>CM073771.1:120364593-120523270 GCA_037158775.1 Hetaerina titia | reverse complement strand
GCCCTCCCTCTCTCTCCCCTTAACCCTCTCTCACTCTCCCGTTTACCCTCCCTCTCTCTCCGTATCGCCCTACCCCTCTCTCCCGTTTACCCTCCCTCTGTCTCCCTATCGCCCTCTCTCTCTCTCTCCCGTTAACCCTCCCTCTCTCTCTCGTTTACCCTCCCTCTCTCTCCCTATCGCCCTCCCTCTCTCTACCCTTAACCCCACCCCTCTCTCCCGTTTACCCTCCATCTCTCTCCCTATCGCCCTCCCTCTATCTCCCTATCGCCCTCTCTCTCCGGTTAACCCTCCCTCTCTCTCCCGTTTATCCTCCCTCTCTTTCCCAATCGCCCTCTCTCTCTCTCCGTTTCCTCTCCCTCTCTTTCCCTGTCGCCCTCCGTCTTACCCCGATTAACTTCACTTTCTCTCCCTATCACCCTCCCTCTCTCTCCCTATCATCCTTTCTCTCTCTCCCTATCTCCCTCCCTCTCTCTCCCTATCTCCCTCCCTCTCTCTCCCCTTAACCCTTCCTCTCTCTACGAATCTCCTTTTCACCCAATCTCCCTATATTCGTCCCTCTCTTTCCTGTTCCGTCTATCACCCGATCTCCCAATCGCCCTTCCTCTCTCTCCCGTTTACCCTCCCCCTCTCTCTCCCGACCTCCTCTTCACCCGATCTCCCTATCGCCCTCCCTCTTTCTCCTGATCTCCCTTTCTCCCGACCTCCCTGTATCCCTTCCTGTCTTTCCCGTTTACCCTCCCTCTCTCTCCCGATCTCCTTTTTACCCGATTTCCCTACACCCTCCCTCTGTCTCCTCATCCCTCTTTCACCCGATTACCCTAACGCCCTAGCTCTCTCTTGTTTACCTCGCTTTCTCTTACCCGATAACCCCCCCCTCGTGAAAATTAGGATTAAACTTAAAAAAAAACGTATTGATGAATATTTGTAATAGCACTCGTTATTCTACTCTAATGCCTAATGCATCAAAAATACCCAAATGTAATGTAAAATTTAAAAATGTACCCAAATGGAAAAATACCTGTAGACTCGATTAGTATAAGATATCTATATCTATCACCCGTCTACATAAAAGCCGTCGCGTGGACGTGTGGCGAGGGGGGCAAGGGTCACCAGCCTTTCTTCCCATGCACCTGGCACCCCGCGATCCACCAAAAACCGCGTGGAAAGGGGGCGATCCAACACCAATCATGAAGCATGTCCACATATATTACGAGTGTTACATGGTTAGCAGCTATTCCTATGCCTACACAAAGAGGGCAAGAAGGAAATTATTAAAAGAGAGCAGGCACACATGCAGTACGAATTCCGGCCGGGCAATTGATGAATACGCACAATAGACTTGATATACATTCGCCTACACCCCACCTACCTAAAGGGCACAAGGGCCGGGGGACGCCAGGCATGAAGAGTACATTTTAGTGGGGATTTAATCTTTTAAAACCATGTTTACATAAGACAGCGCGTGCGTATTACTCTCTTTATGCGCTCCCCCTTTTATTGCTGCCGCGAATAGTGCGCGGGAAAAACGAATGCTAGAATCTATCAGTTCGTCAATCTCTTTAATTTCGTGGTCATTGTCGACGCTGCCAATGTGAATAGGGGGTATAATTACATCTTAAATGTCGGATGAGACATCTTAATGTTTCGCATTAACATAAAAAACATTTTATTTATTTATTTTTATGCATCCATTTATTTATTTTAAGGGGAAATACAACAATGGGAACCAAGGAGCTATCGCAACAATGCTGCCGACAACATATGTGTAGTTACCGACACTCAAAAAGCAATTAGTGGTGAAGTGGATAAAAGCGATTAAGTTTTCGGTTCGCTTTATCGAGAGGGGGGGAGAGGGGAAGATGGGGGGAGAGGGTGGGAGAGGGAGGGAGAGTGGGGGAGAGGGGGGGAGAGGGAGGGAGGGAGAGGGAGGGAGAGGGGGGAGAGGGGGGGAGAGAGGGAGAGGGAGGGAGAGAGGGAGAGGTCTAATGATCGACAGTGAGAGTTAGAGTGAGAGGAAACGAGGGTGAGAGAGATATATATAGGGGGAGAGATCGAGAGGGAGAGGAAGGCATGTCGCAGTGAAAATTGATCATTGATAAGATGCAAAATTAAGGAGGGGATGGTGCAAAATTAAGGAGAGAGAAAGAGAGATCTGGAGAGATCCCTCTTTTTCTCTTGTTCCATCACTCTCTCACATAAGCCTCTCTCGAACTGAACTAAAATTTAAGTTTTATTTTATTTTTTAAAATTTCATTGTCTGAACAATAAAACTACTGTAAAAAAATACTGAGCAGATTTAGCATCGCAACGGCTGATATTAGAAGGGTAGAGGGCGAGGTGGTCAGATTGCCTAATGCCTTACTTTACTTACCCAGCCAGCCAGCCAGCCAGTTCACTGGTGGTTGAACGTTTGGCAGAGTCCTCTTTGTGAGATCGAGCGGCAGGAGAAGGACAGTTGACAGGAAGAAGAGAGAAGGGAGGAAAAAAGTGATGTCGCTTTTGTAGTTGTGCAGTTGTCGCGAGTTGTTGTAGTTGCCTGACGCCTCTTGCGGGAAACTATCCAAGCCACAAGGATCGCTAGGTCTTTCTTTCAGTCCCTGCTGCTTACTTACAATCGGGCATTGGGCATTCGTGGGCATTTTGACAAACAATAGACACATGGGCCGCTCCTAAAATGACACCAGCGCACGGAGTTTTTGGACGGCCACACGCACACACGCGCGCACACGTACACGCGCGCACTGACGCACAAGCACGCGCACACGCACGCACGTGCACTAACACAAACGCACGCACAAGCACGCGCACACGCACTCACACACTCACGCGCTCACACGCACACGCGCGCTCACACACACGGTCGCGCACACACACACACACACAAACACGCGCACACACACACACGCGCGCGCGCGCACACATACAAATTGATGAATAAGATGAAGACAATATGAAGTGACATTTGGCTCTATTGCAATCTAACACAATAATTGTCAGATATCAACGCCAACAATAAATCCCTATCATGCTAATAGGTTAAGACATCAAGAGTCACAGGAATATCATAGAGAACAAGTTCTTATGGTTACACAGTTCTTATGGTTACAAATTAATGTTCCACCCATTTTGCAAACTAAATTATCTATTGCGCAAAAATATTTGCAAATGCTGCACGCCTGGAATAACAGAAATCACGAAAATGACAGACAATAGAGATGATAGACAATAGAGAAAATGCAATAGAGATGGGGACAATGATCCTCCCTGGCCCTTCTTGACAATGATCATCCTTGTTCCTTGTGTATTGTTCCCACAACATTGGGACTGGGTAGTCCATTCCATTGCTGTCCATAAACATTTAGTCACACTGACATAAAACTTTTGCCTGATGTGCTCCTTGATGTGTAGTGTTAATACGATAAGTATGCACGTGTCATTCAATGAACATACCGATATCAGATAACTCTTTAATCAGGTCGCGAAGCCGCTCCTAGTGAAGAATTGGAAACATTTAAAAACATATTATTATTCATTCTATTAAACATAATATTAAGCATTCATATTTATTTATATATTTATTTATTTTATACTCATTTATATTTATTCATACCATAATTACTATTATAAATCCTACCAGTTATCAATAGACCCTTGCCTCTCCTAACAAAACACAACCCAATTATTATTAATTATCAATTAAATACCCAAAATTAGGGTAGTTTAACAACCTGGTTATTTTTAAGTTGGTTATTTGAATAATGACATGTTTAGCACAATGTGGCATTTGTCGGTTGTTACCCATAAAAAATTCCATCAACATGTCAAAAGTATTGCTCGTTTTCATTGAAAATGGTAAAATGAGGTAAACTCCAAAAATGATGGATTTGCCTGCAGAACGATTAAATTACTCAATGAGTGAATGCATTAGGAAGAGGTTTCAGGGCAAAAGAGTGGAAAGAGAGCCACTTTTACAAATCCTGAAAATTACTGAGATTTATTAAATGCTTTATAATTTTCCTCCAATGCACATATTTTTGGCATTTTGCGGTGTTTGAAGAATAGTGATTCAACGATGTGGAATCGAAATTGGTCGATTGTTAGCAACTAAAAATTCCATCAAGATGCCAAAGGGAATAAAAAAATGACGAATGAAACAAAATATAAAACTATGGAAAATCTAAAAATGACAAAATTTCAAAATAAATAAACAAATAATAACAAATTAAAAAATCGAAAAACGAATTCAAAGTTGAGTTTAGTTTTCACACAGATACATTTATTCCGCATAATGATTTTAGCATGCTGTTCACCACAACAAGGAAAAAAATAATGAGACAGCACTAAAAAGGGAGTGAAAGAATATAATTTGGTCAAATGTTCGTGATTAGGGGTTGCTTCCCATGTGGAGAAATGCAATGCTTATAATGGGAATATCATCAGGGTAAAGGCAGAAGTGATTTTTGCTAAACTTATTAAGAAGGCAGTTCTCTCTCCATCCTTCATCCTTTCCTGTCCATCCCTAATGGCACGAATGGCCTTAACTGTTGGTCGCCTCCCCCTAAATACTGCTATAGCTATATATGAAGATGATCTTCATAAAAGCTAAAATTCCTCTACCATTAGCACTATATTTTGTGGAGTTTGGATGTCTCAGTCAAACTTTTTCAATTATCTTTTGATCTAGAACATCATATAGCAGAAGAGGAAGGATGGAAATGGGATGGACCACTGGAAAAAATGTGCGACCAAAGAACAATTAGAGTAAAATGAATAAATTTAGTAATTTATCTAAGTGTTCTTCAAGGAGAGCATGGATAGAGATAAGTTAACGGAGGGGACACTTTCAAGAAAAGTATTACAGGACAATTATCGCCAAGGATGCCTAAACTAAAAGAAGCAAATTATGGAAATTTGTTAGCACAAGTACTAATGAGGGAATGAAGGAACATATGAGAGGAAGGAGAGAATGGCACTAAAGAACTGGATGTATTGGAGAGCTGCCACAAATCAATCATCAATCTGATAACCTGCGTCAATGAGATAGCATCCTATATTAACGAAAAAAAAGTCTCATTACTAAGTTATGAGAGACCCCTACAATTGACACCACTTTACCTGGTAGATTCTGTCATCACTGCCTTTGAAGACATCCTTCTCCATTTTAAGATCTTCCTCTGTCAGCTGTTCCAGATCAGGGGCATCCTCGACCTCAAGGACCACAGCACGCAGCACAGTCATTGCATTAAGCAGCGTCCATGGGGCAAGCCTTTTCATCTCACCACGGATCCAGTCCATGGAGTATATGTTGCTACTGAACCCATACCATGAGTCATTAATGTAAATAATGTAATTGTATTAATGTAATTGTAATATAAATCACCTAGTTATCTGAGGGCCCTCATGCAGTGGGGAGCAGGCCACTGTTCATTTGGTGTGACCTCGAGAGAAGGCACATGAAAAAGGACTCCTTAATTACAAGCAATAGCATCTGAATGAGGTATGACCTCAGAAAATCAACACTTACCAAATATTTAAACTTATTTCATAATAATCATTTCAGAGCCATTTTTAAATTCTTCCAAAATGCTCCATTTTATTTTTGTTGTTTCAATGTTTTTATTGTTCGCCCTCAAGAGGTTTCAGCATTGAAGTCAGCCTGTAAAACACTTCTTTTGTTTCATTTCCCATTTTTAGGCTAAAAAGAATGATCAGTTTTTATAACAAAACAGGGACACATTAGAGAAAAAGTTGCATTCGCTCTTAGATTTTCATGAAGGGCTAAAATTTTCTGCATAGTTTAGCAAATTACCAGTATGTCCAAGAACCACAATCATGAATGCTCTGTTGATTTGCTGTAACAGTGATCATTCATACAAGTGCTAACGAGTCACTCATTACCCAAGACTTTCTCAAGAAGTACCCAATGTACGTGGTGGCAAAGGATATGCAATACCCAGATGACCTTGATGACCTGACCTAACTATTTGTGGTGCAACTTCCTCAAGATGACTCCAGCTCCTCAGAACATAGAGGATTAAGGAGTCACTGACAGAACTCCAGAGACCAGGCAACATCGAATTTTATTTTTCCTATCTATGCATGCTGAACTCGACATGGGTAGAACTTTACCTCTCCCTTTAGCCTCCTGGGAACATTGCAGAATCATCAAATGGGAAACCAATGCGAGCACCCTGAAAAGGCACTTTAACAATATATGTCTCTTTGAGTCAATCTTCCTCACAGGAGGATACACTCTTACTGGAACCACCTTCCGGGGACCCTGACAATACTTGTACCCTGGATGGACCTCTACCCTACAATACTTATACCCTATGGACCTCTCTCTCCAATGGCGGGTCTCTGATGGAAGAGGCAGAGGAAACTTAACCTCAAGGGTGCAAGGGAGCTGAAAGTGGCCAGAGCTCCCCAGATAGACCAGCCAAGAGGGTAATTTCTATAATCTTAAGGGGGTTATCTGACAATCCATGTAAAAATCAGTTAAGCATGTTACGTGCCTCCAATCAGAAATTTCAAAACCTAAATCCTTCTGATGAGAGTAAAACTTTGCACTTCCACATATAGACTTCATGATACTGCGCATCATCAGCAGGTGATCAGTGGTCACATCAATATACTTTGCCAAAATATGAGATTTCTACACAATAAGATATCCGAGACAGAAGTAGTTAATAAACATGGTGGCTACAATATTCTAGGTCTCAATTGGCTTCAAAAAATGAAGTAGCAATGCAATTTTTAATTGACATCATTCTACTGGTGGTCTGTATCCAAAAATGGTGGTAGTTGCATTTATGCCTTGAAAGGTATACTTTTTAAAGAAATTGATTTGGAAAAAATCTGGGAGGAATTGCACTCTGAAATATCAGTTATGATGTTCATTGACCTAAATCTGATCATAGCTTGCATCACTCCCCTAATTGTGTATTTTAACATTTCTGTAATCAACTGGAACTAGTACTATCCTTTTGGCTTTGACTCTGAAAGCCAATATTGTAATTTGTGGGGATTTCAGCATTGATGTAACTGTAGTATTTAGTACATATATGATTCATATGAAAGTCACTTTTGCATCTTACCAATTAAGATCTCAAATCCACATGCATTACAAGACCAGTGGGTGTAAAGTGAATTTAAATACTACTTATTTCTGAATACTGATAATTTGAATCATACTAATAATCTGCAATCCACTTACAAGTCATTTCATAATGTGAATGTTTGATTGTACAACTGGATTTCAACTTGGTTGGAATCTGACTGTATCCGGAATTCCAAAATTAGAGTTTATACCTGATTACTTAGAACCCCTTTTACTTAATCTTATGTGTGTCATACTCCAGCTGCATTGATTTCCAAACTTCATCCCCTTGTATTTTTCATTATTCCCACAGCCAAAATCTTAACCGAAAATATTGCCAATTTTTTATGATAAAGGAAGCATGAGAAAAATTGTGACAAATTATTTTCTTGCTATCTAGCACAATGCTTCCTAAGAAGCATTCCACAAGAGGATAAGGAGACAAATCTACTTAATAAATTTTCTATTCATCTTTTGATGGTACTCGTATGTTACAAATAATTGCAAAATTAAATCAACTGACACAAATAATAAAACTCTTCGCAATTAAAAGAAAGGAGGCAATTTCAGAAAGTTAGAGTTCATGGTGAGAGAATGCTAAAAAATCCCATGCAATCCAACAAGCTTCAAATCATTAGAAGACACTCGTAAATGCACTAAAATCAGTGCATACAAAGTTTCCTCCATGCTTCAAAATATCAAAGAAATTGAAATGGAGAAGTTGACACTGGACTACACCAAAAATACACAGTAGTGATACATCAAAGAAGTTAATATAGATGAGAATTAAATCGTTTATTCATAAAAAATGCCATATCGTAGTAGTTCAAATACTCACCCAAAGCTCTCCTTGACCCCTAATAGCTCTAGTGTCCTCCAGAAACTTCCTAGATATTCACGTTCCAGGAGTCTGTCCCAATGCTGCTTCCGGATGGCAGACGTGGTGCTAGTCACCATCAGGTAAAGAAGGTCAGTGACTGGTGATGAGAATCTGCACATCAAAAATAAGAGGATTGAAAGATGGTGGTTAGCCTTCATCTTACAAAAAGGGTGCCAAACAGTGAACTGCAGTTCATTGTCACAATAAAACTGATGACATGAGACATGATTTAATCGGAAGAGTATTTTCCTATTTCCAATTCTTCCTTGGTTTTGATTGGGTCCATAATAACAGCTGCTGCAGCAAATTTAAGTTTATTAATAATATTAAGAAAACCCAGGGAAACTATGAAAAGCACAGGGGTACTGGAAACCCTTAAATTATAGTGAAATTAATATGCCTACCCCTCCCATGGACTACAACCTTGTCGTGGTGGAAGGGCTTGTGTGTTCCGATGACCCCTAGAGCTGTGTTGGCGTGAGTACTAATAATTGCTCCTGGAAGGGTCACCCATGCCAGATAGGTCGAAGGTTAGGAGCCAGACGAAAGGTAGTCCACGCAGCGTCTGTTCCTCAGTGAGGCGGCTGCAATGGCGTCTGACCCCAGTGGGGCGGCCATTAAGTGATGGTGTCACGTTAAAAACACTATTGAGGAAGGCAACGGGAAACCACCTCAATTATGATTCCCAAGAATATTATGATGGGCACTATAGATAATATGAGTCCTGGCAACTACGGGACACGGCCCAAGAGGCCGTGTGTCGTGCCCGGCAGCGGGAGAGGCAAGGCTTCCGCGGTCGTCATCCCACGAAACCCTTGCGGGGAAGGAATAACTTCAGCAGGACAGAAGACTCAGAAGAAGGCGAAAGTAGTTAGAATAGGAACCTGGAACGTCAGGACAATGTTGATGAGAGGCAAATTAGAAAATATTAAGCGAGAGATGGAAAGAGGTAACATAGATGTTTTAGGCCTCTGCGAGGTGAGATGGAAGGATAGCGGGGATTACTGGAGTGACAATTATAGAGTAATATACAGCGGCGGGGATGAGAGCCAACGAGGGGTTGCCGTAATTTTAAATAAAGGGGTAGGAAGAAGCGTAGTCAACATAGAGCAAGAGACAGATAGAATTTTACTCGTAGAGATTAAAGCAGAGCCGACGAACTTGGTAATCATTCAGGTATACATGCCACCGAGCAACCACAAGGAGGAAGAAGTCGATAGGATGTATGATGAGTTAGAGGATATCATCGCGAGTGTTCCTGCAGGGAAACATTTGATAGTGATGGGGGATTGGAATGCGACGGTAGGCGAAGGAAGAGATGGTGGTGAGGTGGGGGACTATGGGTTAGGCACGAGGAATGAACGCGGGGAGAAAGCAATTGAATTCTGCAGGAGACAGGGGTTAGTCATCACTAACACATGGTTTAGACACCACAAAAGGCGTAGGTATACATGGAAAATGCCAGGTGACTCAGAAAGGTATCAGTTAGATTATATTATGGTTAGGCACAGGTTTAGGAACAGTGTGATAAATTCGCACAGTTTCCCAGGAGCGGATGCGGACTCTGACCACAATTTAGTTGCTATGAAATGTAATGTTCGTTTCAAGAAGATAAGGCAAGGGCGGCGGGTTAAAAAATGGAATTTAGAAGCAGTAAATGAATTAACGAGGAAGGAGTATCAGGAGGCTGTAGAGAAAATGATGGATGACGGTAAAGAACTGAGTGCTATCGAAGAAAAATGGGAATGTATCAAGAAAGGGATATTGGAAGCCGCTAAAGACACTATAGGAACCGTTAACGGGAAAAGGATAAGGAAACCATGGGTAACGGATGAGATGATTGCGAAGATGGATGAGAGAAGAAGATGGAAAAATGTAAACACAGAGTTAGGCAAAATGAAGTACAAAGAGTTAAACAATAAATTGAGAAGGGCCACAAATAAAGCAAAAGAAGAATGGTGGAAAACGCAATGCGAGGATATGGAAAGTTTACAGAAGAAGGGTGAAATTGGTGCTCTATACAGCAAGGTTAAGCTATTATCGGGAAGTAAAAAGGCAAGAGCTGTGCTAACAGTTAAAGATAAATGGGGTAAGATAATAGTTGAACCAGGAAAAATCCAAGAGAGATGGAAGGAATATATAGAAACACTGTATGGTAAAGAACTTAGGCCGACAAGGTTAGACATAGAAAAGGAACATGACGTAGAAGAAGATAGCTTAGGTCCAGGCATACTCGACGATGAAATAGGAAGGGCATTAAAGGAGATGAAAGCAAATAAGGCTGTGGGGGTGGACAATATTCCTGTAGAAATGTTGAAATGGTTAGGGAAAGGTGGGAAAAAGGCCATATATGGACTGATTCGTAGTATCTATGAGGAAGGAATCTGGCCGGAAGATTTTGTGAGATCGGTGTTAGTTCCTATTCCAAAAAAGGCAAAGGCTTCGTCATGTGAGGATTACAGAACAATAAGTTTGATATCCCACGCAGCTAAAGTTATTCTCAGGATCATCAACAAAAGGATAGAGAGTAAGGCAAATGATTACTTAGGGGATGATCAGTTTGGGTTCAGGAAAGGAAGAGGTACGCGTGATGCCATTGCAGTAATGAGATCACTAGTCGAGAGGAATATAGAATACAATCAGGACGTTTTTGCCTGTTTTGTAGATTTCGAAAAAGCGTTTGATAGAGTGAATTGGGAAAAATTAATGCGTGTATTGCAGAAAATAGGAATGGATTGGAGGGACAGGAGACTGATCCGCAACCTGTACATGTCTCAGACTGCTCAGGTGCGAGTGGGGAACGGAGAGTCTGGATGGGCAGTGTTAGGAAGAGGTGTAAGGCAGGGTTGCCCATTGTCACCGGTACTGTTCAACGTATATGTAGAGGAAATGATTAAAGAGGCATGGGAAGAACTGGAGGTAGGAATGAAAGTCGGAGGGGAACTCGTAAAATCGGTTAGGTTTGCTGATGACCAAGCATCAGTTGCTCAGTCAGCCAAGGGGTTGCAAGCATTGTTGAGTGAATTGGAGGTTCAGTGCGATAAATATGGGATGAGAATCAATATTAATAAAACAAAGGTTATGCGATTTTCCAGAAAGAAAAAGGCTAAGCTAAATATTAAAATAGGCGGGGAAAAAATAGAGCAGGTAGAGCAGTTTACATATCTCGGAAGTGTTTTGGACCAATACGGTCAAAGTGGTAGGGACCTAAGGAGAAGAATTGCGCTAGGCAAGGAGGCTTTCTCAAGGAGGAGGGAGTTGATGACGGGGACGTTGAGTAGGGATGTTAAGACAAGACTCGTAAAAACTCTGATATGGAGCGTAGCTATGTACGGCGCGGAAACGTGGTCGCTGAAGCAGGAGGATAGACGTAGATTGGAGGCTTTTGAAATGTGGGTGTGGAGAAGAATGGAGAAGGTGAAATGGACCGAAAGGAAAACAAATGAGGAAGTACTGGAAATGGTGGGTGAGGAGAGGGGTTTGTTGAGAGAAATCCTATGGAGGCAGGAAAAATGGATGAAAGGCGTATTGAGCGGTAGTGGATTGTTGAAGAGGGTAATAGAGGGGAGAATGTTGGGCAAGCGAGGTAAGGGTAGGAACAGGATAGGGATGTTGGACGGGATGAAGGGAGGAAAGAAGTACACCGAGATGAAGAGGGACCTGATATAGATTAGTTTGCTAGGTGGGGAGTCACAAAATGTTTATTTGATAGTTGTGTCCATCCAAAAACCTACCTTAACCGGTAGATTACCTAAATAATAATAATATGCCTACGGATCAAACCAAACAAGTTCCTCAGGACCAAAATGGAGGTATTTTTATGAACAAATATCGTACATCTTCGGCTGATGTTAATCTGTTGACAGGCACAATACATACACAAAATAATGAATTTTCACTGGCATCCTAATGGACAACTGCAAAGGGTAATAATAGTATGACAAATACAATTAATGTTCATGCAATTCACCTTACATGAAGCTCACTATTTCAGGGCTACTGTGATGGTAACTTAAACCAAGAAGCACCAGAGTTTTCATCTCTGACCCCCACCCAGACTTTCCCCTGCTGTTTCCTCTGCTCCCTCGTGTTGTCATCACCAATCACTTTTCCTGCCAAATCCACTACCAGTTGCTACAACTGGAGATGTCCAATTGATGACCATGAAGCCATCAACTGGGTGATGCCAAAAGTGCAGCTTAAAGCAAGCAATATGTACACAGGACCAGACGCACACTGGAGAAATCTGTTCTGTAAAAATGTCAGTCAGAAATGCAATTACTAGGATATCTCAAGTTCCATGTCATTTATTCCTTCCAGAGACTCACAAAGATAAAAATCTGTCAATGTCAGCTGGCATTACATGCACATAATAATAAATATTATTTTTGGTAATCCACCAGTTAAGGTAGAATTTGGAAGGACAAGGGCTACAAAACATTACAATTTTAATAAAATACAACCTTCCCTCTCCCAACAACACACGACCCAATATCCTACTCTACAACAAAGTCCCTCTTCATCTCTGCATACTTCCTTCCTCCCTTCATCCCGTCCAACATGCCTATCTCATTCCTGCCCCTTCCTCATTTGCCTAACATTCTCCCCTCTATTACAGTCTTCAATAACCCATTGTCAATCAATATGCTTTGCATTCATTTTTCCTGCCTCCTCATGACTCCTCCCAATAATCCCCTCTCCTCCGCCACCATATCACCTTGCCGCCACTTCCTCGCTTGTTTGCCTTTCTATCCATTCCATCTTTTATTTTGATAATATTTAAACGAAGGTGTATCATGGAATAACAGCTGCAAAAGATGCGTTTTTGAGGCATCTGGTGGACCTCACAAGACTTTCGTGAGGAGAATCGTTTCGCGTAGAGTTTCGAGAGAGATCCAAATCGCTAGTGCTCGAGTGGTCGCAGCTCTCGTGTTTCTCCCCCAAGGCAAGCGCGTTCACAGAGCTCGGAGGAACCGATCTGGGAGATGGGGTGTGGAGGGAAACCGACCTGGCGATCTGGAAGTCGAGTAGTTTCACCTCTGCGGGACTCGCCTCCTGCCCCTCGGAAGAGCGGTGGTGTCGGAAGAGCATGTTGTTGACCCAAGCGTCTCCGTGGCAGAGCAGGGTTCCCGGTTGCTCAGCGGTGAGGAGGTCCCTCATTTGGGCGTGCGCACCTCGGGCCCACCGAGCGATCCAGCGGCCCACGGACTCGTAGGAACCGCCCCAAGCTTCCACGATGCCGGCTGCCATCTCCACGCTTTTCTCTATCCACACGGCCATGTCCTGGGCGTCCTCGCTATACATGAACTCCTGGAAGGGCACCACCACCTCCGCCTGGAACGCCTCGGTCGGGGTCAGCGCCCTGTGGGCCGCGGAGCACGCATGGAACTCGCCGAAGGCCGAGAGAACGAGGGAGAGGTGGTCCACGTCCAAGCCCGTCATCCTCTGTGCCATCGAGAACCCCTGTGCGCCACGCGACCAATGAGCGAGGGCCAATGCATTAAGTGCACGTTGCATCTTGATTTCGTAATGATGCAGGATGATCAGCTATTTGCTGGAAAGTTTATTCATGAAAGACTTTGAGAGCTTTGGGATTCTCCAAGGATTTTGGGAGAATTCCAATACGATGAATTGATGGCCATCAACGGGGAGGACGGAGAGACCAACAGAGCGTCAACAACACAGTAATGCCAAAAGAGACAGACGAGTGTCGCGGCATGGACCACGGCCCGTTCAAGGCCAATTGGTGATTTCAAGGCTAATTCAATTCACGACCTACAAGGTTTTTGTAAAAAGTGTCGGTAACACTTTTTTCCTGACGTGTGCGTAAAGTGCTGACTTCAGACCATGTAGGTTGTGGGACAATTGTGCATCGCAGATCGTATATTGGCATTGATAAAACTGCATTTGGCGATGCGAAATAGTAAATGCGCTAAGCTCGTCCCCCCGAAGGTCTTGACGTACGACCAAGAGCACAGTCGGGTGTCTCTGCTTGAGAAGACCTTCTGTGACGGCATCCCGACGATTTCCCAACCCCCTTACAATTCCGACTTGGCACCAGCAGACTATTTCCTATTCCCAATAAAAGTGAAATCCCATGGAAATACCATGGGAATTTAGGTGCCATCAAAGAAGTTTGCACGCTTGTACCTTTAAGGACCTTCTGCATACCAGGGAGCTTTCGAGTCGTTCGGAATAGCCGCTGGTGAAAGTGTGTCGACGCTCAAAAGGATGTACGTTGAGCGATTTTGAGGCATTGTGGCAATATCTGTGATAAAACCATTTTTCTGAAACTTTTCCCATACTTTTTACTCAAACCACGTACATGAGAAACAAATACATACTGCTTGTACTCTGTGTTCCTCTATAATATTGACCTCATTTCTGCTATGGCATCATGCCAATCCCTTCCCTTCCTGAACTTGAACCGTTCATCCCCTAGGTAATCATTTTCCATCCCCTTCATTCTTCACTAAGTACCACCCAATTCACAGATTAAAATAAACTAATTGTTTCATAGTCCTCACACACGCTGCTTTCCCCTTTTTAGAGTAATGACTACTATTATTGATTTGACGCAAATTGAATAATGATTCAAAGAACATTTAACTTAGAAAAAATAAAAGCTATGGAATTAGTTTTGAATAATAAATGCTACGGTTTAAATTTAGTTGAACGTACGAATGCACACGTATTACATAACAATCGCCAATCAAAATAAAGCTTTTAAACAAAAAGTAAGCTCAAATCAGGTTTGATAGTCAATTTTGTTTAAGTCAAATAAACAACAATAACTGGATAATTTTCCAAAACAATTGAAGAGTGATTCCAAATGGCGAAAGAGGTAGAATGGAAACTTACGTTTTGAGACGTATTAGTACCAATAAGGAGCGCCTTTACTCTTTACTTTCGGTACATTGAAATGTACGCAAACAAGAATTTAAGCCTTCGCCTCATTACCACCATCCAACGCAGAAATTCTCCGGTGCGAAGAAATTTTTGTCCATCGGGCAAAAACCACGTATCGCGCACGCGTTCTCCACATCAATGGAATAAAAACTGCCTTCCAAATCAATGGATTCAAGATAAATGAAGTTTATAAAGCCAGACGGAGAAGTGCCTCCGAAAGAGAATAATGGAAGAAAGGTAACCAGGCGCTGATGTCACATAGCCCTACCCTGCTAGAAATATCGGAAAAAATGGCGAGAATCTCAAATGAAAATATTCATTCGCAAAGCAGTTCGAAACATTAAATATCTCCCGAATGTCTAAGATTTCACTTCCGAAATATCACGTGGAGTGAGTTTGCATTTTGCATTCCACGCAGTTATTAAGCAGGGTAATATAGGCTGCCAACAAAATGCAGAATATAAGAACACCAAAAGACCCCTAGCCAAAAACATTTGTTCCTTCAAAAGTTGCTGAACACACTTCTGAAATGTCTTTATAAAACAACTGCGCTAAATAAATAATAAATATGGCACAAGGGAATTTATATATTTCCCAGGAGCAATTGGCAAGTTAACGGAAATTGTGCAACATTCAAAAGACTTTAAGCATCAAATTCCAGGAAAATGACATTTCAAAATTGAAAAGGTGTTCAACGAAACCGTTTGGTCCAAAGGTTTCTATCGTAGAATTTGCAAGTTTGATCAGTAAAACATGGTACCCACTCCTCATTGGCGCCAAATGCGCTTCGTGGGCGTAATGTACATTGTGAAAGACCAGCTTCACACAGGGTTCAACGGTTACCTGCGCTCCCAGGTCCTTGAGCGCGACGAAGTCCTGCTTGCCGTTCACCTCGGAAGCGTAGTGCTCTGGCCACGGGAAGGCTGTCCTCTCCGGCTGCACCGCGGACAGCATCGCCTCGTACCTGCGGAGTGGAAGGCGGTGAGGGGGAACGCCGGAGGCTGCGGGGGCGCCTTTCTCAGTGGGCGTGGCAGCCTTAGACGTAGGTTGACCAGAAAGTAACTTACGGTACGATTAATTATGGAGGAACTATATGGTAAAGACTAGGCCAGAAACCTTAGACAATGAAGAGAATATGACGTAGATGAGGATACATTAAGTCAAGGCATATTTTCGAGTGCATTGGGTAGAATAAATGAATATGCAACATGAAAATGTACAGTTAAAAGTAACAAAAGGACTGTGTGCATCTTTTAAGATCAGCATTGATAAGAACTTTAAAATACACGATTTTAGACCCTTCGTTCTGGCTGAAAAACATATTGGTGAACAATTATTTTTTCTGAAAGTTCGCCCTGTGCAAAGTCAGAGTTAACAAAGGCAAATCAACTAAACCAACCAAATCTTTTAGCCTATTACCAAAATGTTAGAGGTTTGTGCACAAAGTTACCTATTCTAAGAAACTCAGTTCAAAACTGTGATTTCGATGTAATTGCCCTCACCGAGACTTGGCTTAATCCTAACATTTTAAGTAGTGAACTAAACCTTGGTGACTTTAACATCTACAGGAAAGATCGAAGTGTTTCTACTAGCTTGAAATGCAGTGGTGGAGGAGCCCTGATCGCAGTGAGATCTGAATATCTGTGCAATTTAGTGAAATGTGACCTTAATCTTGAATTCCTTTTTGTTTCCATTAAAACTTCTTGACCAAAAATATTGATTAGCACGGTGTACTTGCCCCCATACTCCTCAACTGACGCATATCAACCCAGATTATGAGAGATGTTAACAGTACAGTGTTTATATTGACCTACTTTCCATCTCACCGGGATCTCTTAAAAAAATGTTATTAAAAATATCTGAAGAATTTTAGAATGCTAATCATTGCTCTGTGGGTATTTGTACTTGCCAATAATTTGTTCCAAATCCCCATTGGGAAAATTTTCTTAATCGATACCACAAGGTCTAGTAACTACTAACATTTATCATTTTGTGCCATCAACTGATACCAACTAAATCAACAAATACTAAATTTCAGAAATTCTGTTTCCATTTCTTAATTTTAATATTATTTAAAATTGATATTTTGTCTACATTAATTAACCTAACTAGGTATGTTTGCGTACCTGTATACCATCTGAAAATTCGTAGATAGGAGTAGAATAGAGGGACAGGAGACTAATCGACAAGCTATACATGTCGGAGGTTGCGCAGGTGAGAGTGGCGGATGGAGAGTCGAAATGGGCAGTGTTAGGGGTAAGACCGATCCGCTATCACCTGTGCTGTTCGCCTTGGAAGAAATGATTAAAGAGGCATGGGAAGTCGATGGAAAATTTTAAAAATCAGTTAATTTTGAGGATGATCAAGCTAGCTCGGCAATTGACCCAAATCCGTGAGGATTCCATTCATACTAGCAGCATATTCTAAATGAGGCATGACCAGCGAAAGATAACGTTACTCTTTTACCTATTCGTCACATTTTCCAATGTCACAATGGGCAGAGTGATTGAAAAGTTGTCCGAGGTGCAGTCTTCCGAGGGAGCGGTGGCTCAATTAAAAGTTCTGAATTTGAATAATCGATGTACGCGGCCATTAGGGACCGCCGGACGACAAAGACAATTTAACACTAGAACTAGATCGGCAAATCAAAGGTTTCTAATCTCAAAACAACGATCGTGATGTTATAATCGGTGGATATTTCAATGTCTCATCTATTGATTGATTGATTGGAGTACATATAGTTTTCAAATGAGAGATGAAGACAAAGATACCTCCGAGTCGCTATTACATTCTTTTAGACTGAACTCCATTTGAACTTATCACTTAAACAACTAGGAGCGATAATATTCTTGATTCATCTACATCTACATAAATACCCTGCGAGCCACCAAAAAGGTGTGTGGCAGGGGGTGTAGCACCATGAGGGAAGGGTAAGGGTTGAGGGGGCTGGGGGTTAGGTGAGGAAAGGTGGGGGGAACCTGTACGAAAAAAAAATGATTGTGATGAAAAATGATGTTCGCAACGAACATTCCCTGCCACAAGCCCTAGAGGTGACATGCAGGGTATCATGTATGTACAAATATAAGTAAGTGATTGACGATACGTAATGCTTGTGTGTGTGTGTGTGTACGTAGTACTATTTGGCTGTGGGGACCTTAAAGAGAAGATTTGTAATGATTGTCGGGAGTATCATCAAAACATGTGAGGAGTTCAAATATCGATGGTCAGTCAGCATATAGTCGAGTTGTGAATAGGGTTTAAAACCAACAAATACGTAGGCGGTACAATAAATACGCGAACTGGTGCAATCTGGCGGCAATGACGCAAACTATAGCCCCGCCCACCAGCGGCGCTGATTGCCTGAGCCTTCTGTCCTTGACGGATCGTCGAGCTGTGCGAATGGTGCCAGTTATGTTAGTGTCTGTTGTCCTTGTTTTTAATGTTTGTCGTAAATATACTACCTTGATCAAAAAGTTCCCGGAATAACCACCGTGTGGCGCTCCCATCGTTCCGATTTGAGTTCTGTTTTTTTTTGTTAAATTGGTACATCTGTTGTTGATATTCCCTTTAAATCTTAGTGTCATAACTTGACATTTGCAAAAGTTACGTAGCCAAGAGTACATCTATCTCTGTGTGTGTTGGCGATTTTTTAAAATTGCAGAAATGGATTTAAATTTGCAACAACGAACTTGTATTAAATTTTGCGAAAAACAACGGATTTAGTGGCGCACGGACGTTGGAAATGTTGGAAAAGTGTTTCGGCAACGATTCTCTAAAAAAAACGGTCGTTTACTAGTGGCACGAGCGGTTCAGAAGTGGTCGTGAGTCAATCGAAGATGATGAACGCAGTGGCAGACCATCGACATCGAAAGTCGGTGAAAAAATTGATAAAGTAAAAGAAATGTTGGTCAATAACCGCAAATTAACCATCAGAGAAATAGCGGAGGACTTGAACATTGCCTATGGATCCGCCCAAGACATTGTGGTTAATGATTTGGGTTTCCGTCGTGTAGCAGCAAAGTTGGTGCCAAAAGACCTCAATTTCATGCAAAAAAGAGACCGTGTTGACGTCGCAAAAGACATGATTTGCGAGGCTGAATCCGATCCCACATTCATCAAAAGGATCATTACTGGAGACGAGACGTGGGTTTATGAGTACGACACGCAATCCAGACATCAGGCAAGTGAATGGCGTTCACCAAATGAGCCGAGACCAAAAAAACCACGTCGTTTTCAGTCAAAAAAGAAGGCAATGCTGACGGTTTTCATGGATTACAACGGTGTAGTGCATCATGAATTTTTGCCAGAAGGCCAGACAGTAAACAAAGAGTATTATTTGGGCGTTATGAGACGTTTGCGTGAAGCAATTCGCCGAAAGAGACCAGAAATCGTCGCACAGTGCGTCGAGACTGTCGCACAGTGCTATCATTATTCGTAATTTTTTGACGAAAAATGCAACAAATACCATCCAACAGCCACCGAATTCACCTGATTTGGCTCCCTGTGACTTCTTTCTGTTCAATCGAGTTAAAAAACCATTACGGGGAACGCGTTTTAGCAGCCGAGAGGAAGTAATGGAAAAATCGCAGGAAGCACTGATGGACATACCGAAAACCGAATATAAAAAATGTTTCGAGGATTGGATCAAGCGCTGGCATAAGTGTGTTGCAGTCGATGGGGATTACTTTGAAGGGGACAATATAGATTTAGATGAATAAACTTGTATTTTTAATTTTCTGAATAAATTCCGGGAACGTTTTGATCAAGGTAGTAAGTCGACGAAATCACGGAACAACGAATCAACAATAAGTTTTTAGTGAAGTGCGGTAAAAGTTATAAAAAATTATTGAAATTTTGACAGCTGTTTACGGGGCTAATGCTCTGAATAAGAAAACATCAGTTTTCTAATGGATTAAGCGTTTTAAAGATGGCCGACAAGACGCCAATACGGATGATGCAAGGCCGGGACGATCCTCTACCACTTGTGTTGACGACAACATTGATCGTGTGCGGTCCCTTAATTTTGCAAAATAAATTTTTAATCGCCTCATTTCGCGTATTTATTAGACATACCTCGTAAACCAAGATCATAAAACAAATTTATGGAATGTTGGGGAGATAAATGGATGAGAAACCCAATCAAAACACTAATATTATTTTACTGCTATATCCCAGTTTCAATTGACCTTCACGACTCATAATTATGGAGAATAAAGAAGTGCAAAGATTGGAAATTTAATAGGGAAGCATGGAGATGGATGCTATGAGAATAAAAAGCAGAAATTTGATATTATAGTTTAAAACAAAATTACCACTAAGAGAAATTTCGACGTAAGATGATATGCTAGTTAGGATAGGAGAGAGAAGGTTGACTCGCTAGGGACGCCTGCGGAGAATGGAACATCTTTTTTATGTAGGCAATAACGATTTAAATGCCATGCTACGTACTAGCCAAATGAGTTTCAATTCGTTTACTCTGAGATTTTTCTGACTAAATCGAAAATACAGTAGTTCGATCAAACCATCAAACATTCCCAGCCTATACAATACTTTTATTTTAAAAACGAGAGATATTACACGAAGGATGACTTCAAACTTACCTTTATATTTTCTGGGACGATACGTGACCGTTAACGATTGGTTTATCAGCAATAAAGCGAGATTAGATTAGTCTCAGAATGCCAAGACTCGGAACATGTTTTCGTCTATCTGACTACCTATAGACCGACTCATGGAGTGCTAGGTAGATATTATTTTATGCCAAAGGAACTGAGCGTTCAGTTTAGGCCATATAGAATTAAAGCTAACAAAAATTAAAGTTAATTAGAAGAGAATTGAGGAAATGTGACGACAATTTTGAAGAAAAATGTTATCTGTCGCTGGTTAAGCCTCATTTAGAATATATTGGGAGTGTATGGGACCCTTATGAAGTTGCCGTATTAAATCGCGTGCAGCTGGTATAGCTGTAAAATGTTGTTACGATAAAATTAATAGCGTATTAAAATTTTTAGAGGAGCTAATTGGAATCACTCACGGAGAGAAGGTTAAATTACAGATTAAATCTCTTGCATAAACTGGAAGGACTCTAGCAGTGATGTTGAAAATGTATTATTAAATCCATCGTATGACAGATTCAAGAGCTTAAGGGTAGAACGGAGAGATAAGTGATGTCATTTTTCCCACGAACGATAAGGGATCAGATTAATATTGTTCCAGCACGCTAAGAGGGATTACGAGGTCAACGCATAAGCACAAGCCTTGTATTGAATTGTGTCTATGCCTTCTATTTCGGTGTTCCTGGCACGGCAGGTGTGCACGAGAAAACTACTCCTATTCCAAAAACTTTTAACGCAATTTGTTCAGTCACATTCTAATTTTCAAGTGTTGTATCAGTGTTGTGTAGCACTTAGGTCATCTAATAAAGCTGCTGTGTCCGCAGGATTACGGATATCTCTGTAATCTACTGCATCGTCGGCCAATAAACATGGAGTTATTATCGTTGACGTAAAGAGGGAATCAAAGAGGTTCGATATCACTTCGCCAGGAAAACCTGAAGTGACTTCTATTGCATTAAAGATGCTAAAGATCTATTACTACCCTTTGTACTCGACAATTCAATAAGTCTTTAATCCAGTCCAAGATATTTTACTCTATACCATTTGGCTTTTAGCTTTGTTAGCAGTTTACTATGAGGTACTTTTTCAAAAGCTTTTGTAAAATCTAGAAAAACCACGTCCACGGGAACAAACACTCTCTCGAACTAAGGATATCATGAATAAAAAATGGGTTGCGTCTCGCAGGATATATCATTTCGGAAATCAGTGGATTTTCTTTTCATTGCATAAACAACTCTATGCCTATTGAGGTGCGTCGTGGTCGAGCTACAAAATAAAATGTCCGTGATGACTTTGTGTGATATGGATGTGAGAGTTAAACTTGTATGTCCGTAATTGCTCGGTTCCCCCTGTATCCACTTTAGCTGAGGATTCCGAAACCGCCAATTTGAGAGGGTTTCAACCGTCTAAAAAATTGGAATCCTCACTTATGCTAGGGAAGCTCTTGGAAGATCCGCGTGCGAGTTTCCTTTTGTTCGTCCGAGAGCACTCGCAGCACCAACTTCGCACACACCTTTCTCATGCCCGTGTTTACAGTACAAAGTAGATGCACATCACTTTTAGAAATGTTAAGTTAAGATCAGAAGGTATACGAACGCTTAAACTGCGATCCCTATCCAACAAAGCCGTCACTCCTGCAATATTTCGTCACTTTTGGAGGTCAAAGGGCGTCCTGAACGTTCGGCGTCTTCGACATATTCTCCACCCTGCCGAAACAACTTGTGCCACTCAAAAACATCCTATCTACCTTTGATGTTATTCCCATAAGCTGCTTTGACCATGTCGTGAGTCTCTTTACCGGGTTTTCCTAGTTTCACGCAAAAATTGATGGCGTAGTGCTGTTCTAATAGCCTCTTCACGATGGAGCGTAAGGAGTTTACGTTATAGAGGTTTCGCAAAGGAACCATCTGCACTCCGCAAAGGCTGGGAGCCAACTACCACCGTCCTCCAGTCTTTGATGAGACTTCCCTCCCTCGAAGCCAGCCTGGGAAACCGCCGCCCGGGAAAAAATAAGTCATACTAATTTTGGGATAGATGGAGGGATAAAAATTGGGAGGATGTTGCACATGCTGATGACACAATTGCATTATGTAACTTACCATCTTGGGGCCCTTTCTGCGATGTAATTTTCGAAATCCTCCGCTGACTCCACTAAGAACGGAAGGGCGAGAGCGACTGATTGTGCGGATAAGCCTGGCGAAATACTTAGAACTACCCGCCCAGCTCCTTGCCCCTCCCCGTGTTTCACCAAGGACGGGCCTCAACAAACCACCTCTCCCTGGAATCTTCGCCTCCAGTCCCTACGGCAACTATACCGACCGACCCAGGATGGGGAAGGGGAAGTGGGCAGGAAGGAAAACGAACAGGGCACGAACAGCTTGGCATGACAAAAGCGCAAAGAATGTGAAATCGAGAAGGAGCAAGAAAGATGAATGTAGAGGGTTTTAGTCGGCAGTGGGATGTCAAAGACTGTGTTAAAGGGGAAGGTGTTAGGCAAACGAGGAAATAGTGATGGGGAATAGTATGGGTATGGGTATGTGGAAATGAAGAGGTTGAATTTTGAGGTGGTGATTCGTTAAGAGAGACACCCTTGTCCTTACCTACCGTAGGAGTGAGGATTCCAATTTTTAGACAATGTCCCACCAGACTTTTTCCTCTTCCCCCGCCTCAAATCTATCCTGAAAGGACGTCACCACGGCTCGATGGAAGCGTTACAACAAGCCGTGACGGGGGAGCCTAGTCGCGTTCCGGGCGCCGTGTTCCAGAAGGTGAACGAGGCGTGGAAAACCCCGCTGGCAGCGGTCTGTGGACGCATAAGGGTGCCACTTGGAAGACTTTTGAGGGAATTATGGCAATAAATTGTTTTAATCGACTCAGTCTTTACTTTACCTTGTTCGCCTATGGTCACATGACGTCTGCCATCTTTTGCTGCCACTTGGCAATCAGCGAACTATGTAGCACCAAACGCTTCATAAATTCCACTATTTCCCTGCGAAATCTCTCCACTCCTCATCACCAGCAGTCGCTTTAATTATTTACTAAGCCTTCGCGCAAAACATAATAATTTCATCGAATTCCGGGAAATTGTTTCATCGTTCGCCCGATGGGAAATAGGCTGCTAATGGATGACCGCTGGAATTTACTTCAACTTATTTCAAAATTAATTTCAGATGTTCTCGGGAAAAAATTTGAAATTTTTTCCGAGAATATCTGAAAAGAATGGGTATTACAGCCCATTCGCTTCGCCTCATAGTCTAAAACTCTTAGTCGACAGCTAAATTCCATTTTAGGGTCTCTTTTTACTTCAGTAGCACCTGACCTTAACAACTGCAATTATGGGAGTTAATGCAAATTGATTTTTTGATACGGAATGAATATTTCCAACACCGTTAGCTGTGATTTCAGAAACTTTTCAGTTTCGTTGCAATCATCTATTTTTTAACTCACCATGCCGTTTTAAATTGTTTTAATATTGCGAATGGATTTAGTTTTTACACAGAAAGTTGTTCTAGTGTGTAGGTGCACACCAAAATTATCTCGTATGCGTGCTTAACCGCAAAATATTGATTCGGTTAATTGTACGGTGCGAATTATCCCAGAGATAAGAGAAGGTGATATTCACAGGAACTTACATTGGAAAAGGGGACCAACGAAGAATAGACGCATTTGAAATGTGGTGCTGGTTTCTGAGAATTCTGAAGATGAAGTAGATATTCTGAAGATGGACAGACAAAGTGAGGAAAGATGAAGTATATAGGAGAGCAGAAGAGGGAAGGACCACGTGGACAAAGAAGAACTAGATGGATTGGACACACATTGAGGCACAACGGATTGATTAGGAATATAATAGGAGGAAAAGTTGAAGGAAAGATCCCGCAAGGAAGGCCAAGAGACATGTACATGGGGCAAATTAAGAAGGAAGTAAAACGGGGGACCTATCAGAGGGGGAGGGAATTAACACTAAATAGGGAAGAACGGAGGGCTGCAGTAAGCCAATCTTAAGGATTGGCATCCTGATGGTGATGCATTACTTGCGGATCGGGTGTTAACTACGAAAGTAAGATGGCCCAGGGCCTAAATAAAACATTACTAGCAAACACTTTGTGTTATATTTCAATATTTCCCAATCTAAACCGGAACCGGAAAACAGACTTTTTCTCTCTTTCGTCGACCGTCCTTCTCGCGGCGAGTCTAATAATCTCCGCCATTCGACTTCAACGCGTTGTGATTATTGCGTGTCTCTCTGGCATGTTTTCAGGCTAGGAGATAATAATGATTTAACTTGTTACCTATTTCTCCGCAAATAGTTAGTGTTCCTCGCGACACATGCAATGCTCTTAAATGTAAGAGTATGGAATTCAGTAAACCGTTTCAATGCCACAATATCAGAGTGTAAAAATCATTCGACCGGGATGAGAACCCGGATCCCTCGATGTCCGTCCAAGTGCTTTAGCCAGTTAAGTTACCGAGACGTCCTCTTAACACTCCGAGATATGGCGTTGTCAGGGTGAGTGATTGAGAATCTGGACTTTGTCAAAGATGAAACGCCCTCAGGGTTTAAAGTTGGCTTTTAACCTCGTGATCTGTGACGCATCGCGTACGACTACGAATGCCTGTGACATCGTATGTACGGTATTTCGTCACAACTTCTAATTCCTTTAAAAAAACCCCGAAATTTAAGAATGCAGAGGACGCCACGATAGATAGCTTAACTGGCTAAAACACTGCTCGACCGGGCATCGAGGGACCCTGGTTCGAATCCCGGACAAGACGAATGATTCTGTTGATGACACTCTGAGATTTTTGCATTGTGATGCACATTTAGCGCATAACTACATTAAAAGTTAATTTCGCGACATCTCGCGAAGTTTATCGTAAGTCAATAAGCTATTTGTCAGCGACAAGGAGAGACGAAAGCTCTGCAAAGAGTTCAAAGATTCACTTATCTACTGGGCAAGAGAATCGAATGATTGATCTCACCTTGCTGTGTTCTTGGTTGAAAGGTTTGTGAGTGGCAGGCAGATTGACCGCATGAGGGGTGTCAATATCTCGTGTCCGAGTCCGGATGATGCTACAGTGGTGTATTCACCCCCTGCAACACACCCTAGCGGTGGCTTGCAGATTATATTTATATATTTATGTAACTACAGTGCAGCCAACCTAGTCGAAAGTAATAGATTCTTCCTTGTGATCTCTTTGATGTTTCCTTCAAGGGTCATAAATGAAATCATTACAAATCACCGGCCTAAACTACGCATCCCTCCGATTAACCGCACTTCCTACTCGCATTCGAGCGCAGGCCGTGCTTGAACTTCAGCTTGGGCCGACGTTGTGTCATCCAACGTGGGAAATCATTTCCGGAAGAAGTCACGGAAAAACCGCTCTGGCAAAAGTGTGTCGATGCTCAAACTTTGAAGGATTTTGAGGCAGTGGAAATATCTGAAATAAATCTATTTTTCCGAAACCATTGCCGACACTTTTTCTACGTCCCCAGCCCACTAGCGTCTATGGTCTAAGATTGATGCATCTTCAGTCCATCAGGCGACTCTTAAAACATAGTAAGAATGATGAGAGAGACGTCGGCACATTGAACGTTTATAAATGATTTATTCTTACAAAATATGCGAAAGTTGTGACATATTCACTTGCTAAATTGCACTTAAAAGATCCCTTTTCAACTGTAGCTGGGAGTGCTCTCTCTTCCGCATGAAAATCCACACCCAGAGAGAGCCACCAGCAACGACTGGTAAAGTGCAGAAGGATGGATTAGGAAATTTTGCGCAAAGGCATTCCCGGCAGAAAAGGCCAAGGAAGCGAAATACGTATAAACAAATCCTTTCGTTATGTCCGATGATGTGCGCTCTCGTCAGTGCAGTGCATGTGGGGGTCAAATGCTCGCCACAAATATTTGGTTCTCCCCTCTCTCTCTCCGCCTAATGCGTCATACGTTGGGAGGCGAGAGGACAAAGAAAGGAGTTCGAGAAATTCACTTGTCTCGGTTGTTTATAGGGGAGGGGAGCGACAGCCGAGGTCATTTGCGCCATTAGGGATGAATGGGAAATGATGAAGGGTGGAGACAGAAACCCGGCGTCGGCATTAGCCTACTCTTAACGGAAGGCGCTCCAAGGGGCTTACCATAGTTAAACGTCCCTTCCGACGGACGACGTACTCACTCAAAGTGCTCTCCACAAAGCACATCAAGTAGGAATACCACCGCTGAAGAACTTTGCCGTGTCTAGGAGTCGAACCCCGACCATCTGGGTGGAAAGCCTGTAGTATGTAGTTATATCTACTAAAGTGCGGAGTCACCGACAGCGGGGTCAATTCTAATGAAGAAGATTCACAAACGAATGATCACCAAACATCTTGCGAGTACTCCTAATCCTAGCAGAGCCATTAGATGGCCTGCAACATAAAGGAACTACGAGATCTGTTAAACGTTATGTTATTTTGAGTAGTGGATCCGAAATATTAAGAGGAATTACTCATGGAGCGAAGGTTCAACTACCGATAAAATCTCTAGCATAAATTGAATGGAAGTCTCTCTAGCGGTGATGTCGAAAATGTATTCTTAACCCTCTTTATTTACCCCCGCTATCCGAACCCGCTAGAAGGGGGGAGTATTCCGAGTCAAAAGTAGTCCAATATTTTATGAAACTTGCAAATGACATGGATTATGACAGTACAATTAAATTTAAGTTTTCACTATTTTTGTGTGACCAAAATAACCTTTCCCCCTCTAGTTCAGGGACCCCTCTCCGCACGAACCACCTATCGCATCGAATGGAATGAGTGGGCATTCATTCCCAATTCGTCGTCCACCTTCAGGACTTTCGCTCTCGACCCCGTTACACTCTCGCGCCCCCCTCATTCCTTCCCTCATGACGCGGGAGAGCCGCGCGGGCATCACCCCGCCCCTTAATCTTACGTCACTCCCGGAGACTCCGTCGAAATATTGCAATCGGAAGAGTCGGCAATCTTCTCGTCAAAAAAGTAACCAAAGGATATGCCACGATGATGTAATGTTAAACATATAGAACACAAACGTGTTGATCGGTATGTTCGGCACGAATCTAATTACAAATTCCACGAGTTTTACGGGGAATAATTTCGGTTCGCCATAGAATTCCAAATAAGTTCATGTTTTGGGAAAATACTGGGCACGTTTTGGTTGTTTATGACGGCAGGTGTCCCAAAATATAAGGAATGATTGGCTCAGGGGATTTGAATAAATGGGTCCGTCAAGGTTCATTCGGGTGATTCAAGCGCTCTGCCAACTTGACCATCGCCACCGCCCGCCCCCCTTCCCCCGGGCCTGACCTATTTAACGTCCGTTTTCAGCGATTCGATCGGCTGAGGCGCTTACCTGGGGAGGATCCTCGTGTACATGTCCCTCTCCTTCCGGAAGATTTGCGCCTTGTTGCAGAACATTTGGCGAAGGGGATTGGCCGGCAGACATTTGACGATGACCCGTCGCTCGTCGCCCTCGTCCACCCGGACGACGCACTTGTACACCACCGAGGCGTAGTTGTCCCCCTTGGCGGCTGCCGGGACCACGCCGAACGAGGCCACCCGCGGCACGCCCAGCACCCGCGCCATCAGCTCCCCGTCCAGCCACGCCGGCGCGTCTGCTACGGAGGACATCGCGACTGCGAATGATCGAGATTGCCCGCCCGTTCCGACGAGTGGCGTGCTATCCGCGAACGAATCGGTCAACGGTCGGAACGATTCGTCCTCGTGAACCGAATCAATCGAACCACGGCTTTCTTTCGACAAGTTCGATGTTCACTGTTTGAGCGACTAGTGATAGCATTCACAGGCACTTCATTGCAATCGTTACCACTCGTTCTTTCCTCTTCAGGTTCTCGTTACTTACGAGTAGTATTAGGGAAGGGCATTCGTCCTTCTTTTTTATTTATATCAGCCGTCGGAGAAACTCCGCATACTGCGACTACGAGTCAAGGGGTCTGTGTCTGACCACCGGCCGGTGTGATCATTTTAGGGTTGGGAGTCTATCGGTAACCGAAAGTGTCATATAAAGGAAAAATATCGCGTTCATACGGTCTAAAAATTATATTAGCCAACGTTGAGCCTTAAAAAATGGTACTCGAGAACTTTTCGTGAAATATTCACTTTTCGATAAATATTCATGCGATAAAAATGATTGAGGTGATACCGAATGAACACGTGTAAAACTGCTGACTAACGTATGAGGTATAGAATGGAATGAAATGCGTTGGCTTCTTAGAGAAAAAGTAGACAGATATTCATTTTTAGACAAACGAGCCAAATAAGGTAAAGTAAACTATGATCCGGCGGCATTTAATGTCAACTATACGGTTAATCATATAAATTTCACCTGTAGGAAATTCTCCAGTGCAAATGGGACGTCATGTTGAAACTTCCCGATAGACATGGTCCGCTGAAGTCCGTGGATCAACGAAGAAAACAGCGAAAAAAACTACGAAAAAAAAGATGGGCCACGACAGATTACCACACACATTGTGTCGTTATGATTCGTTTATCTGTCCACCGCAAATCTTCGTGTCCATGTGAGAGAGGACGAGGGGGGAAATATAACGGTGGATTTCAACATCAATGCTAAAAGCATTCATCACGGTTTTTATTAAAACATAAAATCCGTCCCGTAAAATAAAATCTAAGGGAGAGACTATTTTGTTTGCCTCTGCATGCCTTTTGACAGATGTTGAATAGGCAGCTTTGGTAGGCATAGGAAAGGAAATGTCTACTGCAGCATTCAAATTTGAGGAATAGATTGTGTCTTACAGACATGTTTTCTACAGTGCATTAATTGTTGCAATGTCCTCCAAATATGCATTGGCTCTTTATGTGGCCCTAACTTCTGCCTTCTTCATAAAGAATGATACATTTAAATAATGTCAGATTCTTGACTCAGGCAACGCTTTCGCATTATAATCGATTTTTTATGTATGCTATGAACATTCAAGTTTAAATACCGTATTTTCGTCCTTTTTTTTCTTCCAAAATGTGCTCTAGAACCGACCTACGTCTTGTACACGGGTGTTTATTCAAGAATTTATATCGTTGCAATAAGGCAATTATCCTGGCGGTAACCGTCAAGTCAGGTCAGCTGTCATTCTTACAATGCACAAGAATAACAGATATGAGACCAAAAGCTCTTGTATACATTGACACTCAAAGATTACCAACCGCACCTTTACCATCACACATGGCCTAGTTCACAGCATAACCACAACGGTCCATTATCACGCACCAGTAACACATCATTCACTTTTGCAATACAAATTCTCACACCGTCCACATTACATTACAATATTTTAATAAGTGCAATAGTATCATAATCACTTATCAATTAAGTTTATCACCCAGTGGCATGAATTCGTCAAATAAGTCGCAAGCCGATTTTCCGGGTAAAACACGTACATGATACTCGCATATTATAAGCAGAATGACGTTTCTATTTATTGGAAACGGCGGGCCCGGGCCAGAATTAACCCAATTAAAATAATACCCGTGTTTTAAGACTTTGTAGTGTTTGTTGCATATAACTCTTAAGTATACATTTAAGTGTAAACTCGAAAATTATACATAAAATGAAAGAGCAATTAAAACAGGTTTTCCCGCAAGTGTTCAATGTGAGCTACGGAGGCTACACATCCTCATGTGCTACTCGTGGTAAAGTCTCTCTCTCTCATTCAACACGTTCTTCGGTCAGTCTTGGTCGTTCCGTACTCTTTCTTTTGCCAAGACATCCGGTGTCTTTACAACTGATGAAACCATCCACGGATGTTATTATTACTTTGAGGCTTACTTTGGAACTTAGTGCGGAGCGCAGGTCGCACTCCGATTACAGATGCGGTCCTCGCAAATTGTAAAACACGAAACGCTTTCTGTTCACTATTCGCCATCTTTGCTACTAGCGCTTTCTAGCGGACGACAAAGAAAACATGGCATGCGCAGATGTACAAACAAAACTGTTTGAGTTGCCCTTTCATGTGATGTATTCTTTATAATTTTATTTTGAATATTTTTAATACTTAAAAGGTTTAAAACTCAGATATTCATTTTGGAACAACCTGAACTATGGCAAATATGGATGCCCTTGAAACCCTCGATAAATCATTCAAGGCCGGTCAAGCGCTAATATTTTCAATTAACGAAATTCATATTCATTCAATGACAGACGACGATAAAAATCCCTGAATTTTCAGAAATTGTCTGGCTTTCCTAGTCATCTTGTCTGAAACGGATGACACTTGGTCTGGGATATGGTTAAAAAGTTAACAGGAATAACTTAATTCTACAAGCGATTTTCTTATCTGATCTCGGCCAAGAGTTTTTTAATAGCGAGTTTTACGAAAGCGCGGAGTTTTTTGTTACGTATTCATCGCTCTTGAGATATTACCAATTAGGCTTTGAGTCCGTATAATTATTCAGGCATAGTCTTAGACGCTACATCACACCTGCAGCGGATATGGCAGGTTATAGTTGCATCAGGGTCCAGCCATTCCCGGCTAAAATTATTTGTATCTATTTAATGTACCATATCCATATAGGTTCGCAATTCGCTAATTCAAATACAAATGTTATTATCAATCAACAGGGATTTATTTCTCAATATATAATAATAGCCATAGCACAAAATATTACTGGAACGCAAAATTGTTTTTTTTTTTCATTCTAACACAAGCTCTGTCCCAAAAGTAGCATGACTTATTTTTTCCCGAATAGACGGACGGTCGGGCGGCGGCTTCTCTGGCTGGGTTCGAGAGAGGAGAGTCTCAGGAAAGGCTGGAGGACGGTGACGGTTTACACGTTTTTGAAACCTCTATAACGTAAACTCGTCACGCTCCAACGTGAACCTGTTATTAGAACAGCACTACACCATCGAATTTTGCGTGATTCTAGGAAAAACCGGTAAAGAGACTCATGACATGCTCAAGGCAGCTTATGGGAATAACATCAAAGGTAGATAGGGTGTTTTTGAGTGGCACAAGTTGTTTCGGGATGGTAAAGAATATGTGGAAGACGCCGAACGTTCAGGACGCCCTTCGACCTCAAGGTGACGAAATCTTGCAAGAGTGAAGGCTTTGTTGGACAGGGATTTCAGGGTTCATCACATGACTTTTGATGAACTTGGCATCCCAAAAGGTGATGAGTATCGATTTGTGACCGTAAACACGGGCGTGAGAAAGATGTGTAAGAAGTTGGCGCCGCGAGTGCTCTCGGACGAACCAAAGGAAACTCGCACGCGGATCTACCAAGACTTCTCGACCATGTGAGAGAGGATCCAAATTTTTTAGACAATGCCCCACCATACTTGTTCCTCTCCCCCCGACGTCTCAAATCCGTGCTGAAAGGGCGTCACCACGGCTCGGTGGAAGCGTTATAACCGGGCGTGACAAAGGAGCATGGCAGAATTCCGGGCCCCGCATTCCAAAAGGCTTACGAAGAGTGGAAAGCCCGCTGGGATCGATGTGTGGCCGCACGAGGGTGCTGCTTTGAAGTTTTTTGAGTGTATGTATAAATTCTGGCAATAAATATTTTTAATCGACTCAGTCCTACTACTTTTAGGAGAGACCTTGTATAACCGTATTTAGAAGAGACTTCAGAAGATGTTTTTTCTCCCACTTGGTGGGAGGATCTCCGTTTTCCCAAGGCGGGATGTCGAAGGATCTCCGACTCCATTGTTGTTGCTACCACGACTACGTTGGCTTAGGCCCGACCCCGGTTCCGTCGAAGAGGGGGCCACCGCCTTCCTCCTCTCCCCTTCGCTCTCTCCAGAGCACCCGGGGAAGGGGGAATCTTTCCTTGGTGCCGTTCTCTATTGGCTGTTGCTAAAACTATATAAGCCCTCAGAAGCGGTCCACTTGAAAGGATAATTATGATCAAATGTTTATTTGCAAGTTGAGAGGAGGGAGTGAGTGAACCAATTTCAAAATGAACACATGAATAGGTGATTCGTTCAAAGAATGATCTGTGTCTCAGGTAATTTAATTAAATACATCATCAAGAGGCTATACGTATATAAAATAATACAAGCATTGCTCGCATGAGCCCTTCGTAGGACAATGAATGAACGATTGCATTCACAGATTGCCCCTTTCCCACTTATCACTACATATCATTTGCAATCAGACAAAGGAACAAGAAGCAACTGCCGTCGAGGACAACCGCGAGGGTGAACAGGGGTAGGCAGGGACGCCCTCTTCACATTCCCCACACGCTGTCCGACCCCTCCTCTCGCTGGAACAGCCCCTCTTCCAGGAACCCATCCAGCATACCGCGAAGTCTCACCTGGAAGTGAATGGGAGACATTTATGGACCCGATGACCTGCGTTTGCATCACGGCCACAGAAGCCACCGCATCCCTTCGCACCTCCTCCGGAGGGTCCCGCGGCTCTCCGCCGCTATCGGACCAAACGCCCACGACCATCGAGAGTTCTGGAACCTCCCTCGTCATATCCTAACCAACAGTTCATTCCCCCAGCATAAGAAATATTTAATCAGAGACTGTGCGATAGTAAGTACACTACGCACATGCATAAATATATATTATCCTACGAGCAACCGCTGTGGCGTGTGGCAGAGTGATTACGCACCAGACTACTTTTGACCCAAAATACTTTTCTCCATTAGCGCGGTCGGACAGTGTTATTCTGTTGCCCGACCGCGCTATCTAGTCGTTCGTGGGAAAATGGCATCTTAAACCTATCTACATTTAATTTCTCTAATTTTGTTGACATAATTTGGTTTACTGTAGCACGATGAGGGTAATAATATAATTACAGCATCACTGCTAAAGAGACGTCCGTCCATTTTATGCAAGAGCAATTCTCTGCAATTTGACTTTCGCTCCATTGAGTGATTCCCAGCCTAGCCCCTCTAATACTTTGGATACGCCATTAAGTTTATCATAACAACTTTTAACAAATCTAGCTCCTATCTACGCAACGTACGCGATCCAATTCGGCAATTAATCCAACTCCGTGAGGATCACAGATGCTTCCAGTATATTCTATAAACGAGGTCTAACCAGCCAAAGACATCATTTCCCCTTGATCTTTCCATCACATTTACCAAGTACTCTTCTAATAAATCCTAATTATTTGTTAGCTTGTCCCTTATGTGTTTCACCCAGGAGAGGGCGTGAGTGAGGGTAACGCCCAAGTATTTAATTGAATGCGTGTTCCATTGAGTCGGTGTTCCATATTCCATTTCGGTGTTCCCTATGCATTAGGCGTCCATCCCCTCCTATTCCAAAAATGAACAACCACGCCATTTTTTAAAGATAATTTCTAATTTACAAGTATCGCACTAACGTTGTAAAGCATTAGGGTCATCTTCTAGACCTGTTTTATCCTCATAATTAAGAATATCTCTGTAAACAACTACAACGTCAGCAAATAAACGTATCTTGCTACTAACCACGGATTCAATGTCGTTAACGTACAGAAGTATTAAAAAGAGCTCCGATAACACTTCTCAGGGGGTTAAAGTGGCTCACATTGCATTAGAGCTAACACCATCCACGTATCATTATATTTTGTAACCGGTCATTCGAAAGGTATACGCACTTCAAGCCACCGTAGCCCACTTTTGTGAAGAAGTAATTCTTTCTTTTGAAATTCTCATTTCGAACCTGATATAGGGAAAACTTAGCATTTATTATTATTTGGTCACTGGTAATATTTTTTATATTAAAACTCTTTTGGGCATTGTCGTTGCTGACATATTGAGAATATTATCGCCCCTAGTTGGTGAATTGAAATTTTGATGAATGAAGATCAATTCATTCGAATGTAGTCGCCACTTGCAGGTATCTTGGTCTTTTATTCCAATCAATAGATGAGACATTGAAATCTCCACCGACTACGTTTTATGCAACGATCGTTGTTTTGGGTTGAGAAACTAGATTTTCTGGTTTAGTTCTAGTATTTAATTATCTTTGTCGTCTGGCGGCCTGCAATACATGAATACATAGATTCTTTTGGACTTTTAATTGAAAAGTTTTCCAAACCGTTATAGGGAATTAACTCGTTTAGGGAAAATGCTCCGTCTGATGCTATCTGTTTCATACTGTGACCTATTGCAAGCATCTCTAGAACTGACCCCCACTTCAATTTAAGTATAATTATTTGCCAAGAGGACTTAAAGAAACCCACCGTTTGGCCTACACGCTGTCCTACGCTTTAACGTACACAATTTCCTGCAGTGCTCGAATAAGCTACCTGCTACACGCCTGGCGGCTTCAGACGTGTATTGAACACCTGAAGCACAGAATACAGTAGTACTCTATTCTAGAACGCTTCAGAGGGTTCTCCATGGATATTCCCCCTGCTGTACGCAGTTCTAAAGATCGATAAGAGGCGACTTTCCGGCAGAACGTGGTAAATTTGGAAACTCATTCCCTCTCATCATTGACTCGTATTTGATTTCCTTATCAGGCACCCGACCAGATAACACTAAGCGTAAACTCGCGCCCTTAATATTCCTTATATATCATTTTCCAGTCCTGAGAAGAGGACATGTAAGCAAGTCGAAGTTGAAGTAAATCACCCTTTTATTCATATGCGTCGTTTCCTCGAGGTCTTCCTTCCAAGCAAACAATATCTCAAAGTATGCTATTCCTTCCTTCCAGAATGAATGAATGACTTAATTTTCTATCATTTAGCGGTGATTGTTAATTCGAATGGCCAAGGGAGTAAAGCAATGGCCTATGTAAATTTTTATTTATTTATATTATAATATATTATATTCTTATATATCTTATTACTTTTATTATTCGCCTATAAACATGTGTACATACATACATACATCCTATATTTCCGATCCTTTAAAATTCCCACCCTTAACCGCAATCTTTAATTTCTTTCCCAGCAGTCCCTAAACCTTCCACCCCCCTTCTTCCCTCCCCAGACACTCTACCCTCAAGACCTCTCAGTCTGACCTGAAGAAGGCCTGGGAGTATGCCGAAAGCTCATATAATCTACAATGTGAGTGTTCTTTTACGTGTTATCTGTTTTATTCTGTGTTCCATTGTGCCGTCCAAAAGTTATATTGCTCTCGTGAATGCTTCCGTATCATCGATACATAAATATACATGTATATACACACACACACATATATATGTACATAATCGAAAGGTAATCTCATCATTAGGGAGCAATTACCCTTCAATCGGACGGGGAGCTCCATCACCGAACAGCTTCATCCTCAGACACGACTCGATCTCCACTTCCGGGTGCACGCGAGCAGCCAAGGTAGGAGTGCCGAGTTGAGGGGAATGGCGAAGAGAAAGGGCCGGGAAGCGCACGGCGAGGAGCGCTTGCCGCAAAAAAAGCGAAGGTGGTTGCAGCGAGCGTGGAGCTGGTTGGAGAGAATGCCTTCCCGCGCTCGATCGAGAGGCAAACCCTCTCTCTCGGCGAACTGAGGCAAATGGAAGTCTGGAGGGGGGAGGAGGGGGGAAAGTGGGGCGCACCGCATGTGTAATTACGTTCTGGGTGCCAGAAGGACAATTAGAGATGATAAGCGGAGGAGTGAGTGAGTAGTGTTACCGCCGATTGAGGCCGCCAAGGGGCGATGTTTCCCAACTTCCCGCCAAGGTCGCCCATGAGTGTCGCAAAGGATGACGCTGCACGCTCCCTGCTCTCAGCGCCCCACCGACACACACTTGAACCATCTCCACGAATGGGTACCCTTCAGCCAGGCAGCGGATTCGCCCTCGTCGCGGAGCCAAGAGCCACCTGCACTCTCGGACATGCTTGTCGATCATCGAAAGCAAAGGCAAATCCCAAAATCCATCGCACTAATTCATTGAAGCCAGTCGAAATCCACTATCCGATTGCAGAAAAACGATGTCTTCATCTGCAACGTCTAGATCCAGATGCTAAGATAAAATCCCGCATGATGCGGATTCATATCAAGGGCCATGCAATATTTTACACGGAAATCCTAAAGTAAGGAACGTTATTGGCAATATTTTATGAGGTCACATGACAGCATCAATCACACCATAATTGATGCCGCCGGTTCGTACAAGTAGGGTACAGAAAATAAGTCCCGATAACTCAATGGCCCCAAGTGTGAAATCATTATTTGAAGAATCAAATTTTTATGAATAAATGAATGATTTTTGTACTGCCTATTGAATATTCGCCCTCGTCGCGGGGCCAAGAGGCACCTGCACCCTCAGACATCGCTTGTCAATCATCGAAAGCAATAGTTGTGTATATATATATGTATATATATATATATTATTATTATTATTATTATTAGGTAATCTACCGGTTAAGGTAGGTTTTTGGATGGACACAACTATCAAATAAACATTTTGTGACTCCCCACCTATCAAACTAATCTATATCAGGTCCCTCTTCATCTCGGTGTACTTATTTCCTCTCTTCATTCCGTCCAACATCCCTATCCTGTTCCTGCCCTTACCTCGCTTGCCCAACATTCTCCCCTCTATTACCCTCTTCAACATTCCACTACCGCTCAATACGCCTTTCATCCATTTTTCCTGCCTCCATAGGATTTCTCTCAACAAACCCCTCTCCTCCCCCACCATTTCTAGTACTTCCTCATTTGTCTTCCTTTCGGTCCATTTCACTTTCTCCATTCTTCTCCACACCCAAATTTCAAAAGCCTCCAAACTATGTCTATCCTCCTGCTTCAGCGACCACGTTTCCGCGCCGTACATAGCTACGCTCCATATCAGAGTTTTTACGAGTCTTGTCTTAACATCCCTACTCAACGTCCCCGTCATCAACTCCCTCCTCCTTGAGAAAGCCTCCTTTCCTAGCGCAATTCTTCTCCTTACGTCCCTACCACTTTGACCGTATTGGTCCAAAACACTTCCGAGATATGTAAACTGTTCTACCTGCTCTATTTTTCCCCTCCTATTTTAATATTTAGCTTAGCCTTTTTCTTTCTGGAAAATCGCATAACCTTTGTTTTATTAATATTGATTATCATTCCATATTTATCGCACTGAACCTCCAATTCAATCAGCAATGCTTGCAACCCCTTGGCTGACTGAGCAACTAATGCTTGGTCATCAGCAAAGATAACCGATTTTACGAATTCCCCTCCGACTTTCATTCCTACCTCGAGTTCTTCCCATGCCTCTTTAATCATTTCCTTTACATATACGTCGAACAGTACCGATGACAATGGGCACCCTGCCTTACACCTCTTCCTAACACTGCCCATCCGGACTCTCCGTTTCCCACTCGCACCTGAGCATTCTGAGACATGTACAGGTTGCGGATCAGTCTCCTGTCCCTCCAATCCATTCCTATTTTCTGCAATACACGCATTAATTTTTCCCAATTCACTCTATCAAACGCTTTTTCGAATTCTACAAAACAGGCAAAAACGTCCTGATTTTATTCTATATTCCTCTCGACTAGTGATCTCATTACTGCAATGGCATCACGCGTACCTCTTCCCTTCCTGAACCCAAACTGATCATCCCCTAAGTAATCATTTGCCTTACTCTCTATCCTTTTGTTGATGATCCTGAGAATAACTTTAGCTACGTGGGATATGAAACTTATTGTTCTGTAATCCTCACATGATTTATCCTTTGCCTTTTTTGGAATAGGAACTAACACCGATCTCACAAAATCTTCCGGCCAGATTCCTTCCTCATAGATACTACGAATCAGTCCATATATGGCCTTCTTCCCACCTTTCCCTAACCATTTCAACATTTCTACAGGAATATTGTCCACCCCCACAGCCTTATTTGCTTTCATCTCCTTTAAGGCCCTTTCTATTTCATCGTCGAGTATGCCTGGACCTAGGCTATCTTCTTCTACGTCATGTTCCTTTTCTATGTCTAACCTTGTCGGCCTAAGTTCTTTACCATACAGTGTTTCTATATATTCCTTCCATCTCTCTTGGATTTTTCCTGGTTCAACTATTATCTTACCCCATTTATCTTTAACTGTTAGCACAGATCTTACCTTCTTACTTCCCGATAATAACTAAACCTTGCTGTATAGAGCACCAATTTCACCCTTCTTCTGTAAACTTTCCATATCCTCGCATTGCGTTTTCCACCATTCTTCTTTTGCTTTATTTGTGGCCCTTCTCAATTTATTGTTTAACTCTTTGTACTTCATTTTACCTAACTCTGTGTTTACATTCTTCCATCTTGTTCTCTCATCCATCTTTGCAATCATCTCATCCGTTACCCATGGTTTCCTTATCCTTTTCCCGTTAACGGTTCCTATAGTGTCTTTACCGGCTTCCAAAATCCCTTTCTTGATACATTCCCATTTTTCTTCGATAGTACTCAGTTCTTTACCGTCATCCATCATTTTCTCTACAGACTGCTGATATACCTTCCTCGTTAATCCATTTACTGCTTCTACGAGGGTCATCCGGAAAGTAGTACCCGTTCGTGCCGCATGAAGTGCTGACGACGTGAGTAGCCGCTGGACGAGGTCAGATAGCTTCAGTGGCTTGTCTGCCTTCTCTGAGCCAAGTTGCGTGACGCTAGCATTGCCTGTGTGGTTTCTGTGATTGTTTACAATGTTTAAAAAAATTGAGAACGCCGCCAGTTGTGAAGTGAGGGCAGTGATTAAATTCCTCAATGCAAGAAACGTTCGCCCATGTGATATTCATCGCCAATTAAAGGAGGTGTATGGAGACAATGTAATGGACGAGTCGTCTGTTCGGCGGTGGTGTCGCAACTTCAACATGGGGCGGGGGAACACACACGACGATGAGCGTTCGGGAAGACCGTCTGTCATTACAGACCAACTGGTGAGCTCAGTTGACGAATTCGTGAGGAACGATCGGCGCGTCACAATTGATGACATCTGTGAGCATTTTCCCAATGTTTCTCGAACAATTGTTCATGAAATTGTTAAACACCATCTGCATTATGCAAAAATTTGTGCAAGATGGGTCCCTCGCATGCTTACAGATGAGCACAAAACCAAGCGTATGGCTGCAGCACTGACGTTTTTGGGACGTTATTCTGATGAAGGAGACTCTTTCTTGACTCGCATAATTACTGGTGACGAAACATGGGTTTGTTATGCATCACCTGAGAGTAAACGACAGTCAATGGAGTGGCATCATGCTCATTCACCAAACAAACCAAAAAAATTCAAGACAGTTCTGTCCACCAGGAAACTCATGGCAACCATTTTCTGGGATCGACGAGGTGTATTGCTTATTGATTTTATGGCCCGTGGAGACACTATTAATGCCAATGCGTATTGTGAAACATTAAAGAAATTACGGTGGGCAATACAAAATCGGCGGCGAGGTCTATTGTCTACTGGTGTCATTCTCGTTCATGACAATGCCAGGCCTCATGCAGCTGGGATAACACAAAAACTTTTGCAGCAATTCAAATGGGAAACTTTCGACCATCCACCGTATAGCCCGGACTTGGCCCCTTCAGATTTTCATCTCTTTACAAAGCTTAAAGACTTTTTGGCAGGAAAAAGATTTGACAGCGATGAAGAACTTAAAGAAGGAGTGACCCTGTATCTCAATGAGCTGGCGGCGAAGGACTATGCAGCAGGAATACAGAAACTTGTCACACGTTATGACAAATGCCTTAATTTGCTTGGAGATTATGTTGAGAAGTAGTTTAAAGTATCCTCTTTCAAATAAAATTTTTTATGTTTGTTAATATTTACTTTTGTGTCTTTATTTCACGAATGGGTACTACTTTCCGGATGACCCTCGTAAATTCCATTTCCTAACCCGCCGCCGTTGCCTTATCTTCTTGAATCGAACATTACATTTCATAACAACTAAATTGCGGTCAGAGTCCGCATCCGCCCCTGGGAAACTGTGCGAATTTATCACACTGTTCCTAAACCTGTGCCTAACCATAATATAATCTAACTGATACCTTTCTGAGTTACCTGGCATTTTCCATTTATACCTACGCCTTTTGTGGTGTCTAAACCATGTGTTAGTGATGACTAACCCCTGTATCCTGCAGAATTCAATTGCTTTCTCCCCGCGTTCATTCCTCGTGCCTAACCCATAATCCCCCACCTCACCACCATCTATTCCTTCACGTATCGTCGCATTCCAATCCCCCATCACTATCAAATGTTTCCTTGCAGGAACACTCGCGATGATATCCTCTAACTCATCATACATCCTATCGACTTCTTCCTCCTTGTGGTTGCTCGGTGGCATGTATACCTGAACAATGACCAAGTTCGTCGGCTCTGCTTTAATCTCTACGAGTAAAATTCTATCTGTCGCTTGCTCTATGTTGACTACGCTTCTTCCAACCCCTTTATTTAAAATTACGGTAACCCCTCGTTGGCTCTCGTCCCCGCCGCTGTATATCACTCTATAATTGTCACTCCAGTAATCCCCGCTATCCTTCCATCTCACCTCGCAGAGGCCTAAAACATCTATGTTACCTCTTTCCATCTCTCGCTTAATATTTTCTAATTTGCCTCTCCTCAACATTGTCCTGACGATATATATATATATATATATATATATATATATATATATTATTTATTATTAGGTAATCTACCGTTTAAGGTAGGTTTTTGGATGGACACAACTATCAAATAAACATTTTGTGACTCCCCACCTATCAAACTAATCTATATCAGGTCCCTCTCCATCTCGGTGTACTTCTTTCCTCCCTTCATTCCGTCCAACATCCCTATCCTGTTCCTGTCCTTACCTCGCTTGCCCAACATTCTCCCCTCTATCACCTTCTTCAACATTCCACTACCGCTCAATACGCCTTTCATCCATTTTTCCTGCCTCCATAGCATTCCTCTCAACAAACCCCTCTCTTCACCCACCATCTCTAGTACTTCCTCATTTGTTTTCCTTTCGGTCCATTTCACCTTCTCCATTCTTCTCCACACCCACATTTCAAAAGCCTCCAATCTACGTCTATCCTCCTGCTTCAGTGACCACGTTTCCGTGCCGTACATAGCTACGCTCCATATCAGAGTTTTTACGAGTCTTGTCTTAACATCCCTACTCAACGTCCCCATCATCAACTCCCTCTTCCTTGAGAAAGCTTCCTTGCCTAGCGCAATTCTTCTCCTTACGTCCCTACCACTTTGAACTGCTCTACCTGGTCTATTCTTTCCCCGCCTATTTTAATATTTAGCTTAGCCTTTTTCTTTCTGGAAAAAATAAAAATAATATATATATATATTAGGTGAGAACTCCGCAGTTATGGATTGTCCTTGGTTCCTAGCGATGCAGGACTGCTGCGTGTGGCTGCTCTCTCACCTGGTACTGCTTGCCCTTGGACAAATCCGAGAAGGGATTGTTGTCCACCTGGCCCATCAGCTGCTCCTCCGTCATGCTGTCCATGTCTGGGACTTGCGACTCCTCCGTCAGGATCACCTGCGTCGTGGTGAAGGCGGTGACGAGGGCAAAGGGTCGGTAGCGACGAATCTCCGACTGCAGCCAGGGCCACGAATAAAGATCGGGCTGAGACCTGTGGGCGTGGGTGGAGGGGAGATAGAGCGTCCGATTGTAGGCCAAGCGAGGCGGCGAAGGCCCCTAAAATTCCCTGGAAGGTGGCCTTCCTCTTGTGGCCAATTTGCCGATTTCGTCGGGGAAAATGGGATTGCCCCAGGAGGGGATTGGGTGGAGATAGGAAATTGAATTGGACGGATGTTAAAATCCAGCGCGAAACTTAAAGAGAGCAGGGGCGTAGCAGAAGCCGGGAAGGCTCCCAGACGCTAGGAAGGAAGGGGAGTGTGTATATTGGTCGGGGAACGGGCGTGGAATTTATGAGGCGCTGTGTAAAGAATTCGAGCGGTTCGCGCGCAGTATTTGCAACAAAAATACTCAAAAAGTTGTTTATTTGATTTTCATTGAACGGAAAGAAGAATTTAAAATGACACCTGGGTGCTTTTGGGCAATATTTTAGTGGAAAACATTCTGTTGCTAATATTCCATGGCATGCCACTTGACGTTAATACTCGTGCCTTGAGTAACCCACTTTTTACATTTATCAATTCTGCTTTGACGGCGTCCTCTCATAACGTAACATTCTTTATCGGCGTTTGAGAGACTTGGAATGGCAAGATGGTAAGAAAAGCAGTATGTAATAATCCCCAATATTTTCCCGAGGTAATTAGATACAATTAACCTACTATCTAATAAATGATATTTAACTTATTTATAACATACTTGAACATTGATCTGGAGATTTACATAGTTTTTATGTAAGGTATCAGGAAAAGTTTGGGAAAAATAGATTTATTTCAGATACTATTGCTACGATGGCTCAAGATTCTCCAAAGTACATCCCTTGAGCGTCGATACACTTTTGCTAGCAGCTTATCCTCAACTCGAAGGCTCCCTGTTTAGTTGTAAGGTCCTTTAGGGTACAAACGTGCAAGCTTCTTTGATGGCACTTAGGGTCCTAGTAATCTAGTTAGTAGTCTTCTGGTGCCAAGTCGGGACTGGTAAGGGGGTTGGGGAATCGTCGCGATGCCTTTGCAGGCCTTCACAAGCAGACACTCTCGACTCTGCTCTTTTGGTCGTCCGTCCGAAGACCTTTGGGAGGACGAGATAAGAGCATGAACTTTCGCATCGCCAACTTTTCAGTTATAATAGTGTGTGCACTGTGATCTCATCAATGCCAATACACGATCTGTGATCACTGCGCACATTTAACCGACGGTTCTGAATTCAGCACTTCACGCGCTCGGGAAAAAATTGTTACGGATACTTTTCATGCAGAATTTGTATGCCGACTGTTAAGTCATTTTCCAGGATTGACTTTAGAACGACGAGAATTTGAAGTCACAACATCTGACAAAGACTTGATGGGAGGAGGAGGACATTGGCAAAGAAGAAGACGGGTGCCTTGACAGAACGTCATTCAATACTCATTGAGGATTAAAAGGTGTGAGTGGAGAAGTGAGCGACGGCCGCCAATGAGAGGGGGCAGGAGGGACACGGTGGGAACGACTTGAAATGGATTGACAAAGGAAGAGCTATTGGCGCAAGCGAAGGTGGAGTATCCCGCGTGACGTTCGATCGGAAAATCTTAAACTATCATGTTTCGTTCCCTGGCATCGAGGAGGAGGAGACGATCAGGAATAAGAGAGGAAACGCCGCATAAACATCGTGGGATTGATACGCAAGTTGAATGGAATTAGTACTTTAGTATTACTAGTAATAATGACTAGTGATGACAACTCAGCAAGATGTAAGCGATCAGATAGATCAGGCAGGCTGAATTTTTTTTCGTCACGCTAGGAAAATTAGCCTTGCTTTAAGTGTGACAGCAAAATATATTGTATTTTATTTTGTTAAAAAATCTTAGTTGATGTGATAACGACTTTTATACCCACGGAGGAAATGAACATATTAATTACTTCCGGGTGGGCAATAAGGAACACGACCAACGAACAGCACACTGGGGAGAAAAACATTTTGGAATAACGCCAGATAGTGCAGAGAAACGTGTCTCTGGAAGGTGCGAACAGCGGATGATGGGTACCACGCCGTCTCACAGACGAGAACAAACAAAACCCTCCTTATTCTCCCGATCTTGCGCCCTGCGATTTTTATTTTTTCCTCGACTCAAGAGACACCTTAAGGGTAATCACTACACCTCGGACGACGAAGTGAAGGCAATTGTCAATAACAGCACGCTGTTTAACTCGCATTGACAGTGCACTAGAACACGTCTCCATGCTTCCGCTTCTCAAAATACACATTGGATGAATCTAACGACCTCAAACCTGCGCATGCGTGTTGATTGGGGAATGTTACTTCCACGTGCCACATCAGGAGTACTTCTGAAGGTCGTTTTTGGTCTACAAATATGTGAGCAATAGTTTTCAGCCTGCCCTCGTAGCAGTGATGAAGGAGATTTATCTTTGCTTGAAGGATCTACTGGTGGTCCACATTGACTTAAGTCTTGTGAAGAACCCAAACTATTCCGGCGTCTGGCCGCTCCTTGGAACTTCCAGAGGCCGTTGGTGACAAAATGCCGCATCAGAGAAGAAAACCAGTGTTCATCCCTAATCTCCTAAATTACATTTCATTTTCAATTACTCCCTCTCATCAGGCAACATCTATTAGGATTAATTGGAACTGGTAACAGTTTCGCTTTTAGCATAACAAAAGATCCGAACTCAAAGAGAGATAATTTAATTATGCAGACTCATTTATCACAAATAATGTTTCACAAAATGCTTGATTTTCCAACATTCTATTCCTAGCATTCCTATGAGGGATGCACACTAGGCCTTTATATTTATTTCACAAGAGTTGCATCAAATGAACTCTTTCAAAAAACTTGAGTTCTGTTTCATCAATTGTAACAGTATAAACACTCTAATTGCCATTTTTAAGATAACAGATCCTATTATAACAAATAATAACAGAGGAGAATCAGTCACAATGTGAATAGCAATAAAATGCTTTTCTTTAGTAGAATATTTAAATCTCCTTACAACACACAATTGTCGCAGCGATATATTTATTTTAATATGGGAGTAGCAGCAGAAAAAAAATCAAAGAAACGCTTCAAGCATCTTTACTTAGAAACAACTACTCAATGTGCCAATTAGAACAAACGGCACTTTATTTAAAATAGGTCACAGGGCTTTGGTTGACTTGCCAACACATTCAAATATTTCTATCGGATTATTAAGCTTTTGAATCGCTTCTATGCCTGTGCTCATTTGCACAAATTGCAACAGGACTATTTCTAGCTATAACCTATACTGCTGACGTTGGAATAATAGCTTTTTACCGAGTTATTCACATTCGTTAGCACGTAATCTACATACACAGATGACTGCGAGACATGCATTCCACGAGAAGATATTCAAAACGCGTCCTTTGGTTTAGAGAGCGCGTTTCTCGCCACGCCATCTCGCCGAGGATATGTTTAATTGGTTGCGTGACAGCAATGAGTGTCACACAACGTTGAGAAATATAAAAATATAGAGGAGGAGAGCACGGCACAATAGCCATTTACGAGGGAGATTCGTGCATGACTCGATTGATGGCATCACTTTCGCTGTGCATACGGATGGCGATACATTTACGGAAGGCTATTCTGAGGAAGTGACAAAATTATAAAAGTCGGAGAAGCATGCAGAGTTTCAGGATTGCAATGGGATATAACATCATCGCCATTAATTGGGTGGGTGTGGCAATGGTTATTCAGTGTCAACTGAATTGTCAAGTGTTCCCAGAGACATCGCGGGTGGCACCTCTGACAACACCCTCGGCATCACACGAGCAATCTGATTTTTAGATCTTATAGCTTATTGCAGACGGAAAAAGGGTACGGGATCTACCTTAGGATTGATTACTGCGAATGAGGAGAGCAGTCTTTTTCCTCTCATGGAAATCTTAATGCCAAATTACGATACGGAAATTACCTGGCGATTTCCATTTTCAACAGAGATTTAATCAAATTTCAAGCACACGACAATTTCTTCACTCTATCAACATCCGTATTTAATGACATTACAGAAACATTTACTTCCAAGTTTGTTTATTTTTTCGCCAAAGTAATGGTGGCAAAAAATATGCTCTAGTTCTCACTATTTTTACGGTTTTGTTAGTAAGCAATTCCACTGCGCAAAATAAAACATTTGGGAAATGGTGGATTACCGTCAAGGAAATTAACCTCTGCCAATATCAAATGTGGTAACTCTTGGGAAGCACGTCTTAAACTTGGCTTTCTTTCGGATTGCCTCAGGTTGGGGTAAATTGTGCCAGTCATGATGCGATATCTCGCCTGCTCCCAAGGAGGGATGGCGTGCAAAGCATTTCAACGAGGTCACGCAAGAGAGCCGTGGAGGCCCTACGATACGATATGAAGACCCGTGGGGCCGACTCCGACGCCGAACGATTCAATTCTTCGCGGTTGTCGCGCGAACAAGGCGTCCTCCCCACTATGTACTGTGGCTGTCCAGAAAGTAACTTACGTTTGCGTGTAGCGAGCGAAGTATTGGGTGGAACCGAATGTTGGTTGACACACACACACACACACACTAGGGCAGTACGCCTCGAGCTGCAGTGTTTAGAAGGCCGCGCCGCTTGTCCTTTGTTCACGATAGCCAGCCAAAATGAAAAATACAATTGCAAATTTCTCCAAATGTAAAATCCATTTAGTGATAAAGTTTTTACTGACAATAAAATTCAAAGCTGCTGAAATTCATCGGGAAATTTATGCCGTCCACTGACTAAGTGCTGAACAACGAACTGCTCCAGAAAGCCCAGTTGGATAGCAAGTCCTTGACTCCAAATCATGGACATTTGTCCGTTCCCTCTTAAACTAACAATACTGTCACTCTTCACTTTAGTCTGTACACAGCACCAATTCCCCGAAGAATGTCAGCAGCTTTGATGTTTATCCCCAGTAAAAATATTATCACTGAACGCACTTCACATTTGGCGGAATTTCCAATTGCATTGTTCATTTTGACTCGCTACTGTATAAACAAACGACAAGCGGCGCGACCTTCCACCGAACACTACAGATCGAGGCGTAGTGACCTACTGTGTGCGCCAATACAGCGACCATTCGGCTCCCCCCCCCTCTACTACTTCGCTCGCTACACGCAAATACAAGTTACTTTATGGAAATACCTTGCCAAAAGGCGGCATTATATGAGCAAGGGAACTCGCTCCTGGCAAACACGAACTCGGATTTTTTGCGACTCGTTCCGTTCTAATTATGCAGACGCTTGGACGAGGGAGTCGAGTTTCCTCTAGCGTGCAATTATATTCACTTAAAGTCTCCATCCAGTCCTTATACGTGCCATTTCCGAATGGTTCGGTTACATATCTATTTCACACGGAGCATTTGGCATTCATCTATGAAAGGCTTGATTCAAGAATTTTAAAAAATGCTCAGAAAAGATTTCGTCATGAAAAAGTGCCTGCAGAAGGACAGGTTTCCTATGCCTACGGGCATAACACATAAAATTGGGATGGGGACGCCTTTGAACTCAAACGGCTCAAAACTTATGCAAAGCTTGTCAACGTGGGTTCGAGATAAAATACGAATTCGCCGTAACAGACGTAAAATCCGTTTCCCTGCCAACTTTGACGGCTGGTACTGCTAATGCAGGAAAGCTATTACAGAATTTAACGGAATTCCCCCAAAAAATCCAATTCACAAATATACGAGGCATGCCCATTAAGTAAGAGCCGTTTGGTCACAGGAAAAATATACTCACATGAACCACATGTTATTGGCACTTATAGTTAGCTGCAAATCTACTTCACTTCTCTACATAGTCGTCGTTCACTTCTAAGCATTTTTCGTACCGCTGCACCAACTTCTTTAATCCCTCTGCATAGAAGCTCGCCGCCTGAGAGTTGAACCAATTGACAATGCCGTACTTGAGTTCCTCTTCGGTTTCGAAACATTGTCCACCGAGCCACTGTTTCAAGTGCAAGAAGAGGAAGTAGTCGCTAAGTGCAAGGTCTCATCATCTCAATCTTGATGGTAACGGCCCATAAACTGTCGTCCACTGGACATTCTTTGCTCTTTTTTGGTGGTCGGTGAGCATTTCCGGTACCCACTTTGCACACAATTTGTGGTATCCGAGGTTTTCCGTAACAATATTGTAGACAGTAGTGCGTCCAAGTTGAGGAAATTGTTCAGCCGGGCCATTAATCGTCAATCGACGATCGCATCGCAGTTTTTGTTCCACTTGCGAAACAAATTCATCGGTCAGAATACTGGGCCTACCACTTCGCTCTTCGTCATGGACATTTGTTCGTCCATTTTTAAAATCACAGCACCATTGTCTAACCTTTCCTTCACTCATAACTGTAGGTTTATAAACTAGGCATAGTTCCTGATGAATTTCAGCAGCCGACAATCCTTTTGGATACGAGAATCGTATGACAGAACGCACTTCGCAGCTGGCGGGATCAACGATTGTCATTGACATTGTTGTTTACATGCACGGGCAAGCAAACGACTTCTGAAGCCAAAAAAATGCTGCTATAGCTCCTCGATGAATCAGTAGTTGGCGGTGTAAAGCTGTGTTCTGAATCTTCTATGTTCCAAAACTGATGTTTTGTTTTGATACTAAACATTTTAACGATTGAATTACCAAGAGCAGAATGGGCCCGTGGAGACGTCCTGTAAGTGCCCGCTGACAAAGCAATGCGCAAACTGGAATACAGGTAAATTAGTATTTAAATTCTTTGGGGTAATTGAGGGACCGTTTTTAGGATCCCTTTCGAGAGAAAGTCATCCCTTGAGATTCTCCGGCCTCGCCACTTCCTTTCCTCTCGGGTCGAGAGGAAGGTCATTGCCAATGCGAGGCAGTCAAGTGAGGCGCTTTTCCCAAATTATCCTTGGAGGCCTCCGAGCACGAACCACTTTTGCTTGATATAACTGAATTGATTTAATGAATTAATTTGAATAGAGAAGAGGCAAAGACGTAAAAACGATGCGTTAAACCATTTGGCTTCAATGGAATATTGGGTAAGTACGCTGGAATTCGCTCGCAGTCAGAAAGTTGAGCTACGCCGGGATCTCAAGACTTGGAGAGTTATTACCTCTGGAGATCCGAAGAACATGTTGTAAGCACCATCACTGTATCACGTGCGGGAGATATACGGAAGAGTATTGGCTACGTAAACATTCGATCGTAAATTATTTCCGTTAAATCTCACCGAATTACCGACAACATTTGCAGCTCGTCTTGCAAGCGCAGACAGTAATCAAAACTTCAAACTTTTAAGTACACGTGAAGTTGTATCTGATCTAAATAAATTTCAACTCTTCTCTGACAGTCCCTGAGCTTCCAGTAAGATTTATAATAAGGATTACGGACGCACACTTCCATCGGGTCAAAAGGCTGAGCCAAAAGTCATGTTTTACGATTGGGCATGATTCTTTTATTAGTGGCGCTAGAAATGAACTAGTGCACAACAATGTACGAGGGCAGACTGAAAACTAATGCACACATGCTTGTAGAGCACAAACAAAATGACCTTCAGAAGTGGTTCTGGTGACATGTGGAAGTAACATCCCCTCAACATGCATGCGCAGGTTTGAGGTCGTGACCTTCATCCAGTGTACTTTGAGAAGCGGAAGTGTGGAGACGTGTAAGTGGCAGCTAGAGGGCGGGACGTGGAATAAATATTCAGTTTGTTATCGTTAACCTAAAACATTTCTGGATCACAAAGAAATAAAAAGGTTAACCTTATCTAAACTCTTAACTGATCTTCTCATCGAACCAATTCCTAAAACCGATACATTTGCTTTGAAAACCTAATGAGTCAAAAATCAGGAAATAATATTTCGATGAAAATAGTTGTATTCTTGGCGGCGTCACTAGCTCGAGAGAAAAATCTCGAAAAATCCCGCACTTGGATTGAGTATGTTAGCGCTTTTTAGTACCCTGCAAGCCACCGCTCGGGTGTATGGCAGAGGGTGAATGCACGCCTGACTAATTTTGACCCAACAATACTATACATCTACGTTACACTCGACGAGACTCCACAGGGACTTCGGTACCCATTAATAAAAGGGACATCAATTCCGATGATAAAAATTCCCGTGCAAACACAGACAGGCAATACGTATATAATTATTCTCATGGGACTGTGGGAATTTGGATTTTTGGAGTCCGTGGCGCCAATATGTCGTCTTTGTCGAGTTAGAGCAATTTCGATTCCTTCCCGAATAAACCCCAGTTGTACCAAAAAACCGGACCCAGGGAACCGTGGGAAAGTATCAGGATTACGCGAGAGCAATAATGAAGATCTGTTGGACGCGCGAAATCTAGTGTAAGTGGAGCAGGCTGTTGGTTGCCCTGATTAACTCCCATATTCGCCGAAAATGGTGACCACAGAACGTTGGAGACAACAATAGGGGGGGGGAGTTGACTAGCGCGAGCAGGCCCATTGTCATCCCATGAAGGCCCCCTTCCCGTCGCTGCATCCGAGGGCGTTCGCTGTGCCCGTACAGAGGGGGAGGGGGCCGAAGTGAGGGGGGGGGCTTCCACTCGGAGTCTGTGCACCACCATCCCTCCCCATCCCTGGCAAACCCCCAACCAGCCCCACACCAGAACGGCGATTCGGTCGCTCTCGAGGATAGATTAATAGGTCTTTATTTGGGCGAAATTGAGATCAAACGGACCCTTCTTCCATTTAAGAGGGGGCAGGGGAGGCGAGCGGCGCGGAGGGAGGGGATGAACGAAACCAGAGAGACATAAACATATGAGATAAGTTAATGCGCTATAGAAACCAATGGTAAAGGGCGAAGGGGAATTTGATCGAAAATGCCAGTTGAAAAAGGGCACGCATTGCATGTCATCACTTGCCATCCACACAGCGTCTAGGGAATAATTAGTTTTACTCGAATGCATGCAATTTCACTAATATCGTGTGGCTGGCTGTCCAATCCCCGCCCGCATGACCGCATGGGACTGCCACGTAATGAATGAAGTACTCGTATTGCTGCCCTTCTTTGTTTTCAAGCTTCTCCTTCCATCCCTCGTCTCTCTCTCTGTGGGGGGGTGCCTCCGCTGCGGTGCGTCACATTCCATACGTGTGACTCTTTCGGCGGAGGTGCACGTCCATGTGATGGGACAATTTCCCCCTCTTATTTTTTCAATTCTGCTTGACCTGTCTTGTCATGGTGGAGGCCTGTCGTATTTAATGGCTGTGGTTGGTGGATCGCGGGGTATTAATGTCGATGTCAATGAGCCTTGGTCGTTTAAAAATGGTCCCAACCAATTTAAACAACCGAAAGGAGGAGAGGAAATTGACGAACAAATGAACGTAAATATTCGTTAATATAAGCAGGATATAGGTATCTCCCCTCCAGATATATTCATTGAAATAAAAAATTTCGATGCTCAATATCCCATTAAAAAATAAACCAATTGAAGCTGCCAATGTGCCCACCCATGTTGAGCATTCCCGCCCCGTCGCCCAAGAGGGAGGGAACACAAATCACCTTTGAGTCGGAACTATGAATCCCCAAGGAGTCCTATCGAACACACGACTCCCGGGGTCTCACTCCAAAAACTAAAAGTCGACTCACAAGCCTCCTAAATACAGCCTTAACTGGAATACGAATATTTCAAACAGTTACAGAATGAAACGAGAGTAAGTAACAATTGATTCATCATTTTTTGCCATCAGCATCAATATCTGATACGATACTTACAGGGATTTGGAAACTGACTGGCAACTCTGAGAAACGACCTCCAGGTATGGAGGGCGTGTTTTCGAGTCATTAATCAAATGATTTTCCGAGCAACGTAGTATTAACGGAGGAGTATTCGGAGGGGTCTTCTCCGCTGGGTTATTCACTGGAGAGCCTGGGTTGGATGATTCCCCATGGCACCCACTGCCCCGAGTACAACCAGCGCTCTGATTTCCAAGGATCTTCCCGGGAAACCGAAGTCGGCAAAGGACGACACGAGGGAACTGACCCCCGTGTAAATTTGTATGTGTCAAAGTCACATGCCATACAAGATTGGAGAGTGTATATATCCTCACCCATTAAACGGACCTTCTGGCTGATTACTATGGTACAGGTTAACACCATTCGTCAGTCAAATAAAATCCACAGTCAAAATTGGGATTATTATATTGACGGCTTAACAGACCGGCTTACGTAATTCTCATTCCCTCGCAAAATTTTTTTTCTTGTAAAAATTGGAACTGGTCGTAATACCGGATAAAATATTCTAAGCAATGCGACTCTTACCAAATCCACCAGAAAAGGAGTTGGTCATCAGAGCCGAGGGAGATGACGTCAACGCCCCAAAATGCTCGCTTCCTCAAACCATGATCCCTCTTTGCCCCGCTGTCAATCCTCCCCCCGGCCAAGAGTCAAGGTGCGGACTGCTCTCAAAACTCGGGAGAGTCGTTTCCGATTGTTTTTTTATTCGCCTCCGTTTTCTTTTTAAATTTACCCAAAATGCCCTTAACAAATGAATAGCCAGCAGAGTTCATTTGAAGTCGTTCTCATTGAACTTGAGGCGATTCTCTCGCCCCCCCTCCTCCCCAGGGCTTAATAGTGCAACGATCTAAAAATAAAAGGAAGGGTGTGTCAGGCCTAACCAGCCCTTCCTTGTCTGTTCAAATAACAATGTACATAGTACTAAAACACTGCTCTATGTTGATTGAAGGGATACCTGCTCACGCTGAAATTCTCCTTTTCGTCCTAAATCGCCCAAGTTACCCAATATGAGATTGCTAAGCTGTTATTGTCCTGAGCTCTCAAGTACCCAATAGATACATTTGATATTTCACACTTAACCATTTGCAGAATTCACAGAATGTTAGAATTCAGGCACTTAAAGTACAATTTGTACATATTTTCACAGTATTCAGCACAAAATCAGAAACATACAGCATAATAGTGCAACTTACTGCAGGTTTCCCGCCCACAGGGCCCAGGTTCGAATCCCGGAGACGGCAGATATTTTTCAGTTGCATCCCGATCCTTACGATGAAGGTGCTCTGTGGAGAGCACTTTGAGTGAGTACGCCGTCCGTCGGATGAGTCGTTAAGCCGCGGGCCCCTCGACTCCTATTCGTTGAGAGTAGGCTAATGCCGACGCCGGGTTTCTCTCCACCCTTCATCCTTTCCCATCCATCCCTAATGGCGCAAATGACCTCGGCTGTCGGTCAACTTGCGAGAAACTATTACTATTACCTTGAGATTGCTGAGGATATCATCAAGAAACAACAGAGGGGTAGCCAGGATAACGCTTACGCAGCATGACTTGCAGGTGAGGAATACTCGAATCATCCGCTTCTTCTTCCGCAAGCACTTGAGAAATGCATGGATGTGTGATAGGACGTGCATTGCGAGCATTTGTTGGTTCGGAGAAGGCATTCGACAGTGGGGCCAACGGGGCGGCGAGAAAAAAAAGTGAGTTACGTAGCAGTTATTCTATACAAGCGATGCGTGACTACACATAGCCAGAGGGATGGATTTGAGACCTTGAGTGAATGGTTTGCAATGACACCGCGAAAGCAGGATGCCTAATGCAACCGTGGTTGTGCGATGTTTTTATTGAATGAATATGGGCGGGAGGAAAGCATGACTGGATATGTAAATGAGCCCGCCCTCCTCTGCGATATATATGCAGTATGCTGGCGAAGAGCCTAACATGCTATGCTGCGTACAAGGGTAAAGCCCAGTATAGCTTCATTGATGCTACCTAGAAAATCAAATGGAAGAAAGTTAGCACCTCCAAGACGAAAGTATTCGTACGAGGCTAAGTGACAATATATAACTCGCAGAACTGGATAGGGGCAATAATAATCAAGGTAAATTCCTGAAATAAATTTCACTTTTCTACGACACTTTGTCGTACATATTCACCCTGCACAAGTACATTCCGACACTTATAGTATTCAATCTCTTTGCAACTCCTTGATACGAGGAAGGAAGAAATCCTTTTTTTCTGTCAGATCCAACAAGTTAACTCTTGGACTACGATATCATTATTTTTCAAACGTCAGCCGCCCAAATGATTTCTTATGGTCCCCAACAGATGAAAATCAAGGGAGGGGGCCAAGTCGGGAATGTTGACGGGGGATTTTCCAAGTCTTCCCAATGAAATGTTCTTGAGAGCTCCTGCGTCTGGTAATCTGACGTTTGCGAATTATTTATTGACTCGACCTCGTATTTGGCCAAGAGAAAGGGACGAAAGGTAACACTATGAGAAAAAACACGAACGAAACGTGCAAGCAGACGAATTCGTTAATCTTGGTAAAATGTTTGCAAAAGTCGGGAAGTGAGAGGTAGCGATTTAACAGCTCTAAAATTCTGGCAGAAAGTTTCTGGTCGATTATACATGAAAATCGATATAAACTGGCCGAATGTAAAAATTCACTTGGCCCCATATCAATGAATGAAAGCAAAACCTTGGGGTGACATGATAATTAGGGATGTGAATATTATAGGTGTAGTGGCAAGAGAAATGTTTTTGCTGATAAAATTAGTGCGATTGAGTGAGAAATGAGAGGAGGAATGTGGGTTTAATGCACGGGTAATAGACATGGGGGGGAATGGTGATTCATCCATGTAGAGAGAGCGAATGAAAGGGGACGGGATGATGAGAGGCGAAAGGAAGAAGTCAAGTAGGCGGAGACAGTCATGGATAATGGTGGATGCTTTCGAACGGACTGCATTCAAACGAAATAGGCAAGGAGTCTCCGGAGGAGAAGGTCGCGTGCGGAGGTAAGGGCGACCCTTTCCCTGGACTTTATTGGTCGTTGCAAAGATGAAAAAAGGTCCTATAAGGATGGAATAGCGTCGGATAAATAGGTGCAATGAAGTAATTTTCCGTTCACAGTTTTGATTCTATCCTCTTGAAGCCTGCGAACTCCGACGAAAGGGAACATCGACAAAGAGAGTGTCTGCATATATAAGGTTAGTTACAATTTTTCCTGACGTGTGCGTGAAGTGCTGAATTCATACCTTGGGTTAGGTGTGCTCATGTCCGCAGATCGTATTAATGGTATTGATAAGATGACAGTGCACTGAAAATTTGACGATGCGAAAGATCTGAGCTAAACTCTTGATCATTAAACGGGCGACCAAGAGCAGAGTCGAGTGAGCCTGCTTGCGAAGACCTTCTGCAACGGCATCGCGACGATTCCCCAACCCACTTACAGTCCCGACTTGGCCCCAGAAGACTATTTCCTATTCTCAAAGAGAAATCCTGCTCCTCTCAAAGGACACAACCATGGGACCCTAAGTGTCATCAAAGAAGCTTGCACGCTGGTACCCTTAAGGGCCTACCAGGGAGCCTTCGAGTCGTGGAAAAGCCGCTGGAAAAAAGTGTTGACGCTCAAAGAATGTATTTTGAAGAATTTCGAGGCATTGTAGCGATATCTGAAATAAATCTGTTGCATAAGCCAGGATATTGGGTTGGGACCTAAGATTTACGATCGGAACCACTGCCACCATTTTTCAGGTAAGATACGGTTTTTGGGGATTTGTTCTCCGCCATCACCTCCCTGATTCGCTACAATTGGTCCAGAATGGGAGGGAGGAGTAGGCACTCACTCGGCGAGACCCCTCGCATCCAGGGTTGCCAGCGTATCCCAGAAGGTCCTAAGGTATTCCGTCCTCAGCAGGTTGTCCCAGTGCGCCTTGCAGACGGCCGCTGTGACGCTGGTGGTCATCAGGTAGGAGAGGTCGGCCGCTGGTGAGCACACCCTCGAGATCTGGAAGTCCAGCAGCTTCACATTGTCCTCGGGGCCCTCAGATGAGTGCCTGGAGGAACGGGCGCCCTTTAGCCCCTTCAGCCCACGCGGATGCTGAAGGGGCTGGCGCCTCCGGTAGCGAGGCGCCCAACCTTTGAGCCGTGCGGACGGACGCAAAAATGATCCCCACGCAGTCAAATTCATCTACAAATCACTGGGGAAGCCAACCTACATCTCTGTTACATTCGTAAAACACGCGGTAACCTAGGATGCATTGCATTTGCAACTTTTCCCGGATCCACGGTATTATAACCGAAAAGTATGGTCTAACGGTTTAATTTGTAAAAATGTCTGCCATCATAACGCGAGCATGCGCAGAGAAATGTGTCACCTTAAACCCTGTATAGAAACCCGTGCAAAGGTTTTTTTCATTCATGGTTTGGTTATCTCAAAGCTAAAGAACAAAAAAATAGCAATCTATTTTCATGAATTATTCGCAGATGTGCACACTACATTAACTAGATTGGCTCTTCAATTTCCGGTTGAATTCTTCATTTATTACCCTACACGAGAAACACGCGCTGCATATAATATGAACTCAGCATACCCGAATCATATTCATTATTACAAGGATACTTTCGAGTTTATTCTCCTAATTTATGTTTACATATTTACTCTGACTTATTCTATTCATGGATTAAATGAGCAAATCCTATGGTGTTTTCGAGTTTGAAACCACTCGAATGATGCATATCTCTTATATTTCTGATTTGATTGACATGCTAGGATTAAATTGGTAGGCGAGCCATCGCAAAGAGAAGGAAACTTAACACTCAAGAGAGCCGATATCCATTAAAGGGCAATCTACCAAGACAGATCCATGCAAATGGTGTTAAGGACGGTCATCTTACCATAAGTATGGCCATAACATCGCTCAACGTCCCTATCCTTGTAGTGCAGTCATAATCTGGATTTTCTTCTCAACCACTGCCAAATAAGTTGAGCTAAGATTTGTGTGACAAAGGCCCGGAGCCGTCCGCCGCCATCGGTCGCCCTAGGCTGCGTCCCACACCCATCAGGATTCATTCTCAATATGATGACACCCATTTTATCGTTATTATAGGTAATTCACCAGCAAAGGTAGGTTGTAGATGGACGCAACTACCAAATAAATACTGTCTCTCCTGAAAAACACAACCCAATATTCTACTCTACATCAAGCTCCTATTCATCTCCGTATACTTCCTTCCTCCCTTAATCTCACTCAACATCCTCATCTTATTCCTGCCCCTTCGTCGTCTTCCTAACATTCTCCCCTCTATTACCTTCTTCAACATCCCACTGCCGCTCAATATGCCTTTCATCCATTTTTCCTGCCTCCTTATGATTTCTCCCAACAACACCCTCTCCTCGCCCACCATAACCTGCACCTCCTCTTTTGTTTTCTTTTCGGTCCATTTCACCTTCTCCATTCTTCTTGACACTCACATGTCAAAATCCTCCAATCTACTCCTATCATCCTGCTTCAGTGACCATGTTTTCGCGCCGTACCCGCTACTATTCTATTCGTTCTACCTGCTCTATTTTTCCCCTCCTATTTTAATGTTTAGCTATGCCTTTCTCTTTCTGGAAAATCGCATAACCTTTGTTTTATTAATATTGATTCTCATCCCACATCTACTGCACTGAATTTTCAATTCACTCAGCAATGCTTGCAACCCCTTGGCTCACTGAGCAACTAATGCTTGGTCATCAGCAAACCTAACCGATTTTACGAATTCCCCTCCGACTTTCATTCCTACCTCCAGTTCTTCCCATGACTCTTTAATCATTTCCTCCACATATACGTTGAACAGCACCGGTGACCATGGGCAACCCTGCCTTACACCTCTTCCTAACACTGCCCATCCGGACTCTCCGTTCCTCACTCGCACCTGAGCAGTCTGAGACACGTACAGGTAATATCCTCCTGTCCCTCTAATCTATTCCTCTATTTTCTGTAATATACTCATTAGTTTTTCCCCATTTGCTCTATCAAACGCTTTTTCGAAATCTACAAAACAGGCAAAAACGCCCTGATTGTATTCTATATTCCTCTCGATTAGTAATCTGATTACTGCAATGGCATCGCGCGTGCCCCTTCCCAAACTGATTTTTCCTTAAGTAACCATTTTCCCTGCTGTCCATCATTATGTTGATGATCCTGAGAACCTTTTCAGCTATAGTGGGAAAAAAAGTGAGGTGGTTTCAGAGTGCCTTCCTCAGTAATAGCTATGGCGTAATATGTCCGCTCGAAGGTAAACGTAAAGTTCATAATGCCAGAGTTAATTATAAGGGAAACGATATTCATCACAATCAACCATTTTACGTTTATAATTGCCCTTTGTACAGTTATTATGAGTATTTAATTGATCCATCAGCAATACCATGCAGGGTAATATGTTAAGCAATTATATATGGTGTGCTGACGTCAGATACAAGTAGTATTGATTTGAACAATGTCATTCGGATTATACTCTAGATTGAAATATATATTCGAAGAAAACTCAACCTTATGCCACAAAGATAATGAATTAGTGGCGAAAATTGAACATTTTAGACAAATTTCATCGATAAATGCCGAATGACAAAGCAATATTTTTTCACCGCCCTCTGAGGCAAAGCAATAGTATTCGTTAACTTCAGGGCAAATAGTCGAGAATGACTGAGATAAGAGGACTGCATCTCCGGTACAATCGGGAGATGTGAGGAAACCTTTGTTCTTCCGCGTTATTGGTGACCACATGTTACAGTAAACATACGAGGAGTCGAACTTCCACAAATATAAAATAATACGGTATGTAGGTGGTCACCCCCTTCGGACTCGTGACCCCGAGTCTCCCGGCGTGCCCCGAGGGGCGTTGTCAGCTCCCACCTGAAGAGCATGTTGTTGGTCCAGAAGTCGCCGTGGTTGAGCACGGCCCCCGGGTCGTCTCGGCTCAGGAGCCGGATGATGACGCCGGTGATGGCCTCCCTCGAGCTGTCCATCCAGTCAGTGATCACGTCGTACCTCTCGTCCGCCCACTCCCGTATGACGGCCGCAGTGTCCTGGAAGGCGGTGCGGACGAACACCTCGATCATGCCCTTCGAATTCACGGAGAACATGGTCTCCGGGAAGAGGTCGTACACTTTGGCCCGGAACACCTCGGGCTCCTTCAGCTTCAGCGCGTAGGAGAAGGCGTGGAACCTGGCCAGGGCCCTGCGGAGGGAGACGGACAACTTTATGGTGCAACACTTTCTATTTCTGGCTTTATGGAAGTCCCTGTCGGAAGTAAGTTCGATAAAAAATTTGATAAATATGCTCGGTAAATGTTCCCTTAAACCTCAAAGTCAGGAGTCCCACACATGTCCATTGACTAATTATGAAATACTCGGTAGTTGTGCGGAGACCATGAGCAGAATACTCAGCCTGAAGTAACGCTGATGAACATCATCATCACTATCGTTTATCATTTTCCACCTTAATATTCATCTTTTCCTAAGTAATAGATATTAAATTCAATGAAGCATTCAAAAATACTTTATTCTATTTTCATCTAGCAATACCCGACCACGCGTTGCTGTGGCGCATCTGTTCATCTGGAAAGCAAAGAAATGAGAAAGCGCACGTTTCTAATATGTTTAATTTCACTATGTCTGCGGGTATAGAATGTTTTTGTTGTTCTATTGTCTGTATAAATATATATAGAGACTGTCGGGTTTGCCGACTTAAGAAAATTAAACGTATAATTGCACATGTGAGAAGTAACCCGTGTCTTGATCTAAACCGCACAATTCCAAACATTGACCCGAGATTTGTTGATGGTGATTGCAAACGTCAACCGAATTGGAAATTGCTGTCTCTTAAATTAAAACGGCATATCCATAGGAATCATAGAAAGGCGAAGAATGAGGACAGCTTCACTTTTGAAAGGCCCTGTCCAGATTGTTACTTTTACGACGTACTACCTTGAACAAAAAGTTCCCGGAATAACCACCGTGTGGCGCTCCCATCGTTCCGATTTGAGTTCTGTTTTTTTTGTTAAATTGGTACATCTGTTGTTGATATTCCCTTTAAATCTTAGTGTCATAACTTGACATTAGCAAAAGTTACGTAGCCAAGAGTACATCTATCTCTGTGTGTGTTGGCGATTTTTTAAAATTGCAGAAATGGATTTAAATTTGCAACAACGAACTTGTATTAAATTTTGCGTAAAAAAACGGATTTAGTGGCGCACGGACGTTGGAAATGTTGGAAAAGTGTTTCGGCAACGATTCTCTAAAAAAAACGGTCGTTTACCAGTGGCACGAGCGGTTCAGAAGTGGTCGTGAGTCAATCGAAGATGATGAACGCAGTGGCAGACCATCGACATCGAAAGTCGGTGAAAAAATTGATAAAGTAAAAGAAATGTTGGCCAATAACCGCAAATTAACCATCAGAGAAATAGCGGAGGACTTGAACATTGCCTATGGATCCGCCCAAGACATTGTGGTTAATGATTTGGGTTTCCGTCGTGTAGCAGCAAAGTTGGTGCCAAAAGACCTCAATTTCATGCAAAAAAGAGACCGTGTTGACGTCGCAAAAGACATGATTTGCGAGGCTGAATCCGATCCCACATTCATCAGAAGGATCATTACTGGAGACGAGACGTGGGTTTATGAGTACGACACGCAATCCAGACATCAGGCAAGTGAATGGCGTTCACCAAATGAGCCGAGGCCAAAAAAACCACGTCGTTTTCAGTCAAAAAAGAAGGCAATGCTGACGGTTTTCATGGATTACAACGGTGTAGTGCACCATGAATTTTTGCCAGAAGGCCAGACAGTAAACAAAGAGTATTATTTGGGCGTTGGGATGCTAAGATGGATACTTTATAACATTGGTCAAAGGGAGTGTTATGTTCGGAGGCATTTTTGGGGATTGGGAGCATATCAATAAGGGAGGAATTGTTACATGAGGCTCGAATTCTAATATTAAGGGGTGTGGTACACTGTCCAATGTAAAAGGCAGGGCAAAGTTGGCACTTGAGTAGGTACACAACATTGCTGGAGGTATACGAGGAGTAGGGAATTGGTGGGAGAGAGTTGAAGAGCGGGTGGGAGAGGGATGGTACTCTGGTTTACAAATAGGACATGTTTTGCATCTAGGCTTATTGCAAGGTCTGGGAGTGATTTTGAAACGGGGCGAGGATAAGTGGATTGGTAGATTTTAGAAGATCTAATATATTGGCGGGGCGTTTGAAAGTGACAGAGGGGCATTTGGGGAAACGTTTGGTGGTGGAATTGTGGTTTTTGAGGATAGGGTAGAGGTCTTTTAGCATAGAACGCAGAGATTCTAGACCAGGGAGATACGTGGTACAAATTGAAAGAGGGTGGCTCTTCGCGGTGGTGGAAGTTCTGGGAGTGTAAGTATGTCTTCGGATCCTCTTATTCAGGAGGGATACAGGACAACCTCCTCGTTTGAGGAGGGAATGGTGTAAATTTGAGAGGAAATTGTCTAGGGAGTCGGGGTCATTGCAAATTCTGTGTCCCCTTATGGACAGGGAATAAGGGGCCTTTCCCACCTTCTACTTCCATCCACAGCTTCCGGGCCCTCCTCTGCCTCAGTTCTGTTCCTAACTCCTCTTGGGAAAGGTGCACCACCGCGAATTCGAGACCCGGCGAGTCACTCTTTTATATGTTCCTGTGTTTGTGTCGACTAGTGCATTATATTTTATTATTAATATATATATATATATATATATATATATATATATATATATATATATATATATAACTTTTGGACGGCACAATAGAACACAGAATAAAACAGATAACACGTAAAAGGACACTCACACTGTAGATGATTTAAGCTTTCGGCCTACTCCGAGGCCTTCTTCAGGTTCAGGTTTTGAGGGAAGAGTGCCTGGGGAGGGGAGGGGGGGCGGAAGGTTTAGGGACTGTTGGGAAAGAAATTAAAGATGGCGGTTAAGGGTGGGAATTTGAAAGGATCGGAAATATAGGATGTAAGCGGATTCGCGAGTTCTCACCTCTATGTTGGTGGCTGAATCGGGTAGGGATTCTAGAACTGTTAAAGAAAAGCATTCGTCAAATGATAGGTTGTGTGAACTTGCGTGTAATGGGATAGGAAGAGAAGAGAGTGAAGCAGAATTACATGAGTAACGGTGATTGTTCATTCGGATGGATAAGGGGGTAATGCATTCGCCTATGTAGAATGAGGTGCATTGTTTGCACAAGAGATAGATAATATTTTTTGAGAGGCAATTAGCGTGGGAACGGGGTGAAGGGACAATGAGGGGATGTGGGGAGAGGGGAGCAGATCTGATTAGGAGACATGTTTTACATCGGGGGCGATTGCAGGTAGGGGAAATATGTGGAAATTTGTCAGGGCGGGGTGTCAAAGGGTTGGTGGATCTCAGAAGGTTTCTGAGGTTGGCTGGTCGTCTGTAAGCGACAGAGGGGCATTGGGGCAGTAAGGATGTGGTCGCGTCATTGTCATGTAATATAGGATAAAGTTCCTTGAGAATGATTTTCAGTCTGTGGGATCCGGGGAAATAGGTTGTGCAAAGGTTGAGTCCAGCGTCAGATGTGGGGTTGTCATTCTGTGGTGTGTGTGGTCGGGTGGAGCGGTAGATTTTATCCTGTAGGAGCTTTTCTGGGTAACCGCGTTTGTGGAGTGCATGGTGTAGATTGTGGAGGTATTTGTTGAGGGTAGCTGTGGTGTTGCAAATCCGATGTCCGCGGATAGAGAGAGAGTTGGGAATTGAGCGTTTGGTATGAGAAGGATGACTACTAGTATAGTGTAAATATTGTTGATGGTTAGTGTCTTTGATGTGTACTGAAGTGGTGAATTTGTTATTATGAATTGAGATGTCTGTGTCAAGAAAGGTGATGGTGGAGTCTGAAATGGACGAAGTGAATTTAACAGTGAAAGAAGAATTTAAGGCCGATAAGAAATTGTCAAGAGAATCAGAGCCGTGTGTCCAGAGCATAAAAATGTCGTCAATGTAGCGGACCCAGAAAAGAGGTTGGAAGGGTTGCTGTGAAAGGAAATTCTCTTCAAGGTGGCCCATGAAGAGATTGGCGTACGATGGCGCCATCCTCGTTCCCATCGCTGTGCCTTTCGTTTGGAGATAAAAACAGTTTTGGAAAGAGAATGCATTTTTAGTCAGGACGACAGTGGCGAGATTGAGGAGAAATTCGGTCGAGGGGCACTGGGGGGGGGGGCGTAGAGAGAGATAGTGTCGGAGGGAGGATAGGCCTTCTGCATGGGGAATAGAAGTATAGAGGGAGGTGACGTCGATGGTGGCCATAAGCAGGTAGGAGGTGGAGGGAATGGAGACAGAGTTTAAACGGTGGAGGAAGTGATACGTGTCTTTCGTGAAGGAGGGCAATGAGAGTACGATAGGTTGTAGGTGGTAATCAAGGAATGCGGAGATTCTTTCGGTGGGAGAGTTGAAACTAGAAACTATAGGGCGACAGGGGATGTTGGGTTTGTGTATTTTTGGGAGGAGATAAAACTGGGGTGTTCTGGGGTTTGAGGGTGAGAGTAGGGATATGTCTTGGGAGGTGAGGCCTTCTTCTGGTACAAATTGGAGGAGAAGAGACCGAATTTCTTTTTGGAAGTTTGGAGTAGGGTTGTCGGTGAGAGTTGTATAGGTGGATGTGTCGTTGAGGTGACTGAGGGCTTTGGAAATATAGTCTTGGGTGTTTAAAATTACGACTGAGGAGCCTTTATCCTGTCATGTCTCTAAAATGCGGGAAGAAGGCCCTATATGGACTGATTCGTAGTATCTATGAGGAAGGAATCTGGCCGGAAGATTTTGTAAGATCGGTGTTAGTTCCTATTCCAAAAAAGGCAAAGGATAAATCATGTGAGGATTACAGAACAATAAGTTTCATATCCCACGTAGCTAAAGTTATTCTCAGGATCATCAACAAAAGGATAGAGAGTAAGGCAAATGATTACTTAGGGGATGATCAGTTTGGGTTTAGGAAGGGAAATGATACGCGTGATCCCATTGCAGTAATGAGATCACTAATTGAGAGGAATATAGAATACAACCAGGACATTTTTGCCTGTTTTGTAGATTTCGAAAAACCGTTTGATGGAGTGAATTGGGAAAAATTAATGCGTGTATTGCAGAAAATAGGAATGGATTGGAGGGACAGGAGACTGATCTGCAACCTGTGCATGTCTCAGACTGCTCAGGTGCGAGTGGGGAACGGAGAGTCCGGATGGGCAGTGGTAGGAAGAGGGGTAAGGCAGGGTTGCCCATTGTCACCGGTGCTGTTCAACGTATATGTGGAGGAAATGATTAAAGAGGCATGGGAAGAACTCGAGGTAGGAATGAAAGTCGGAGGGGAATTCGTAAAATCGGTTATCTTTGCTGATGACCAAGCATTAGTTGCTCAGTCAGCCAAGGGGTTGCAAGCATTGCTGATTGAATTGGAGGTTCAGTGCGATAAATATGGAATGATAATCAATATTAATAAAACAAAGGTTATACGATTTTCCAGAAAGAAAAAGGCTAAGCTAAATATTAAAATAGGAGGGGAAAAAATAGAGCAGGTAGAGCAGTTTACATAATTCGGAAGTGTTTTGGACCAACACGGTCAAAGTGGTAGGGACGTAAGGAGAAGAATTGCGCTAGGCAAGGAGGCTTTCTCAAGGAGGAGGGAGTTGATGACGGGGGCGTTGAGTAGGGATGTTAAGACAAGACTCGTAAAAACTCTGATATGGAGCGTAGCTATATACGGCACGGAAACGTGGTCACTGAAGCAGGAGGATAGACGTAGATTGGAGGCTTTTGAAATGTGGGTGTGGAGAAGAATGGAGAAGGTGAAATGGACCGAAAGGAAAACAAAAGAGGAGGTGCAGGTTATGGTGGGTGAGGAGAGGGGTTTGTTGAGAGAAATCCTATGGAGGCAGGAAAAGTGGATGAATGGCGTATTGAGCGGTAGTGGAATGTTGAAGAGGGTAATAGAGGGGAGAATGTTGTGCAAGCGAGGTAAGGGCAGGAACAGGATAGGGATTTTGGACGGGATGAAGGGAGGAAAGAAGTACACCGAGATGAAGGGGGACCTGATATAGATTGGTTTGCTATTTGGGGAGTCACAAAATGTTTAATTGATAGTTGTGTCCATCCAAAAACCAACCTTAAACGGTAGATTACCTTAAAAAATATATATACTATATATATATATATATATATATATATATATATATATATATATATATATATATATATATATATATATATATATATATACATATATATATTTTCAGAGTCGAAGCAATTATAATCCAATTCTATACTATTAGTGCATCCGCAAATGGAAATACTTTTGATGATCGTCTGGTCGAACTTTTATTGATTTCGCATCTGAAGTGACGGTATGAATTTTGTCCCGTAATATTTGTGAGGGAATCACATTTTTTCTCGATTCTAAGAGAATTATCATGGCAATAGTTGGCATTATCGAATGAAAAAATAAGGAGCCAGGGAGATCCCGGTTCGAGTCGCGGTCGAGCAAATAGCTCTCCTTCATGGTAATCATGCGCCCTTCTCTGCTGCGCTGCGGTCCTTCACTTGCCTGAGAGCGACGGCGAGGTGCTCGGCGTCCAACCCTGCCAGCCTGTGATGCATGGTGTAGCCAGCGATGCGGAGGTCCTCGAGGACGAGGAAGTCCCTCTCGCCATCGAAGACGGACCGGAAGTGCCTGGGCCACGGCAGGGCCCCACCTCCCGCCAGGCGCTGGTACTGGGGAAACACCAACTCGTACATGTCCACCTCCTTGCGGAAAAACTCGGCCCTTGGGTGCGGGGGCAAGAGGGCGAGGTCAAAGGGCGCGATTAGTCGACCACTCAACGAAGGAATCTTGCATGTGTAATACGTCAAGTATCGTCACACGGAACTAATACGAGGGTAGGCTGAAAACTATGCTCAAATACTTATAGACCAAAAACAAAATGACCCTCGCAAGCACTCATGGTGGCATGTGGAAGTAACATTCCCCGTCAACACGCATTCGCAGCTCTAGTTCTATGTCAACGCGAGTTAAACAGCGTGCTGTTATTGACAACTGCCTTCCACTTATCGTCCGAGGTGTGATGATTACCCTTGAGGTGTCTCTTGAGTTGAGGAATAAAATAAAAATCGTAAGGCGTAAGAGCGGTGGAATATCGGAAAAAAACCACCGATCGGTGGTTTTATTCTCTTTTGTGATATTGCGTGGTACCCATCACGCACAAACTTTACCGTAGAGAGGTGAGTTTGCGATGTTTATCGTCTATGGCAGTGATCGGACGTCCGCTGCGTGTTTCATCAACAATTAAGGCTTTTCCAGGCTCGTAACCACGAAATTTTACTACCCATCGACTTACAGTAGACTTATCAACAGCATCGTCACCATAGACAGCCTTTAAATGACGATGAATCTCAGTAGGAGTAACTTTTTCAGCCGTTAAATATTGGATAACAGCACGCTGTTTAACTCGCGTTCACACAGCACTAAAACATGTCGCCATACTTCCGCTTCTCAAATTACACATTGGATGAATGAAACGACCTCAAACCGTTGAGGGAAAACGTTACTTCCACATGCCACCAGGACATTGTTGCTCTGAATGTGTTCTGAAGGTCATTTTTTGGTGGCCTACAAACAGTGTGCATTAGTTTTCGGCCTATATTCGTAGAAGAGAGAAGGAAGAACAAAGACACGAGAACTTATGAAAGACGACGGCCTGCGAAAGACAAGGAAATACGCCGGAAGGTAATGTAAATCGAGATGCTGTGCGTGCAAATCTTTTGCGGGGAAGGAAACAACGGAAGGACACCCAACTTAAGGGACTTATGTCCCTTATTGCTATTTGCACGACGGTAAGAGGAGTGAGAAATAAATATTTGGAGAGTTGTAAATGGATATTCCGTGAAAACATTGCTCGAAAAAGTATGGACTTGATAAGATTTCTGGAAATATATTTTAGAATGGGAATCGCTGTAAACGAGAGGGGAAACTAAGACAATAAAATAAGTACGACAATTAGGACCGAGTGATGTTATGATGATGATAAAATGAAGATATGATGCGTTAAACGATACATGGTCATTGGCTGCCGGAGACAATGGATGATGGAAAGTGGTGAAAACGTGAACTAACCACTTAATAAGCTACTGTTCGTTGGTATTTTTTTAGCATTGTCAATTCCCTGCAAGCCAGTGCTAAGGTGTGTGGCAGGGAGTGAATACTGACCAGACTGTCTCTAGCCCGAATATTTTTCCCTTAGAGCGGCCGGACAATGTTATTCTGACCCCTTGTCGTCCTTAGGAAAAATGAAATCTAAAACCTACCTGTTCTACACTTAATATTTCTAAAATTATTCATATGATCTCTCCTACCGTAGTGCGATGGGGGTAATAATACATTTTCAATATCACTGCTAAAGAGACACCCTTTCAATTTATGCAAGAGCTTCAATCTCTAATTTAACCTTCGCTCCATTGAGTGATTCCCAACCTTGCTCCTATAATATTTTGAATACGCAACTAAGTTTATTGCAACAACGTTTTAAAAACTTAGCTCCAACTCCTAGTAATCCGATGAAGGTGGCAGGGACCACTGAAGTTTGGCCCCACATGACTACATGGGACTGCCATTAATGACTGTAGTGCTCGGTACAATGCTGGCTGCTGCTTTTCTTTGTTGCTTTCAAGCTTCTTCTTCCACTAGTCCTTTTCCTCAAGTCTCCTTCCTAGTCACTTTCTTTGGTGACGGGGACGCCACGTGCCGTCCACTACCTACAGCGGTGTATCTCCTTCCATACCCGTGAATTAAGGGGCGGAGACCATGAGTTGCATACCCGTGTGATAGTAGAATTTCGGTTTGGACAAACTTTCTGAAATATTTTTACCCGATCACCACTTTCTTCCCCAAAACCCACAAAATTAAACATATAATCCGTGAGCCCTTCCCAATTATTCATAATAGTCAGTCAACATCACTATTATTCCCGCATTGTTCCTCCGTTTCGTTTAAACGCCTGTCGAACTTACGAGACATCTTCAAGGCCACAAGACCACCTGCGGGTACGCCGGCCCCTTCTCCGTTCCTCTCCGTAATATGCAACCCCCCACGCTGCAAATGCCACCATCTTCTAAGACCCACCATCTCCCTGACTGCCATTTCCCAAACCAAGAGATATTCCTTCTCCACCTGCACTGCAAAAAACATAATATACCGCCTCTCCTGTAACATATGTTTCGCCTTCTACGCGGGTGAATACACAATCTTCTTTCCCTCCACGTGAATAACCACCGCTATTCGACTAAACCTCCCATCTTCTTTAATTATCCCAAACCTACCCACACTGTTTCCTCAAACCAATCTTCTGATGACTGCTTTCCCGTTTCGGTGACTGAAATTCTTCATGAAACCGGAAGCAGTATAGAAGTGGGAACCCGCGAGATGGCGCATATAAGGGTGCTCCAGTCATTTAAACCTCCTGGATTAAACTCAGTCGACTAAATCCATCCAATAGCCGCCTACATATCCTCTACCGCCCCTTGTTCGTTTCCCATTCGTCCCTTACCTCTTCTCCCCTCACCCTTCCCCTGCACATATCCTTTACTCTCTTCTACCGAGAACGGCATTCTGACATAGTACATGAATGCAGCTTAGGTCCAACACACTCGACGATTAGATAGAAAGGGCATTAAGGGAGATTAAACTAAATAAGACCGTCGGGGTGGACAAAATTCCTGCGGAACTACTGGAATGTTTACGAAATTGTGGGGGGAAGACTCTATATGGACTGATTCGGAGCATCTATGAGGCAGGAATACGACCGTAAGACTTCGTGAGATCAGTGTTAGTTCTTATTCCGAAAAATATGGCTACATCATGTGAGGACTAAAGTTTGATTTCCCATGCAGCTAAAGTGGTTCCCAGGATCATCAACAAGATGATGGAGAGCAAGGCAAATGATTATTTGGGGAATAATTAGTTTGGGTTTAGGAAGGGAAGAGGTACGCGTGATGCCATTGCAGTAATCAGATCACTAATCGAGAGGAATATAGAATACAATCAGGACGTATTTGCCTGTTTCGTGGATTTTGAAAAAGTGTTTGATAGAGTGAATTGGGAAAAAGTAATGAGTATATTACAGAGAATAGAAGAATAGATTAGAGAGACAGGAGGCTATTACCTGTACATGTCTCAGACTGCTCAGGTGCGAGTGGGGAATGGAGATTTCTGGATTGGCAGTGTTAGGAAGAAGTGTATGGCAGGGTTGCCCATTATCACCGGTGCTGTTCCACGTATATGTGGAGGAAATGATTAAAGAGGCATGGGAAGAACTGAAGGTAGGAATGAAAGTCGGAGGGGAATTCGTAAAATCGGTTAGGTTTGCTGATGACCAAGCATTAGTTGCTCAGTCAGCCAAGGGGTTGCAAGCATTACTGAGTGAATTGGAGGTTCAGTGCGATAAATATGGGATGATAATCAATATTAATAAAACAGAGGTTATGTGATTTGCCAGAAAAAAAGGCAAAGCTAAACACTAAAATAGAAGGGGAAAAACTAGAGCAGGTGGAAGAGTTTACGTATCTCGGAAGTGTTTTGGACCAACACGGTCAAAGTAGTAGGGACGCAAGGTGAAGAATTGTACTAGGGAAAGAAGCTTTCACAGGAGGAGGGAGTTGATGACGGGGACCCAGAGTAAAGGTGTTAACAAACGCTCGTAAAAACTTTGATATGGAGCGTAGCTATGTACGGCGCGAAAACATGGTCACTGAAGCAGGATGATAGGAGTAGATTGGAGGCTTTTGAAATGTGGGTGTCGAAAAGAATGGGGAAGGTGAAATGGACCGAAAAGAAAACAAAAGAGGAGGTGCAGGGTATGGTAGGTGAGGAGAGGGTGTTGTTGGGAGAAATCATAAGGAGGCAGGAAAAATGGATAAATGGGGTATTGATTGCCAGTGGGATATTGAAGACTGTGATAGAGGGGAAAAAATTAGGCAAACGAGGAAAAGGAAAAAATAGGATAGGGATTTTGGACAGAATGAAGAGGAGCTTTTAGTAGATTAGGATGCAGTGTGGTATTTTTAAGGAGAAACGAGATATTTATTAGATGATCGTATTTATCCAAACCTATCTTAACCGGTAGATCAGCTAATAATAATGATGATCTTATTTGTATAGGTATAATTATCATACATATATGCATACTTATGTGTATACGAGTAGATACACTTCTATTGTATATTTTTATGGGGTCTCCTACGGGTTAATAAAAGGTTTTGTTAGAACACAGCCCACACAACGGTACAACAACCCCCGCATCTCTGCATACTTCTTCCCTCCCTTCATCCGGTCCAACCTCATCATCCTATTCCTGCCCCTTCCTCGTTTGTCTAACGAGGATGGGGCAGGATTATGATGGGGAATAGGTTTTCTTCTAAGTCCGTTTAAGTTTTTCCATCTTTCGCTCGCACTTCGAAACCCTTCTCTTTAAACCAAACACTACCATCAACAACCATGTTTCCGAGCCTGATGTAGTACGCTCCATATCACAGCCCTAAAGATTCTTTTCTTAAAATCCTTAGTCATCCTCTCTGCATCAATTTCCTCTTTCTTCTGAAAGTTTCTTTACCCAACGCAATTCCTTTTCTTACACGTTGTCCCTACTACTCTGACCGTTTTAGTCCAAAGCATATCCAAGATAGGTGAGCTGTTTCACCCGCTCCTATTAAAATATATATCTTATCTTTCCTCTTTCTCGAAATCTGTATTACCTTTGTTTTATTAATATGGATTCTCATCCCATGCCTATCCCACTGACTTTCCAATGCGGTTAGCATAGTTTGCATCCCCTTAGCTGACTGACGAACTATAGCGTAATCATCTGTAAACCTAACCGATTTTACGAATTCCCCTCCGACTTTCATTCCTACCTCCAGTTCTTCCTATACTTCTTTAATCATTTCCACCACATATATGTGAACAGCACCGGTGATAAAGGGCAACCCTGCCATACACCTCTTCCTAACATTACCCATCCTGACTCTCCATTCCCCACTCGCACCTGAGCAGTCTGAGTCATGTACAGGTTGCAGATTAGCCTCCTGACCCTGCAATCTATTTATATTTTCTGGAATACACGCATTAGCTTTTAACTCACTCTATTCCTTGACTGCCATTTATTCTACCAAATTAACTCCATCAAACGCCTTTTCGAAATCGATTAGAAAGACAAATATATCCTGCTTTTATTCTATGTTCCTATCTGTGGAACATTGACATCATCACCGCAATACCTCTCTCCTTGCAGAACCCGAACGGATCACCACCAAAGCAATCACTCGCTCTGCTCTCCATCCTCATGTTGATGATCCTGAGAACTACTTTATCAGCGTGCGGAATCAAGGAGGCCACGAACATTGAGCAGCTCTCTCGCGGGAGGCTAAAGGCGTCGACGCGATCGGGGGTCACCCAATAGGGCTACACGCACTTGTTGGACATCATCTTGCGCGCCTTGTTGGAGGGCAGGCACTTGATGATCAAATGGTGCTGGACGCTGCCCTCCCCTTGGGCCGCCGCGGTCACCGTGGCCGCATACACCACGCTCACGTAGTTCTCGCCCTTGCCTATCGCGCTCTTGACCTCGCATCCGCTAACCCGGAGCCCAGGATCGCCCAGGCCATCTCTCAGCGCCTCCTGGAAGAACCCGGAGTCCAGCCAGTCCGGGACGTGACCGAACACCACGTCTCCGGGGGACGGGGATCCGATTTCCGCCTCCATGCTCTCTCTTCCGGAAGCGCGCGAACGACGGAGTAGACGGACTCCAACCTGGATCGCTTCCTAGGTCCACCGACGGACGGGTCTCGGTCTCCGCGAAGCCTCTCTCTGGTCCGGATCTCGGGCCGCAGACTGCTCGACACTCCGCCGACACACACGACAGCCCGCTGCTATCGCTCCTCCAGTGAGCGCATTGATTGCGCACCCAGCCTCTGCTCCCCCTCCTCCCGCACTCTCCAACACTGACAACCTTGCGAAATCCCTCTCGACCCATTCTCTCGAGATTGGACCTTCGCTCCACGCGAGCCCATTATCCGCCCTACACAGAGTCGCCCTACTGCCGGAGTTGGCCGGCCCGGCAACCGCGAAGACCACCGCCACGCGAAGTCCGTTGCTGCCCATCCGCAAAGAAATACCGTGGGGGTTTTCAAGGAGTAGTGGCAATTAGGGGAGGCGACCGACAGGGCCGAGGTATTTTACCCTGCAGAGGATGGACGTGGACAAATTTGCTCGATGTAGGGTTTCCAATAAATCGGGAGAATGATGGGTCGGGCACCGTCTTGGTGCACCAGCCTACTTCAACAAGAGGAGTTCCAAGAAACTGCGGGAGATGCCGCAGCAGTAACTTTTAACGGAGTCATCCGCTAATATGCATTTCAATGCAACAATATCAGAGTGTATAAATCATTCGCCTTGACCGGGACACGATCCCGGATCCCTCGATGTCCGGCCGAATGCTTTAGCCAGTTAAGCTATCGAGGCGTCCTCTTAAATTCCAAAATTTCAGAGTTTAACTGGACGCCTCGATAGCTCAACTGGCTAAAGCATTCGGCCGGACATCGAGGGATCCGGGTTCAAATCCCGGTCAAGGTGAATGATTTTTATACCCTGATATTGTTGCATAGGAACAAGAGGAGTCACAAATATTTAACGTTTCGTCAGACGGACGGAGTACTGCTTCGCTTGAAGTGCTCTCCACGTGGCAACGGGATTATACTGAAACATTTATTCATTCATTCGAATCCAACCCATCCGGGTAGAGAGTCACGACACAAGCCAACGTACCGACCTCCCGCGAGAGATTTAACTTCCTGTAGGGAATTTAAGTTTTCGGTCCTCCGCGGCGGTTTGATGGCCCCTCTCTCACTCGAGGGACTGCCCTCTTAATAAATGACGCGACGCCACTTGCAGTTTCTTTCCACCCTTTCCCTTTGTAAAGATACGTAAGATACGTGTGCGGAGTCCTCCCCTCACACCTTTATTAGCGTTATCATTAATATCAAAGAAGCATCTTTATCAATGTAAACACATATTGAATGTTGACGATACGATCTGTCGTTATCATTATTCAATTAAAGTTTGTTCTGTAAAAGTGCATTAGCTTGAAATATAAGTTGTTGCGGTTTTATTTTAGTGGCACAGATATCCCTCTCGGGTCTTCCGCCGTCTGAGGGTTTCCATTCTGGCCGACGTTTCGTTGCCCAACTTGGATCTTCGGGGCAAGAGCGCCGAACACGGTCCGCGATCGGTCGGTTTAGTAGGTGATGGTAGAGCTCACCCATGTACCAAGGCCGACGGCGTCGTGTGAATATTCACACATCAGGGTAGGGGGGGCCAGTTCCTTTCCCTGTGCCGGTTATGGTTTCCCAGGAAGATCTGGTACCCGAAAAATCAACTAGCTTGGGTGGAGCTGCAGGTGCCCAAGTGCCTTGCCCGGGAATCGAACCCGGGACCCTCCGGTCAGTAGTCCAATGCTCTACCCACTGGACCACCGCGACAATAATCAAGTCAGTTGTGGGAATGAAAAAAGAGTAGAACTGGATGTGATTGAATACTTCATGGATTTGGAGAAGGAATTTGACAGGGAAAACTATGAATGTTCTGCAAAAGGTAGGAGTAGACTGGAGAGATAGACAACCTACCCAAAACCTATTCATTTCTTAAACAGCACAGGTGCATTTCTCAAACCTGTTCCTAAAATTAAAAAAAACAATAACCATAGTGCATAATCCTCATAAATTTAATTCTTATCCATTAACCAAGAAAATCCATACTCTTGCATTTCCAGTTAAATTGAGAGAATGTCAATTTAAAGAGGTTAAATTAATTTAAACAATGACAGATGCTAAGCTACATTACCGATACTAAGTTACAACAAAAGCTAAGCTATGCACTGGTTTATGGAATAGAACTGAGGTTTGCTTTGGGAAGTAAGGCAAATGTACTATTTAACTCCCTCCCTTTTCCAGCACCAATTATTCAACATAGACAACAAGAACTGACCACAGTTAAGTAAACTACATTGCAGTGGTACTTATCCAAACTTAATACTTTTTAACACGTGGCATTATATTAGAAAACACATACCAACTCCATGGAAATTCTACAAAACATTTCCATATCATCTACGTGAAGAAGGAAATACATAATAGCAGTAAATAACATATAAATAAAATAATTGCATTTAAAGGATTCAATTTCATTACAATAGATTACATAACATTAATAATACATACTACTACATTCCAATAAAAAAGACAAATGTACTTTCTATCGACTCACATGTGAAAAAACTTGTAACACAGTCTCTTGTAAACATCACCAAATCTTGGTAACTTTCTCATCATTCTCCATTGACTCAAAGTCTTTACAATGTGTTATTGTCATGTAAGAAAATAGCCCTCTATAACGGGCATCAGATAGTGTAAACATACAAAAGTCTAGCTACTTCAATACATAAACATTTAAACATACATGATAAACGTGACAACAACATAAACTTCACCAACAAAAAATATTTCCGAAGGAAATATAGTGGTGAAACTGTGGAAGAGAAAACAAAGCTTACATTCACATAGTTTTTTCATAAACTTTAGACACAAACATCTTCCATTTAAAGAAGGCATTTGTCGCAAAGAATCAAGTCACATTTTAATTACTAGGTTACACATGTGCAAATGAACAGGATGAAATCAGAAAATGTTAAGTTTATTTGATACTCAAAGCTAAACAGTTCTGATTAAATACTATATAAACAATGACAATGCTAAAAATACATCGTTATACTGTAAAAAAATGGTAAGTTACCTTTAAATAAAATATTTTCTACATAAAACTACAATACAATCAAATCGCCACACCATCCTTATAAATCTTTCATCAGTTTGGTACAGATTCGTAGGGAATTAATTATGGACTGAATAAGAGGATAATTGGCCATTTTCAGATATTTAGCTAAATGAACAGATCTCGACGCACTAAAACACCTAAAATTATATGATTATTTTTAAAATGAATACAGTAATTATGGAAAGTACACACTTCTTTGAAAAAAACTATTATTAATACATTTCATGGAAAGGAACTTCTGGATGTTATGAAATATGTGCTCATTGTTCAGTAATAATGTGAAATGTTGAACCATGAGCACATTATTACACAATGAATAAAGCCATAAAGACTTTGTTCTATCAGTCACTATTTCTAAAATACTGCCGTTTAGAGAACTAGCACATAAATGAAATAAATGTTCATTTTCCAATTCATAAAATCCTCATTTTCATCAGCTCAAAGAATACTTCTAACTATGAATATAAGTGAAACACACTAGGTCAGTTATTTTGGGCTCAACACTGTGGAATGTGAATGAATTATACAAGTGCGGCACTCCTCGCAAAAGAATATTAGGCCAGGACAGACATACTCGTACATATATCTAATTTGATTTTGGTTAAGAATACAAGGCAGCACTTGAATACACAAATCATCCTTCACGACCTTTTGAGCATGAGAGTCAAATTGATGAGCAATTCCATGATCTAAGACTCTATCTGCAATGCACCGTGATTTTAGAGGAGCCCTTACAATGTTTTATTTAACAAATCAATTCGTAAATCTATCTGTAAGAAAGAAATAAAAAGAGACTTCTCAAAAGCCAAAATGTGTGAATTGCAAAAGATAATTGTCACCCCTGGAAAATTATGAACAGATTACATAGCTTATATTATTTAGAGTTTCAAGAAATCACAATATTAGGGAATTATTTGGTGAAGAAACAAAATAAGATCTCAAAGTAGGCAATAAAAGCTTAAGAAGAAATACAGATAACATTCGATTGATAGGAAATAAGGTTTCCCAAGGGTAGGAAACTGAATGCAAAAAATTCAAAGCATTCAAGAAAAGAATGCGGCAATCATAAAAGAGAACTTCCAAAATTTGCCCACCTGAGTCTGACCTTAAACACATGACCTTTATGCAACACTATGACCATCTAACGGTTTTGAACATGATGCCACAATAATTAAAGCTGCATGGATCACCTTGAAACGTATTTGAGATGCATTGGTATGACTGCTGACAGTCCCAAGGTGCTAAGAGACTGAATGTCTAGGGTTTCCAGGGGAGCCATGTCAAGCGTTTATGATGGAATCCATGGCAACACAAGGGTTTTCTTCATGGTGAGAGGGAAGGATCAGCCTGCATCTCAGCCCTTCTTCCCCTTCCTGCGCCTCCTCAACACGGTCCTCAGTAGTCAAAAGGTCGTGACCCGTCCCAGACGACCCAGCCCCAGCTTCCGTCGCTTCCTCTTGCCGCCACCACTGCTACCCCCACCAATCTTCTCTGTGATGAGCGACTCAGTCGCATCATCGTAAACATCTCTGGCCGTCGTGGCACCCTCACCATCCACGAAGCCACTCTCGGGCCGTGACAGTGGGTGCAGTTCAAACCAGCGGTAGACTTTAGCAGAGGATGTGAGCTGTAAGAGGCCAAGTCATAGGTCAAAGGGCAATGAGAATTGAACCCAATGGCTCTGCTTTTTGTTATTCCACTCACAGAGCAGCATGCAATGCCATTAAGTGAGATATATCCATGCATACATTCACTCTCAGTCATTTGGGGCTTGATGCTTGTTATGGCACCGAGTACTTTGTAAGATGACATTATTCCTGGCTGCACATGCTTTTGCTCACATTTCACTCAACCTCCAAGGACATAGGGACATATAAAAAAATAAGGTCTAGAAGAGTGAAAATATTTTCATACAAAATACCCTTCTCAGTGAAGCTATATTAATTTCTTTGAAACTTAAATTCTCAGTTTTGTAACTCGATCTATTTTATGGTGTTACAATTAAAATTAAACTGAAAGGTAAGTTACTAATCAATTCAACAAGTGGATGAATAAATCATTTTGAGTATTTCACCAAATATATCGCAAAATTTCATCTCTAGTTACAAAAAATTTTACAGTTAAAATATTATCCTTTCATTTGAATATTTAGTGAGTTACAGGACCAAATACAAGTGCAAGCCTATATTTAATCATTACTCATTTTTCTTAAGTTTCATAAAGAATTGTGAACAAACCAAAATTTACTGAATTAGTACCCAAAATATTTTTCATGCAAAGAAAGAAAAGGAACAAATGAATGAGGAGCTTATGTGTCATTGGAATGAATTTTGAAGGCCTGGTGAATGTGCATTCGTACTATCTTTTTCCTGCTTTAAAAATCATATATGACATCTTGATACATGCCTGCGACAGAAGTACTATCTTAAAAACATTACACCCTCTCAATATCTGGACACTTTTATTCCTGATTACATACAACAATAGAGACACCATCGCAAACAATAATAAGAATTCCATGCCGGAAATTTCTGCTCCAAACTCCCTGAAGGAAACATTAAATCAACTAATCCACTCATCAAATGAGACCTACTACAAAATCGGTTACTTCTTTTAATACTGCTTAAAAAGCTCCATTCTAATTTAAGCTCAATAGCTATCATTGTTGTTGTTACACTATTTGCGAGTGTGAATCGACATGAACTATGATTTGGGTAGTCTACCATTTAAGGCAGGTTTTGGCAGGACACAAATCGCACCTTCTTGTGTAAGCTTCTATGTACAATACTATTCCTCTCCATATATCCCTTCTACTTTGACCATCCTCCTACTTTAATGTTTAACTTAGTTTTCCCATTTCTGAAAAACTGCATAACCTTTCCTTGCTTCATTTATTTGCCTTTTTTACTTTGTTCAATATCCCATATATATTACAATGATTTTCCTACATGCTCAGTGAAGCTTTCAAACCCTTAACAGACTGGCAAAACAAAGCTTCATCATGCACAAGCCTTGCTGATTTTATGAATGCTCCACCACATTTTATTCCTATCTTAGTTCTTCACATAACACTTTATCCATGTCACTTAAACATTTCAGCAGTCAATGCAAGCAATCAATTTTTCCACCCGTGGAATAGAATTGCTCCTTAAAAACATAGACCTTAACAAATCTCCGGGACCTGATGAGATACCGGCGTGCATGTATGAAGAACTGTCAGCTGAAATTGTCCCTTATCTTGATATAATATTTAAGAAATCATTAGCAGAAGAAAGCATGCCAAATGGCTGGAAGGTAGCTTTGGTAACACCCATATTTAAAAACAGAGACAGGGAGGACCCCAGTAATTATAGGCCAATATCGCTCACTTCCATTTCCTGTAAGATTCTTGAACATATCATTGTTAGTTCCATAATGAGGCACCTCGATAGCCAAGATTTATTGATTAATAACCAACATGGCTTCTGTACGGGTAGATCCTGCGAAACTCAGCTTGCACTTTTTGTACATGATGTATTGACTCTGGTGAAAGTAATATTCCAGTTGATGCAATATTCCTAGATTTTAAGAAAGCTTTCGATAAAGTCCCTCTTTGCAAATTACTGGCGAAATTGGAAACTTATGGAATACACGAAAGTATTATTAACTGGATTAAACAATTTTTAAGTAATTGTATCCAAACAGTCGTCCTGGACAGTGTAACATCCGACACTGTCAAGGTCATGTCGGGTGTACCACAAGGCAGTGTCATAGGCCCCCTCCTATTTCTTATTTACATAAATGACATTAGTACCATAGTTAATAGCAAGCTCTGTCTTTTCGCCGATGATGCAGTAATTTATGGGGACATTCGAAGTCACGAAGACAGAGTCGTGTTAGCCAACAACCTAGATACAATTTAAAATTGGTGCGGCACATGGAATTAAATTTTTTTAAATGCGTAGTAATACATTTTTGGGGTTAGATTATATTATGGTTAGGCACAGGTTTAGGAACAGTGTGATAAATTCGCACAGTTTCCCAGGAGCGGATGCGGACTCTGACCACAATTTAGTTGTTATGAAATGTAATGTTCGTTTCAAGAAGATAAGGCAAGGGCGGCAGGTTAGGAAATGGAATTTAGAAGCAGTAAATGGATTAACGAGGAAGGAGTATCAGCAGGCTGTAGAGAAAATGATGGATGACTGTAAAGAACTGAGTACTATCGAAGAAAAATGGGAATGTATCAAGAAAAGGATATTGGAAGCCGCTAAAGACACTATAGGAACCGTTAACGGGAAAAGGATAAGGAAACCATGGGTAACGGATGAGATGATTGCAAAGATGGATGAGAGAAGAAGATGAAAAATGTAAACACAGAGTTAGGCAAAATGAAGTACAAAGAGTTAAACAATAAATTGAGGAGGGCCACAAATAAAGCAAAAGAAGAATGGTGGAAAACGCAATGCGAGGATATGGAAAGTTTACAGAAGAAGGGTGAAATTGGTGCCCTATACAGCAAGGTTAAGTAAGGGAAGTAAGAAGGCAAGATCTGTGCTAACAGTTAAAGATAAATGGGGTAAGATAATAGTTGAACCAGGAAAAATCCAAGAGAGATGGAAGGAATATATATAAACACTGTATGGTAAAGAACTTAGGCCGACAAGGTTAGACATAGAAAAGGAACATGACGTAGAAGAAGATAGCTTAGGTCCAGGCATACTCGACGATGAAATAGAAAGGGCATTAAAGGAGATGAAAGCAAATAAGGCTGTGGGGGTGGACAATATTCCTGTAGAAATGTTGAAATGGTTAGGGAAAGGTGGGAAGAAGGCCATATATGGACTGATTCATAGTATCTATGATGAAGGAATCTGGCCGGAAGATTTTGTGAGATCGGTGTTAGTTCCTATTCCAAAAAAGGCAAAGGCTTCGTCATGTGAGGATTACAGAACAATAAGTTTGATATCCCACGCAGCTAAAGTTATTCTCAGGATCATCAACAAAAGGATAGAGAGTAAGGCAAATGATTACTTAGGGGATGATCAGTTTGGGTTCAGGAAAGGAAGAGGTATGCGTGATGCAATTGCAGTAATGAGATCACTAGTCGAGAGGAATATAGAATATAATCAGGACGTTTTTGCCTGTTTTGTAGATTTCGAAAAAGCGTTTGATAGAGTGAATTGGGAAAAATTAATGCGTGTATTGCAGAAAATAGGAATGGATTGGAGGGACAGGAGACTGATCCGCAACCTGTACATGTCTCAGACTGATCAGGTGCGAGTGGGGAACGGAGAGTCCAGATGGGCAGTGTTAGGAAGAGGTGTAAGGCAAGGTTGCCCATTGTCACCGGTACTGTTCAACGTATATGTAGAGGAAATGATTAAAGAGGCATGGGAAGAACTGGAGGTAGGAATGAAAGTCGGGGGGGAATTCGTAAAATCGGTTAGGTTTGCTGATGACCAAGCATTAGTTGCTCAGTCAGCCAAGGGGTTGCAAGCATTGTTGAGTGAATTGGAGGTTCAGTGCGATAAATATGGGATGAGAATAAATATTAATAAAACAAAGGTTATGCGATTTTCCAGAAAGAAAAAGGCTAAGCTAAATATTAAAATAGGCGGGAAAAAAATAGAGCAGGTAGAACAGTTTACATATCTCGGAAGTGTTTTGGACCAACACGGTCAAAGTGGTAGGGACGTAAGGAGAAGAATTGCGCTAGGCAAGGCGGCTTTCTCAAGGAGGAGGGAGTTGATGACGGGGACGTTGAGTAGGGATGTTAAGACAAGACTCGTAAAAACTCTGATATGGAGCATAGCTATGTACGGCGCGGAAACGCGGTCGCTGAAGCAGGAGGATAGACGTAGATTGGAGGCTTTTGAAATGTGGGTGTGGAGAAGAATGGAGAAGGTGAAATGGACCGAAAGGAAAACAAATGAGGAAGTACTAGAAATGGTGGGGGAGGAGAGGGGTTTGTTGAGAGAAATCCTATGGAGGCAGGAAAAATGGATGAAAGGCGTATTGAGCGGTAGTGGAATGTTGAAGAGGGTAATAGAGGGGAGACTGTTGGGCAAGCGAGGTAAGGGTAGGAACAGGATAGGGATGTTGGACGGGATGAAGGGAGGAAAGAAGTACACCGAGATGAAGAGGGACCTGATATAGATTAGTTTGCTAGGTGGGGAGTCACAAAATGTTTATTTGATAGTTGTGTCCATCCAAAAACCTACCTTAACTGGTAGATTACCTAATAATAATAACATTTTTGGGAAAAGAGTAATTCCCTCCCTTAAAGTTACAAAGTAAAACAAATCAAAATCGCGAGGGTAGATTCCTTTAAATACTTGGGTATAACAATTACTCTGGGTAACAATTAACCTTGGGAAAACACATACGAGAAATATGCGGTCATGCTAATAAAAAATTGGGATTTGTGAAGAGTGCTAGGTAAATGCAATGAAAAAGTGAAAGAACAATGTTTCCTTGCCTTGGTCAGGCCCCACCTAGAGTATGCTGCCAGCATATGGGATCCTCAAAATATAAATTTGATTTTGGAATTAGATCGAGTTCAGCAGAGGGGGGCGAGATTTGTCAAACATTGTTATGACCAACGCAGGAGCGTATCCACTTTGCTAGACAATTTAGGATGGGATTCTCTTACACAGCGGCGTTTACAATACAGATTAAACTTATTGATAACATTTGAAGATGGGCCCTTTTCCGATGACATCAAGGATATAATATGAACCCCAATGTATTACGGTCGAAGGGATCACGAATATAAGATTAGAGAGATAGACTGCAAGACTGACAGGTTTAAAATGTCACTTTTTCCAAGAACGATAAGGGACCAGAATATTTGTAGTCGAAATTCCCCAGGAGTTAGTTTGTTACAATAAGTATTAACGCACAGGTTAGGGACTGCGCGAGGATATGTATATATATGTTTGTGTATGTACATATATGTTAGTATGTGTACATATATGTATATAATATATATATATATATATATATATATGTATATGCATGTACGTATACATATATTTTTTTCTTACAGGTTCCCCCAACCTTTCCTCACCTATTTGATAACCCCAACCCCCTCATCCCTTACCCATCCCTCATGGTGCTACACCCCCTGCCACACACCTTTTTTGGTGGCTCGCAGGGTATTTATGTAGATGTGAATGTCCTCCCCCTCCATATCCTACCATATTAACCATGTTTTACTCCGCTTCCTAACACTGCCTTTAAGTAGTTCTGCAGGGTTGTGTATCCTCACCATCTTATTTTATTTCAATTCCCTTAATGGCCCTTTTATCTAGGAATTATATATACCTGAATGTAATCTATCCCCATCTATGTCATATTCTCTTTCCATGTCTAAGCTTGCAGGCCTAATCTTTATACTCTATAGATCTTTTATAAATTCTTTCCATTTCTTTTTTATCTTTCCTGGTTCAATCAACAATTTTCTTGACACATCTTGAAATGTAATATGGTTTTTCCATTCAGAAGTGATGTTAGTGCTTACACTTTTTTGCACAACACATGAATTAAACCCTTACTTTGTAAATGATATTTACAATGTACAATGTGTACAATGATCCTTATAGTCTTTTTCCTCCACCCTTCAGTTGACTCATTGTTGCATCTCAGTTTAATATTTTTCTCTTTACTTCCTTCTTCCTAATGATCTCATTAGTAATTCACAGTTTCCTTGTCCAATTACTATTATCTCTTTGCACAGTTTCATTGACCTTTGATATATTCCCTTTTTTTCTACCATACCCATTTCCTTACTCTCACTCAACATGAATATCTCTAGAAATCAGACATTATTTCCACCAGAGAGATAAAAACTACAGGATGAAAATAACTGTGTTATGATAGAAAGTCGAGATATCAATGATAATGCCTTGCTTGATCTAGAAAATCTCATTGAAATTAAAATAGCATGCAAATAGAAATGAACTATGTGCAAACTCTGCATTTAGTCAAGATTTGTGGGAAGGTGAAAGTGTTTGTGACCAAGGCATTCAATGGCTGGAATGCACTCCTGCCTCTCAGAGAGATAACAGAACAAGAGTTATCTCAAAAGTTCTCTGCCTCCCCAATAGATGGAATCACTACTTCCATGATTTTTTTCTTTCATGTTAGTAAAGCTGTGAGTAGACAGTATTGGAAATTGCAAGCCATTCCATCCAGCAGTTTACTATTGGAAGTTTTTTGAATCAGTTGCAGTGTGTGTTGTTAGAAATGAAAAAATCCAGCATCATGTAGTGATACAATTCTTCATAAATGAATATGTAATGCCTTTCGAAAGTCATTCAAGTATTGTAAATGTGTCTGGGGACTCTTCTCCTTCAATTTCATCCATGAAGAAATGGGCGGTTGAGTTTAAACGTGGCAGAAATAACTTAGCGTGGCAGAGCTAACTTATATCCTTTATGTGTGCACTTCATTTATACCATTAATGTATGCCATTTATTAATACCCTTTACTGTATCATATTATAGGCAGTCCCTCTCATGGCTTGAGTGCAATCTAATTATTCCTAGTGCAGTGGTTTACCTAAAGAAATATTTGATTCAGACTCTGTATGCAGATTCAAAAATTAATTCCTTGTTTTTGGGAATTAATAAATATAGAGAAAGGAAATATGATCTATTAAATAGAATGGCACACTTTAGATAATGACTGAACTCACCAAATGAAATCATGGATGCTTTTCCCCAATATTTCAAGTTTGCATATTGTTAATAGCAAAGGTTTGAGGAATCATGATGAAATTTATGACAACCTTGGCATGTAAAATAATTTTCATGGTAATATTATGGCTGCTGAAATGTGTGCTATGGAGGACTGCTTGATGAGGGATGAATTGGAAGCAACAATGGAGGGAACTCCGAGGAGGAGTAGGGGAAGACTGAAGTTTGTAGGAATTGTAGGGGGGCACTTCCAAATGAATTTGAAGTGAAGGACACATGAGTTGTGTTGTGGAGGAGTTGGATATAACCTAGAAGAAAGTTCATGATGATGATTGATTAATGCTGTATCATGCTGAGGATACTATCACAGTGACGGATGATATTTAGATGAGTGAGAGGAATTCCAAAAGTAGATATGTAGACACAGAGTCATGGTTTTATCCCAGGTTATATTAAGCCAGCCAAAGAATGCCAAATATCTTACTAGCCTAAACCTCCACATTTTATTTGTAATTTATAGCTTAAAAGAGGGTGGGGGGGGGAGGAGTGTTTCCAATTGTGGGAGACTGGCCTTGGTTTGTCCTTTTCTGGAAAGTCCTCAAAAAGGAAGTTTAGAGGCTAGATTAAATTTAAACCCCTCCCTATAACCAGCATTTACTAAATTATTTTAAATCATAATTGAAAATGTTTATAGATCTACTAATACAGTTAGCACAGTAAAGCAAAGCTTGGCTTGAGACCTGGACGATACACAGAATCAAATTGGGTACATTTTTTTAGAAGATATACAGTATGTTAGCAATGCCATGGATAACAGAGAACTAATGAATGTCATAGACACTGACTTTGCTAAAGTCTTTGGCACTGATCATAGAATTCTGCTGAGCAAAATAGTGGCAATAGAGATCCCAACTTGGACCAGAGACATACATCATTGTTTAAAATGAGAAGATATACATATGAAGGCAGTCCTCATTTGGTTAACTTTTCAAAGCAGGATTGAAGAACTGTTTAATATAATGTAGCACATCAGAGCTTGGCTCATTAGGCAAGGCTAAGCAATGTAGGAGTGTACAGTACAGTCTGTTTCCATTCAAGACTTATCTTAAACAGTAGACTATCAAATAATAATAATTCCATAATACTTAAAATCACTCTACCTGAGACTGTAATGCACTTGCAGGGTCTTACATTGATAGATGATAAAATATTACATCTTGTTATACAGTGATATCCTTTGCACCATTCCATTTCAAAGCAGGCACTGACAAGCTAAGCCTGGTTGTAGATTACGAAAGATAACACTTTCTCTCCCACTACTTTCTTCTCTTCCCTGTCCTTGCACATGTTCTTCTGCTGCATTGTTTCATACATTTGCTTCTGTTATTTACACTTATAATATTCCTTGTGCCTTGAAAGACTCTTCACCAACATTCACTATTCATGACTTGCTTCATCTCACCCTACCTTACTCTAAAAATATTCACTGCTCTTCTCTCTTATCTACTCTGTTTTCTGAATCAACTCTCACCCATTCTCTCAACATGAGCAAAGCACACTTCCATTGAATTTGCCTATTACTGCTACACAGAAACCAAATTCTTTAGCAGCCCACTCATTCCTCACTCTGTCCCTCATTTTTGACTGCAAATGCCTGTACCCACGTTACCCAGTAAAACTAAATTTCAGCCATTGCATCTATGGCTCTTACATGAATATATTCATCTATCTGCATCTCCCACCCACATCAGATAAGAAAGCCAATAATAACGCTCATTTATGCCAATCATCCTGACATTGCCAAGTTTCCATTCTGCACAATAATGTGTACACTTTTATAAACTAGTATTTCTGCTGACTTGTACAAATATTCAGTTTTTAATAAACTCCCCACAATTCAACAACCTTTAAATGCTTTACGTGTTCAAACACATTTTGATCTCTTCATTTATCCTACAGTCTTATCCTTCCTACCCTTTGCCTTCATGGTTAAGGGCTGCCTTTGGTTGCTTCTCTTTCCCATTTGTTTCTCTCTAAGGCATCTTCTCTAAGATATATACATCACACCAAACATCTCTGTGTCACTCCTCACACAAACATTTTTGAACCATGGAGAGTAAAGTAAAATTAGAATGCCTATGGACGACAGAGTGATTTACCAAGAGATTTATAGAGAAGAGGATCATTTAATACTATCAAGGGATCTCGATTGTATTTCAAAATGGTGTTCAAAATGGCAATTTTTATTAAACCACAACGAAATTTTAGGGGTGTATTTCTTTAAAAGATCAATGTGATTTCTTTGCAAACTTGCCAGAGTTGACCCAAAAGTAGTTGATATGGTAAAAGACCTTGGTACTACTATACCTGATGACTTATCATTGGGTCCCCACACACATTAAATCTGAAGGCAAGCAACTAAAAAAATGGGATTTATTAGATGCATTGTCGGCAGAAATGACTCCAGGGTCAAAGAACACTGTTACCATGCTCTTGCAAGGCCTCATTTAGAATATGAATAGAAATAAATTCAGATCTGCATGTATCAGCATCTGAGGTCTCGCAAATTATTTGCACTTCAACACACATTAGTCACTGGGATCATGAATATAAAATTCGAGAAATAGATGCCAGAACTAGCAGACTCAAGGACTTCCCCTTCTCACAGACAATACAGGATATTAACTGCAAGGTTATAAATAGCAAAAATCCCACTTGTCGCCCACAGTGTCTAGGAAATAATTACTCTTACTAAAATTCATTCACTTTCACTAATCTCATGTGTTTTGTAGTCAAATCCCTTCCCTCATGACTGCATGGGAATGCCATATAATTAATGTTGTGCACATAAACAACATTTTCTACCTTTTTTTGTTGTATTTTCAAACTTTCCCACCCACCCCTTGTCCCTCTCTGTGGGGGTGATGCCTCATACCATCCACTGCCAACTGCGGGGTGCCACGTTCTCTACCTGTGACTTTAGGTGTGTGGGCCTATGAGCTGTATGTCCATGAATTAATAGAACTTCCCCCTTCTTACATTCCAGTTCTGCATGAACCCGTATTGGTATGATGGAGGGTTATTATATAGTTGTGGTTCATATTTATTCTTTCCTTTTTGTATAACAAAGAACTATTATCATTGGGTGAAATTAACACTTGTTTTGAACTAAGTTTTCCACCAGCACGTATATAAATTTGCATGTATTTTTGAAGCATTTTAAAGAATGTTTTTTCCCTTTCTTTCCCTGATCCCAACCCACTTGTTATGTGTGTGTACCCCCTGCCGCACACCTTTTTGATGGATCACAAGGGTATTTATCTACATAGATAGGGCCAATTTTTTTTCCATGTCCTCCTAAACCTCTTCTTTCAGGGACTTCCAGTTCTCCTACTTTATTTCCAACATTGCTGAACACATATATTCAAACCATCTAAGGCTGCTCTGCTCTATTGCCTCTTGGAGTAGAATAACTTTTTGTGTCCTTGCCACATGCCCCATCTCTATTTCATTGAACTCATTGCATCAGATATTCATTTCAATACCTTCATTTCTTGGACACACAATTGCATGCAAGGCACTCTTCAATGACCCAACATTCTTCTCCATGACATAATGACTGGCCTGACCTTACCCTAATACTCTCTTCTCTTGAACTCCACAGGCAGCCTCTTGGTACAAGTGCCCCACATGAATTAACAATTACTTCACCCATTCTAAGAAAATTCATTTTGTTCTTGTCTTATCTCTCCATTACATAGCAACACTAATTTCATGCTACAAGTCTGTCTGTACATAGCCAATCAAGAGTATCTGAGGTCTCAGTACAAATTTTTTTTGTTTCTGCATCTCCATTACTGAATATACATTGAAAGTATGCTATGAGCAAACTACTAGGTTCATACCACACAATACATTAGTGGGATGCTGACAGGCTCATTTACTTTATTATATTTGGCAAAAATTCAATCACAGAACTTGTGGGGCCCTCAGCTAGTTAAAAAACTTCCTTGAATTGCCCATGAATATGCTTCACATCACATACACAAATGGACAATATAATTTCTTTTTGGCATTCAAATGTTTTTCCAGTGGGTACTCTATAAAATGAAAATATGTGACACATATATCCTCTACCAGGCATAAAACTGTACTGTATTCCTTATATTTTCTTCATTACTACCCACCATAATCAACAGTTTACCCTTAGTATACTAAAAATGCTATTTAACCATAATTCCTATTCTATGCCTGATGCTACTTCCTGCAATACAAAAGGTGATACTAATGCATTCTCCAAATTTTTATGTACAACTTAAGAACCACACATAAGTAAAACAATTCATGCAGAAGAATATTATGTGCCTTCATCTTAAACATCAACATTTCACTCAAATACCATCTAATTTATACATGAGACATATGAGAGGATATAATGAACATTAAAACACTGATGTATGGATATAAAATATCCTCACATGTCATTTTTCCATTATAGACTACACTCAAACAGAGGACATTTACGCTTGCAGTTCTCATATTCTACATTTGCTCTGGTTTTCGAATGCTCTTGATCTTTACTTGAAAGGCAATTTTTCTCTAATATTGAAAAATGGGAGACGAAGTCCACTGTGAAAATTTCAAAGTTCTAAATATCTGCTATTTTTTTTAAGGCTATTCTATACACTAGTCTCATTTAATCCAATTTTCAGGGTAAAATAAATCTGAATTCTCCCTTCTGGTTGGCTACTAATATAAAGCCAAACCACTCAATCTTTGTATTGGAAATAGTTGAAAAAAGTAACTCTAGCCTATACACTTCTTCCAAGGACATTTGACTTTTCACACACAACACCAGTCCATATTCCTAAAGACTCATTAATGGAATAAACATTGTTAATTCATTTCTCGCATGAACCAAACCAAATACATTCATGTGCAATGCTTTAAAATTGTCATGCACAAACAAAAACCTTTTTCTAATTTGTGTGAGTTAAAAAAATTAATTGTTAAACATATAGCATGGCCCATCACAGATTACCCAGCATGCATTTCTAGGCAGGAAACCAGACAATGGCGTAATTGTTTGAGTGACATAAATATTATATTAATAATGACTACAGATGAATTATTTTATTACATGCACAGCTAGTTTGTGCTAGTTTAAGAGTTTATTGCTAAGTATAAAATGACTTTAAAATCTAATGACTCAAATCATCCAATCCCAAATTGGAATACCTATCACATCACATCACATTTGAATCCTTTATCAGGTACCCAAAAGGCAACATTACTACATAACTACTTATAAAGCAACATAAAAATAAAATATCTGGAGGGAAAAGGAAAAGCAGAGAAATATCAAGAGTGAAATAAAAGCAATCAAAGCATCCACAGACACTTTTCATTAACATGATAAAGAATGACAAATGAACATCCAAAGGTTTGGTAATTTAAGGAAGAGGCAAAAGTGAAACGAGGAGTAAATTGGCAAATTAAATCAGAAAAGAGAAAAAAATTCCTTTATATGATGAATTAATATTTTCCTCCTTGATTACAAATTATTGATGCATTAAATAGTGAAGTAATTAGTTAGTAATTTGATTCATTAAATAGTCTGAGAGTCTGAATTTCTGTGAATGAATATTGATTTGTTCAGTAACAAACTCATAGGAAGACAGTTCAGAAATGTCATAAAAAAACTTCACTCTCTCCACTCCTATCCCCTCACTAATTTTGCAAACGTGAACAGCAGCCAGTGGTGAGGAGATATTTGAAATGTCAGGGACTTGAAAAAGAAAGTTAAACCAACCTTCAAGAAAAAAGGGTCAGAACTCTAGAATTCTGAGTTACCAAAGTATTTAGATAGCAAACAGCTATTTCTATCATAGAAGTGAGAGGACATATGAAATGTGACTGAATCCCATTGACCACTAATGGTTCAGATAATTTTTTCTTTGATTTAAAGGGCTGTCTATGCACTCCAATATATTGGTGAAAGATAAAAAAATACCCAATTATGTTTATGATGTACAAATGAAACCTTACGATATTCCCAACAACATCTATGCAGTCAGGCTGAAATACATGGATATATTCTTTTGAAAAGGAAGTATGTACTCCACAAGGTGTCTAGAAGTCCCAAACATTAAAATTTATGGAATTATCTAAATGCTCATTATTGCATTAAGCAACAATCAAAATTGCCTGCAGATTTCAGCTCAGGGAATATTTAGCACCAGCAAAGTCAATGGAGCAGGGGAGAGATATATTTAACTGCTAAACATTTTTTTTCAAACCATGCAAATCGTAGTCATATAAAATATATGAGTGTAAATATAGGCATTTATCTTATATGAAGGTGATTAATAATGTGGGATAAAGGTTTTATTATGATGATGACATAAAAAATGACTTCAAACATGGGAATTTTGATAAATTCTTGATTACAGGAAACCAGTTTCATAACATTTCATGAGATTAAAAACTTAGTAAAGAAAGTAGTATGTGACATATAAATGTCTGATATCTATTTATGCCAGAACTGGAAGCGACCAGGCAAACTCTTTAACTTCTTTGCAATACCCTACTTCCATCTTTCAATTGTAAAAATAGCTCTCCTGTTGCATAAATTCCATATTTTCTAAGTGTCCATATTCATCCCAATTTCCCTGGAAACACAATTAAAAACAGTAGCCTAATGTCTGGTTCCACTTCAACCCATACTTCCAGTCTCAGATTTACCCAAATTAGAAGAACTTTTAGGAGCAAAGATTCAAGAGAGAAGACGGAATCTCACAAATGTTGTTGCCTAATACATTATTTAACAAGAGTTAAAAGGATTAAGTAAAGCAATAAAGAGTATAAAGGTGTGCAAACAAAATTAATTATATAAGAATTTTTACAACTAGGCAGGAAAAACACTACAGACAAATAAATTGGTGAGTATCATTTCCATCCACAACACTTAAAAAATAATCATTCTTCAAAGGAGGACGACAAACCTTTGACATTTCCGTCTATCACTCAACAGCTGCAGCAACACACAGCCCTTTTGAACATGAATACTTGAGCTTTTCAAAACATGATTAAATCTCTCCCCTGCAGCAAATAAGTTGAGAGATACGTGAAACACATTACAATGTATCTTAAAAAAATACTTTATTTTGGCATGGAATTATTTACAAATAATGATTGACGCATTTATTTGCCAAGTGACATTTTTTTCTGATGCAAGGATGAATAACAGTTTGATTCAATGGCATGTGCCGCCACCAGAATTTCTCAGCCAGGAGTTATTTTCAACTGCTTCTAAAAGAGTCCCAAATTTGAAAATCCAAGGTAGCACCTCATGTTCCAACAAAACATCTCAGGAGGGATTATAGAGAAAGACAACTATTGGGTATATATTATTTTAGCATGTTTTCAGATATACCAACACCATTTGATTCACCCTTACACATTTTAAAATGGAGAGGCATTTAATAGGAACTGGGATCACTTCACGTTCAAGTGAAAGGTTTCAAAAATCATCAACACATCAACGTCCCTTCTCACTTACACTTTAAAAATAATTTGGTTACCATAACAAGAGAATAGATTTTTCAGGTCAAGTTTGGAAGAACTGACTAGGGTCAGGCTTAGCACAAGTGTGAGAAAATACAGACAATTAGGTAGACTTTACTGACTCTCCTGACTATCTTATAATGTGAAGGTATTAACTGTGAACAGAAAAAACCCACACACAATACAAACTCGCAAAATTGCAACTGGACTGGAAGAGAATAACAAGTCAGAAACAATGTTTTATTCAACAATTTCGAAACCTCAATTTTTTCTCACTAGTAAAAATATCATCCAGTAAAGTCATTGTTTCATTCAATCACAGTGAGCTCACTGCTTAAGACTTCATGACATTAGTTTTGGAAGATATCAACCTTCCCATGTCCAACAATTAATAGGTCTAAAGGGGAGTCACTTTCATACCTTGATCCAAAGGAAGCATCTTGCAACTTTTCATTAGACAATGGAAATTTGCCATATACTTGGTCTTCCACTAATTATCTCTGAAACTTTGAAGGACATTTAATGAGAAATCAGGGTCCACCTTAACTAAGGATTGGACATGCAGAATCTTGACCCAAAATATAGTTTCCAAACAAGCAGCAGCATGGTGCCACCAACTACATTTGACACTCACTGACGGCATCATTCATATTTTCATGACACCTTAACTTCTGATCATAGATACTATCTTCTTCCTTCCACTTCATTTTCTCTTAAAATGTGTGGAATATCTTGTCTGTTCAGAGCTGAGAGGTGACAGGCTTTATCCATTCACCTCCTTTTCCAGAGCTCAGGGTTGAAAAAAGTTATTGTTGTTGCAGTTATATTCTCTCATCCAAGTTCGGGGCAGCATTCGATCAGCAATCAAACCGACATCATCTCCTCACTTGGTTGTGTGCCTCGCCCAAGCCGTCCTCTGCACGTGAGACATTAATTCGCTCCGGTTTGGCACTTTCTCGCTTGTCGACCGCATTATCACCGGCCCATTGGCTGGCCTCCTCAGGGTCCCTCCTCCCCCCAATGCCAGGTTGTTGCCCACCCTTGGGGATGACAAGGCAGCAGGTGTCGCTGACCTCACGGGGCCCGACTCCGAGTCTGCCTTGGCCTTGAGGCCGCCCACATTCCTCCGCTTCCCCAATGACCCCGGGGGTGGACCCAGACTCGATGGGCTTCTCTGCGGATCCTGCCGAGGGGAAACCCCACCCGATGATATCCTGGGGGAGGTCCCCCCTGAGCTGGTCCGGGGCGAACCACATTCCTCGGCAGGGCCAAGGATTCGAGTCCGTCCATCGGGGTCCATGGTTGACAAAGTGCCGACCTGCGGCAGTGGCCGGATGAAGGGGCTCGAGTCGGCCCCATCACCCGGACCAGGGCTCGTAGGACGGTAGTGCTCCTCTGGGTAAGCAAAGCGCCGTACAGGGGAGCCTGAGTATGAGGTCCGGTATGACTGGTAGCCAGGGATGGGGGAGGATTGGTTTGGAAATGCTCCCGACTGGAAGCAAGGAGAGTATGGAGTGCCCAGTCCCAGGCTCTGAAGCTTCTGGATGAGCTGCCTCTGGAACTGTTGCTGTGCCTGGAGCTGCTGTTGGAATTCCATCTCCTGGTAGCCAGGATAGGGGTAGAGTGAGGGGGGTGGTGGTTGTGGTGGGTAGCCACCGGCTGTGCGGTCCATCAGTGGATGCTGTGACAGCAGAGATGCCTGTTGTCGCAGGGACTCAGCTGCCTCCTGAAGTTCAGGGAGGTAACCGTATGGTGATCCCTGTGGATCGCAGAGTGGAGACATCTGCTGCAGGTGGGAATGGTGGGTTCAGAACAACAGAACAGCAGATGATCAGTGATTTCACTGGTAAAAGTCTCCCTGGTAAACACTCTTTTTAAGACAACCATTATTTATGCAGTTCCAATCCATGCAGACACAGTGTAACAGGATCAACAGCTTCAACAGTCTACAGCAGGATTCAGGGCTTCATTCATCGGATGCAACTCATCAAACCAAACTGTTGGACATCATTAAGGGGTGAGTCAAATTGCACATCATTCCAGTGCTATTATAACAAAGGATAATGGTGTGTGAGTAAGGCCACAGGTTGCAGAACATTAGGAGATGCATTTAACGCAGGATTCGAGCTAGGTTTGATCACTCAGCAAAGGAAGTTTATGCATAACAATATTTTTTTACTCGTAGGAATGAGCCACTGGTTGTCAGCTGCTACTTGTTTCCGGCACTAGTCAAGTTGGAAAGGCCTTTCTCTTCCCAAGCACACACGTGGGTCCATATATTGGATCAAGACCTTCCTATCTTGCAGTAATACACAAATATGTCTGATAAGCAGTACGTTCCCAAGGCAAACCGGCAGGCATTTAATTGGGGAAAAGAGGTAAAACACTGGTAACTATAACAATACAAATACAAAATAAACCGGATAGAAACATACAGGGTCTTACAATGAGGAATCAATAAATTGTTAGTCCTTCATTTCCATGAAATTCACTGCATGTTAATAAAAACATTCCAGGTTGTGCGTGGCGAAAGGCTAAGGATGCAATTGTGATGAGTGGACGAATGCAACATCTGGGTGGTGGGTGATGAGAGCAGCTTGAGTTGCTAGGAGTTATTTTGCCAGGTGAGAAGCATGAAATCAGTTCATTCACCAGGGGGTTAGAAGAAGACAGAACCAGCAATGGGGGTGCAAGTCTGGTAGTTAAGCGAGCACACACACACACACACATGTACACACACACGATCCCCACATTATTTTCAGGCAGAGCGCAGGGGAGGTGGACTGCGAGGATTGCTTGGGCAAGGCCCTGGACCCTCCCACTTCCATCCCCTGCCCATCCCCCCAACCCTCCCACCCCTCACCTGAGGGACAAGAGTGACATTCGGAGGCGGCCTGTGAAGGTGCTGCTGCTGGTGATTGGAACTGCCAGCCACCTGCTTCGCCTCCACCTCTTGCAGATGCATTACAAGGGCCTCTATGTGCTCCAGCAACTCACGGTTGTGCACCAGCAGCTGGTGAGTGCGTGCCTGAAAGGAGTGCAGCAAAGACCTTGAGTGATGCATGGCACTGCCATTTTGCCTCACACAACACCAGCAGTTTGAAAACCACAGTGATCCACAGCAAGATTTAAATATTGAATGAAAAATGCCCAACTGGCACCAAGAGCAGCGTTCATTTCCACCAGGTTAACCATGGCAGAGTTTATTAACTATCAGTTCACAGCATTCTGAATGCAGTTCATCTCGAGTAGGATACAAAATAGGGCAGAGGTGAAAAGGAAAGTCATGTGGCACTGATGACACCTCACTCCTCTTTGAGGAAATTGCAATTAAGGAAGCAAATAAATTTGTAAACAGGTACAACATGCTAAATACTAAGAGAGGGAGAGATCATATATGAGGATGTATGTGTTAGCATCGAAACCCTAATTTATTCCCTGGACTGAAATGATTAATGTGGCATTTGCAATTGCAACGCACCTATGGAATAATATGATAGTTACCCCAGCAACATATTAACATGGTATTTGAGAGGTCAATAACAACTGTAGCCAGAAAGCAATGAATGACCTTTTCCAGTAAGGCCAATATGTCCATTTTACATTAACAGAGGAATTGGTGCATTCACAATTATTTGTATTCAAGATAAAGCGAATGTAGTCCTCAGAGCAGAGAATGATGAGTATTACGCATGCAATAAATAGGTTGCTCCTCATTCAAAGCAATGACACAAGAAATGAATTGCACAATATTTAGCAGTTACCATTGGGGCAGGCAGTAGAGTGTAATTCTAAATCATTGGATTTTGCTGATTCGAATATTCCTTCGCAATCATTCTTCTGTATCTTTATAGTAAAGGTTAATATCTTCCTCAATTTATATCAGCATACTCTGTCATTTAGCCAATTGCCGAAATTCAGAGCTGGAGGCAAATATTGGAAAACATTCAAAATTAATGACAAATTGAGAATAAAAATGTATAAGTAGCGGACATGTTGTTAAATGATAATAATCAATTGGGAATAACGACATGCTTATGATGCATTCATTAAAAATGGGCTTCATTATTAACTCATATGCGCATTCCGCACAAAAATCAGAGGCGCCAACGTTATTCAGAGCCCGCTCGAACTAGCAGACGCCTAATATCGCCGAACCCTGCTCTCACCTCGATGGAACCGAACCCACTCCCCCTAAGAGCCGAGGCGAGCCGCCAGCGAGGCTTCCCCGCTCTGGCTGACGAGTCCCGTACGGACGCACGTACCTGCGCCTCGATGCGGGCGGCCGTCTCCGCCGCCAATTGGTCCCCGAGGAGCCGCACCTGCGCCAACGCGGCCCGCGTCTGCTGCGCCTGCTGCTCCGCCCGCTCCCTCAGCATCTGCAGCTCGTGGTGCAAGGCGGAGCTCCCTCCAGGGCTCCTGTCCAACTGAGATCCAAAAGATTCACCGCCGCAGCCCTTCGACGTTGGGAAAAAGAAAATACATTCGCCATTCGCATCGTTCCACCACTCCGATACATCGATGCATTACCACTTAACATCGATTCTGCAACAGACTCCAAGACGACTGTAGTGGCGTTATGGCTCTCATGAGGAAATGTGCAACCAAGACATGCATGCAGTTTGTAACATCAAAAATCAATGAACTATAAAAAATGCAACGATTTTAGAGTGTAAAAATCATTCGCCTTGACCGGGATTGCTATCATGGCGTCCTCTCTCACTCCAAGATTTTGGGAAATTTTAATGAAACAAGATGTTTGTCACGAAATACCGCACATGCAATATCACAGGCATTCGCAGTGGTGCGCGAAGCGCCAGAGTCCACGAGGTTAAAGTCAACTTTTAAACACTAGGGGTGTTTCACCTTTGTCATATTTCATAGACACTGCGGGAACGCCGCAACAGTAACTTTTAAAGGAGTCATCCGCTAAATATGCATTTCAATGTAACAATTTCAGAGTGTGAAAATCATTCGCATGGGTCTGGATTCGAACCCGGATCCATCGACGAACATCATGTCGAATCTCGGTCAAGTCGACTCTTAAATTACTAGTATTGCATTGTACGTGATGCACATTAAGCGGATGACTCCGTTAAAAGTTACTGACGCTGCATCTCTCATAGTTACTTGGAATTTTTAGAACACACCATACTAATTTAATCATTGTTGCTCTTAAATAAAAACTAATTAAAATATTTTGATGTTAAACCAGAAAACACTTAATCATAAAGTAAACAAAATATACTATACGTAATACATATATGGATGATCTCAAACCCTACTATTCATGTAATTACAAACTATTTTAGATAAAAAAAGAGCGTATCCCCTTCAATCTTTACATTAAAAAATAGTTACTTTAACATTAAAGTCAATAAATATTTTCTACTAAATGAAACATACACGTATACCTCAAACAAACTCAGAGAGAGTTAATTTTAGTAGTACTAAATTCAAATCTCCCATTAATCTCAAAATAATTTGGTTCTCTCAATGCTTTAGAGAGAGCATTGTCAAGAACTTCTGACCATATACTCTCTAGTTCACGATTACAGCGTAATGAATGAATGAATGCAAGGGGGAGCTTTGCCGGGGAGGGCACTCACGACGGGCGATCTCTTGCCGGGGTGTCCGCCGCCGCTGCCGGCCGCCGTCGCCTGCGAGGGATCGAGTGAGGACGCCGAGTGGTGCGGCCGGAGGGTTGCGTGGTGGTTGGCTGCGGCCGGCGAGAGGTGGGACGGAGGCGAAGGAGGAGCGGGCGAGGAGGCTTCGGGGCCGGAAGAGAGCAGCAGCAGGGCCTCTTCCTCCTCCTCTGCATCGCCCCCACCCTCCTCGGGCCCCCCCGCCGACGCGGCGTCCGGCGTTGACTCTGGAAGGTTACGGATATGTCAATGAGTCAAGGACGGAAGGCAAGGCAACAGCAATCCTTCTCTCCTTCGCCCACGCTGACCTCACCCCGCGAGCCCCCACGAGGGCACGACGGAGGGGGTCACCAGCCACCAGGGCAATCGTCGATTAGTGGTTAATGGTGTTTTGAAAGTTCAACTTATCGCCGTTGTTTCATACTGCATCGACCTTAAATTACCCGAGGAGGATATGATTCCATTAGGGATTCTTTTCCAAGTGATTCTCCCTCCCAAATCCTGACTATGCTCTCTCTAGACGAAAGTACATGGTTTGTATAGAAAATTTTGGAGACAATTTTTCCTGACGTGTGCGTGAAGTGCTGAGTTCAAACCGTCGTTTGCTAAGTGTGCGCATGGCCGCATTGGCATTGATAAGATGATGTCAGTGCACACACCATTGTCACTGAAAATTTGGCGATACGAAAGATCTGCGCCAAACTCCTCCTCCCGATGATCTTTGGACTGACGACCAAGAAGAGCAGAGTCGAGTGCGTCTGCTTGCAAAGATCTTCTGCAACGCCATTGCGACGATTCCCCAACCCTCTTACAGTCCCGACTTGGCACCAGCAGACCATTTCCTTGAAGAATTTTGAGACATTGCAACAATATCTGAAAAAGATTATTTTTTCCGAAAATTTTTATACAAACCATGTATTTTGACTCTAGGATAATTCCTTCTGTGACCAAGTTAAAAAGAATTATGTGCTTTTTTCAGTTTAAGTAAGATTGTAATCTTTGGGCTTCCAACATCTTACAAGCCAGATTATGTATCGTGTTAATAATGCGTCGCTTTTGGTTTTCCCATGGCGATTCTTGAGCCAAGCGGCATAATTTACAATATTAGGTTAAGTTAAGGTTACGCTTATAGCACGATAAAACAAACGCATTGAGGTTACAAAACGAGGCGAATGCCAGGAGAAACGCGCAAGTAGCCACTCCAGTCAATGTAATGGGGCGACTTCGGAATTTTATGCTGCAATAATGCTATGCGGAAAGTGGATGCGATATCTTTAGATTTTCAAAAGGGATTTGATAAGGTTAGTTATGGTAAGCTTATTCATAAATTAAAGAGCGCAGGTATACACAAGGGAGCAATAAATTGGGTTGAAGACTTTCTTTCAGGGCTGGAACAGAGGGTAGTCCTTGACGGCGCTAGTTCCGACAGCGTACGAGTGGCCTCGGGGGTACCTCAGGGAAGTGTAATCGGGCCGTTGCTTTTCTTGATTTTTGTTAACTATTTGAACCGCGAAGTGAAAAGTAAGATATGGATATTCGCGGATGACACGTTGATTTTTCGGGAGATATCTGGGGATGAGGATCGTTTAATTCTAGCGCAGGATCTAGAGTGTACTATTAAATGGTGTTCAAAATGGGGATTGCCTTTAGATCTTAATAAATGTTCGGCGGTAAATTTATTTAAAAGATCCACGGGATTCGTTTACAAATTAGTTGGAGTTGACCTTGAAGTACTTCAAACGGTGAAATACCTAGGTGTTACATTCACTAAAGACCTAACTTGGGGGACTTGGAATGCCATTAAATAATGTAGTACTCTTTACAGTATTGTTTGCTCTGATTTTGTTTATTTTTAAATTTCCCCTTCCATCCCTTGTCCCTCTCAGTGGGGGAACTCTCCTTCTACCTGCAGCGTCGGGTCAAATTCTTTACCTGCCCCCTTATGTAGGAGAGCGTTTTATGTTACGTGTTCTTGTGGTAGTGAAATTTCGCTTCTTACTTGTTATATTCTAGCTTGCACGACATTGGATAAATTTCTTACTGCATCCTAAAGTGCAATTGTTTGTTAGTTGATAGTATATGTTTTTGCATGCGTGTAAGTTTAAAGGATTTTTGCATGAATGTATACGTCACTGCGGGTGTACGTTTGCATGGATGTGTTGATTTTGCATGTGGTTTTGTTCTCTTTCTCTGGTGATGACCTAACACCCTCCGCCACACGCCCTTGCGGGATATTATATAGATGTAGATGGAGAGAATGGAAATCCCGGCGGTGAAGGGTGCTGGACCCACTGGATTCTCCTCAAATAACCCCCCGACCCCCTCTCTGTTTAGCGGGAGCTACTCTTGATCGCCGGCCAGCCAGTCAGACGGCCAGCCAGCCTCTCCTCGCCATCAGTCGTCCCCGCAGAAAGTTTGGAACGCGTCCAGGTGACGTCTCCGAGGGCACGCGTGACGCATGCAGAGGGGGCGGGGGTGGGAGCTTCGTGTGAACGTCCCAGCGGTTTAGTGCAGGGGGGAGAGTGGGAGGGGGGGTTCGATTTTGGCGGCTCGTCGACAGGGGGGGGGGCAGGCAGGGGGAAGGAAGGACTTTGCGGGAAAAGAAGAGTGAGAAGAAAATAAAGGGAAAGAGAAAGGGATGAGTAGTGAAGGGGTCTCAGTTTCTAAATATACACTCTTGAGGGCCCGCCTGCCTTTGGACGGTTGCTATAGATTGATTAGTTGCTATAGGGGCGTGGGACGGGGCAGGAGAGGAAATGGGGTTTCTCGAGAGAAAACAGAATAGCCCCCCCTCCCCCTCCTGACACTTTACTAATACAACTTTTCATTATCCGCTACTCCAAAAATATTTAGCGCACGGAAGCACGACTGTTTGACGTCATCGTGAGATACAGAAAGGTTTCACGCGTCGGCGGCGGAATCGAGGAGAGGGGAGGGGGTGAATGGAGGGGAGCCGTAACCTAGAGATGCACTAGGAGTCGAACTCTCGGGTCAGGGTTCATTCAGCTCAAATTTTGAACACGGGGGACCACTGCCAGCTCAGAAAAGGCTAACTAATGCCAAGCCCAGCAATATATCAGGACTGCAGAACGGTACGTCATGATTTCGCACTCAACCAAAGGGGTTCTCAGGATCAACAAAATACTTTATGACAATAGGGCAAATTACTACTTATGGGATGACCATTTTGGGTTTAGGAAGGGGAGAGTCACACGTGATGCCATTGCAGTCATGAGATCATATATAGAGAGGAACATGGAATACAATCGGGATGTACTTGTTTGAGTTGTAGAATTAGTGAAGGCTTTTGAAGGAGTGAATTAGGTGGAATTAACGAATGCACTGTAGAAAAAGGAGTAGACTGGCGGGAAAGGTGTTGCATTCACTAAAGACTTAACTTGGGGGACCCACATACGTTAAATTCTGCGAGAAAGCTTATAAAAAATTGGGATTTATCAGACGAATTTTTGGCAGTAGTGACTCCAAGGTCAAGGAACACTGTTACCAAACTCATGTAAGAACTCATTTAGAATATGCATGTAGCGTATGGGATCCGGCTGAAATAGTTCTCATTCGGGAAATTGAGAAGGTTCAACGCCGGGCAGCCCGTTTCGTTAAAAACTCGTAGGATAAAACGAAAAGCCTCACTGAAGTGCTTATTGAGTTGGGGTGGGAATCATTAGAAGTACGACGATTCAATGCTAGGTTGAACTTACTTAATAAATTCAGAGCCGCATGTTTCAGCGCCGAAGTCTCGAAAATTATTCGCTCTCCAACATACATTGGTCGCTTCGATCATGTTTCCAAAATTCTGGAAATAGATGCCAGAACTAGCAGACTCAAAGACTCCTTCTTCCCACGGACAATACGGGATAACAACTGTAGGGTTATAGAGAGCAAAAATTCCACTTGCCACCCTCAGCGTCTGGGGAATAATTAGTTCTACTTTGCATGCACTTTCAGTGATATCGTGTGATTCGTTGTCAAAAACTTTTTTTAGTTCTCTTTCCAGAACTGCTTGCTCTGCCATGTCTGTTTTTAAGTGTCCCCTCTATCCCTCGTCTCTCCCTGTGGGGAGATCCTCCCGCTACCTGCATGGTTGAGTCACGTTCCCTACCTGTGTCCCTGACCGTTGTATGCTGCACGTCCATGTGGTAGTGGAATTCCGACTTCTTAATTTTCAAATTCTAGCTTGCACAGTATTGGATAAATTTTTGACTGCATCCTAAGGTACAATTACATGTCAATTGATAGTATATGTATGTATTTGCGGGTGTGTCAGTTGAAAGGGTTATTGCATGAATGTATACGCCGCTGTGGGCATAGGTTTGCATGTATGAATTCATTTTGCATATGGTTTTGTTCTCTTTTACGGGTGGTGACCTAACACCCCCGCCACACGCCCTTGCGGCGGCTTGCGGGGTATTATGTAGATGTAGATATAGATAGGGGACTAATCCGCAACTTGTACGAGTCTCAAACTTCTCAAGTGAGCGTTGCGGACGGAGAGTCGGGATGGACAGTGTTCGGAAGAGGTAAGTTCGTAAGGCAGGGCTGAATGAGTTTCGGTGACGCATTCATAAAATCAATTAGGTTTACGGATTATTATTAGGTAATCTACCGGTTAAGGCAGGTTTTTGGATGAACACAACTATCAAATAAACATTGTAACTCCAAACAAAACCCAATCCAGTTTAATTTGTCAGTTATCCAAGGGGTTGCAGGCAATGCTGGGTGAATTGGAAATTCAGTGCGATGGATATGGGATGAGAATCAATATTAATAAAACAAAGGTTATATGATTCTCAATAAAGAGAAAGGCTAAGCTAAACATTAAAATAGGAGGACAAAAACTAGAGCAGGTGAAACGGTTAACGGATATCAAAAGTTTTTTGGACCAAAATGGCCAAAGTAGTAGGGATGTAAGGAGAAGAATTGCACTAGGCAAAGAGGCTTTCACAAGAAGGAGGGGGTTGATGACGGGGAAGTTGAGTAAGAATATTAAGAATAACAGTTCATGAAAGTCTTAATATTAGAGAAGATGAAGTGGCCTGGTAGAAAAATAAACGAGGAAATTCTGGGTGAGGTGGGGGAGGAGAGCGGATTGTTGGGAGAAATCAAAAAGCAAGGCAAGACAGATGGATGGAGGGCGTATTGAACAGCAAAGGGATGTTGGAGACTGCAATAGAGGAGAGAATGCTAGGCAAATGAGAAAGGGCAGGAATAGGATAGTGAAGCTGGATGGACTGAAGGGAGGAAGGAAGTGTGCAGAATTGAAGAGGGTCCTATTATATGGTTGGATGTCGGGTTGTATTTTATTGAGAGAGACAAGGGAATCGTCGCTGTGCCGTTTGGCAGCTTACTATATGTCCATCCAAAACCTACCTTAACCAGTAGATTATCACCACAATAATAAGGCACCCTTCCACCAACCTAAGTGCCGCGAGGTTGAATTATTCTCTAAAATGGTTTCAAGCTTACGCGCGGAAAGGAACCCACCCTATACGTGGTCTATTCAAAAAGTGTCGCGACTTTTGTGTTTTTTCAAAATTTATTTATTTATTCATGAATATCTATTTTTCCCCTTCAAAGTAATCCCCATTAGATATTGTACACTTGTGCCAACGTTTTTTCCAATCCTCGAAGCACCTCAAAAAATCATTTTTTGTGATCTTGTTCAGCTCCTCCTTCGATTCACTCTTCATCTCGTCAATCATAAAGTAGCGTCGTCTTTTCACGGGCCGTGTGTACGTATTCCTTGGGAGTCGATAGCCTCTATCCAAGGACAGGAACACGTGGGATCGCTCGGCAACAGTGTTCACACCAAATGAGGGCCATTGACTCCCTCGAATTTTCAATGATCAAGCGTTCAAGTGAGGCCGAATGGACACCAGTACCCAAGGGAGGGTCACGCCTCCACGAGTGATCACCACTCGCACTACTGTGCAGATACTATGCACGCAACAAACGACTCATCCGCCTCTTCATTACAGGGGCATCAACCGTCAACTTGGCCAGATAGGGGAACAGGCAAGGGAAAAATAACTTCCACACCAACGCACTAAAGACAATGCAACAATTTCAGGGTGTAAAAATCATTCGACCGGGATGATCAAAAAACCTTGACCGGGATTCGAACCCGGATCCCTCGATATCCGGCCGAGTGCTTTAGCCAGTTAAGCTATCGCGGCGTCCTCTTAAACTCTGAATTTTTTTGGGCTTTTAAAGGAGCAAGATGTTGTGACGAAATACCGTACATACAATGTCACGGGCATTCGTAGTCGTGCGCGACGCGCCACAGTCCACGAGGTTAAAGCCAATTTTAAACACTTAGGCTGTTTATAGTATACCTTAGACAAATTTCAAGATACTGTTGCGGCATCTCCCGCAGTTTCTTGAAATTTGCACTTAAAGACACTTTCCGCAAGGCAGTGAACTCCGAAAATTGAACGTTTTTGCACGAATAAACACCCAGATATTCATGCATGACAATCGACAAATTCGTCAAAATATATTCATTATTTAAACTATCTGCGAAAGAAATAATATACCGGCCAAAGTATTTAAAGTATTATTTCACGAGGATTAATTTTAAAATCATTAACCTCGTTCAACCTTGGTTAACATTGGACGACCCTGTTAGAGAGGGAGGAGCGGGGAATCGATGGCGCGAGGGCGGGAGAGGGGGGGGAGACGGGTTGGAGGATACATTTTCATCATCACCATCTTTACGTGAATCACGCAAAAGAACGAATGTTGGTGCGTTGTTCAGTGAAATATGGAACAAACCCACACAAATGCTCCTGCAATTACTTCTGTTCCGAAATGTCCGCACTAATTCTCTATTATTGCTAAGGGTAGTCTCTGTTATTGCTTAAGGTATTCTGCCGTTTAAGGCTTTGGATAGACACACCGACCTGCATCACAGCTACAGCCTCACCTAACATAATACAACGTGACACCCTACAGTAGCTCTTCTTCCACAACGCGAACATTCTTCTCCCCCTTCATCTCGTCCAAGATCCCTATTCTGTTTCTGCCCTCTCTTCGTTTGCCTAACATTCTCCCCTCTATTACAGTCGTCAACATTCCATCGCCAATCAAAATGCCCATCACTCACCCTCCCACCTTCCTATGAATTCTCCCAACAACTATCTCCCCTCGCATGCCATCTTTTCCCTCTTTAAAATTTCTTTCGTTTGCATTCTCTTCCGTTCGTTTAAGTTTCATTATTCACATTCACGGTTTAAAAGCCTCAAATGCACGCTTATCCTTTTACAAAACAAAGGATAAGCGTGCCGAAGTCAGCAAATACACACTCCTGGCGTTCAATTTCTATAGATGACCCCATTAACTCTTTGGTACCACGAGTCCCTATCAAATTCTAGAATCTTATCTTACCATTCCTCTAAATGAAATCACGTAACCTCTCATCCATCCTATAATTAATCTTTTTAAGTACTACGGAAGCATGGTGCGAAATCTAACTCATTGTCTTGCTAGAGCCGACACATAAGGCTGCTTTTGGAACGGGAATTAATTCCATTCTAATCAAACTTTCCCGGCAAATTCTTTCCTCATAAAAAAACAGCCCGTGAAACCTCTTCAAAGTTTTCCCAAACTCATAAATAGTGTCACGAGGGTGCTCTTTTCACATTTTTTGGGTTTTATTTCCTTCAGTGCCTTTTCTATCCCTCATTCAAGTATGACTCCACCTAAGTTATTCTCGTCCATTTCTTTTTCAGAGTCTAAACTCGAAGGCGTGACATCTTCATCACATGGATTTTCTAAATATTCCTTCCATCTTTCATCGTACGTTTTCTGAAAGAATACATGCCTTCTCCATCCTTCCTCTGATCGCGGTCTCGGATTTTCCCTTCCGCCTTCCGAAAGAGCGCACTCATTCAATCCTGTCTCCGCTTCCTCCATGACATTTCTTCAGCTCGATCATTTATCGATCTCGTCTCTTCTTCTTCACCCTTCCTCTCCTAAATTCTTCCTCCAACCATTTCTTCTGCCATCAATGGGCAAATCGTCTATTTTCTATTCACTGTTCCGTTCGCCACTTTCGATATCCCTTGTTTGAGATTCCCCCAACTTTCTACTCCGAACTCAAATATGCTTCCACTGCTTCCTGATGTTACTTCCTCTTCGTCCCAGTGATAACTCCTAAATTCCATTTCACATCCGCACTCCCTTTCTTATCCTTAAAACTTTGAGGCTGCATTTCAAGATAACTAAATTATGAACTGACTACGCATTCGCTTCCGGGAAACCATGTATGCAGGCATGCAAACCGTGCATACGGAAACTATCGATGCAGAAACCATGCATGCAGATATGTACGTGATGCTGTTTTTCCTAGATATTCTAGGAATATGCTTATGCCTTATGCTATGAATAGCCTTATGCTAGATGTTCCTAGCCATGATATAATCTAACTGATAAACTTATTATCAAAACCACCGGAAACTTTCCACATAACTGGAGTATAAGCATGTCTTCGGATTCTTTTGTTTCAAAGGGATTCAGGATAACCTTGTAGTAGGAGGGAATGTTGTAGATTTTGGAGGAAGTAATCCAGGTAGTCGGGATGATCTCAGATTCCTGCTATGGAAAGGGAATAGGGAATGGAGCGTTTGGTATGATACGAGTGGCAACTGTTATAGTGTAAATATTATTGTTAATTTTATGTGCATAGAAGTATATAGCAAGATTATAGCAGTGGGTTTTATATGCATAGAAGTGTGGAATGCTTTGCCAAGCAATGATATATTAACATCCAGGAAGTTGATTCGGGAAGAGAAAACGGTCGAGGTGAAGGAAACAGTGGATGAAACATTGAGCACGGAAAAGAAGGTCTTGAGGGTTTCAGTACCACGTGGCCAGAGAAGGAAAATGCCACCGTGCCGCCAACAGGAATTCTTCCCTGATTGAGATGCTCCAAATCCCCAAGCACGCCTCCGAACACAACACTCCATTTGATAAGTGCTATGGGGTCTCTATTCTTGTATCCCTCCCACCCTCCGGCCCTGCACTCAAACTCAAAACAATAGCACAGGCGTTTATATGGCTCCTCGATTCCTGAAATGAGCCATGCTTCAATATCAGACATTAATTACCCCAATCTCCAGATATTTGCATCCCCCCTCCGCTCCCAAAACTTTTCATGTCAATCCCACACTTACAAACCTTCCCTTCCCACAACTTTCCCCACCTTCACCTTCCATCTAGCGTTCTCCTGTTTTCTCCTCTAGAAGTTGGTTTTGCCACCGAAAATTCGGAATGCGTGTGAGTTTCATTACTCTTGTGTTTCTCTGTATTTTTGTTCGCTAGCTATTTTTCTTTTCTCCGATTAAATCTCCGTCTCGTCGGCCTCGGTGGCGGCTGGGTAACGTCTTCGCCTGCCCACTCAGAGGTCGCGGGTTGAACTTCCCCCCCCTCCGACAATTCCCAAGACATTGTGAACCTTTCCAACACCAGCCTGTCTGAGAACGAAATTTTCGTACTAAGTAAAGGCCTATCCTTCTCTCCCACACCAAAAATTAACCAAATTAATTTACTCACCGACACACTCAATTTCTGCCGAAACCTTCGTTGGCGCGCATTTTGGAAATGGCAAAGTAACTCTTCGAGTCAAATTAAAACCAATCCCGCACTCAACACATTCCGCCCGGCCTCCACTCATGAGCCAAAACCCCTACCTAGTAATCATCCCGTGGAAATATTCATACGCCTCCTTCTCCAAAAAGTCTCTAATAAATCCTTCACACAATCTCTAAAACCAAGAAACAACCTTTCCACAAACGAACGTCATGCCCTTAAAACCCTACAGGCCAATCCTAACATCGTGGTCACTACCGCCGATAAAGGCTCCTCAGTCGTAATTTTAAACACCCAAGACTATATTTCCAAAGCCCTCAGTCACCTCAACGACACATCCACCTATACCACTCTCACCGACAACCCTACTCCAAACTTCCAAAAAGAAATTCGGTCTCTTCTCCTCCAATTTGTACCAGAAGAAGGCCTCACCTCCCAAGACATATCCCTACTCTCACCCTCAAACCCCAGAACACCCCAGTTTTATCTCCTCCCAAAAATACACAAACCCAACATCCCCTGTCGCCCTATAGTTTCTAGTTTCAACTCTCCCACCGAAAGAATCTCCGCATTCCTTGATTACCACCTACAACCTATCGTACTCTCATTGCCCTCCTTCACGAAAGACACGTATCACTTCCTCCACCGTTTAAACTCTGTCTCCATTCCCTCCACCTCCTACCTGCTTATGGCCACCATCGACGTCACCTCCCTCTATACTTCTATTCCCCATGCAGAAGGCCTATCCTCCCTCCGACACTATCTCTCTCTACGCCCCCCCCCCCCAGTGCCCCTCGACCGAATTTCTCCTCAATCTCGCCACTGTCGTCCTGACTAAAAATGCATTCTCTTTCCAAAACTGTTTTTATCTCCAAACGAAAGGCACAGCGATGGGAACGAGGATGGCGCCATCGTACGCCAATCTCTTCATGGGCCACCTTGAAGAGAATTTCCTTTCACAGCAACCCTTCCAACCTCTTTTCTGGGTCCGCTACATTGACGACATTTTTATGCTCTGGACACACGGCTCTGATTCTCTTGACAATTTCTTATCGGCCTTAAATTCTTCTTTCACTGTTAAATTCACTTCGTCCATTTCAGACTCCACCATCACCTTTCTTGACACAGACATCTCAATTCATAATAACAAATTCACCACTTCAGTACACATCAAAGACACTAACCATCAACAATATTTACACTAAACTAGTAGTCATCCTTCTCATACCAAACGCTCAATTCCCAACTCTCTCTCTATCCGCGGACATCGGATTTGCAACACCACAGCTACCCTCAACAAATACCTCCACAATCTACACCATGCACTCCACAAACGCGGTTACCCAGAAAAGCTCCTACAGGATAAAATCTACCGCTCCACCCGACCACACACACCACAGAATGACAACCCCACATCTGACGCTGGACTCAACCTTTGCACAACCTATTTCCCCGGATCCCACAGACTGAAAATCATTCTCAAGGAACTTTATCCTATATTACATGACAATGACGCGACCACATCCTTACTGCCCCAATGCCCCTCTGTCGCTTACAGACGACCAGCCAACCTCAGAAACCTTCTGAGATCCACCAACCCTTTGACACCCCGCCCTGACAAATTTCCACATATTTCCCCTACCTGCAATCGCCCCCGATGTAAAACATGTCTCCTAATCAGATCTGCTCCCCTCTCCCCACATCCCCTCATTGTCCCTTCACCCCGTTCCCACGCTAATTGCCTCTCAAAAAATATTATCTATCTCTTGTGCAAACAATGCACCTCATTCTACATAGGCGAATGCATTACCCCCTTATCCATCCGAATGAACAATCACCGTTACTCATGTAATTCTGCTTCACTCTCTTCTCTTCCTATCCCATTACACGCAAGTTCACACAACCTATCATTTGACGAATGCTTTTCTTTAACAGTTCTAGAATCCCTACCCGATTCAGCCACCAACATAGAGGTGAGAACTCGCGAATCCGCTTACATCCTATATTTCCGATCCTTTCAAATTCCCACCCTTAACCGCCATCTTTAATTTCTTTCCCAACAGTCCCTAAACCTTCCGCCCCCCCTCCCCTCCCCAGGCACTCTTCCCTCAAAACCTGAACCTGAAGAAGGCCTCGGAGTAGGCCGAAAGCTTAAATCATCTACAGTGTGAGTGTCCTTTTACGTGTTATCTGTTTTATTCTGTGTTCTATTGTGCCGTCCAAAAGTTATATATATATATATATATATATATATATATATATATATATATTAATAATAAAATATAATGCACTAGTCGACACAAACACAGGAACATATAAAAGAGTGACTCGCCGGGTCTCGAATTCGCGGTGGTGCACCTTTCCCAAGAGGAGTTAGGAACAGAACTGAGGCAGAGGAGGGCCCGGAAGCTGTGGATGGAAGTAGAAGGTGGGAAAGGCCCCTTATTCCCTGTCCATAAGGGGACACAGAATTTGCAATGACCCCGACTCCCTAGACAATTTCCTCTCAAATTTACACCATTCCCTCCTCAAACGAGGAGGTTGTCCTGTATCCCTCCTGAATAAGAGGATCCGAAGACATACTTACACTCCCAGAACTTCCACCACCGCGAAGAGCCACCCTCTTTCAATTTGTACCACGTATCTCCCTGGTCTAGAATCTCTGCGTTCTATGCTAAAAGACCTCTACCCTATCCTCAAAAACCACAATTCCACCACCAAACGTTTCCCCAAATGCCCCTCTGTCACTTTCAAACGCCCCGCCAATCTATCAGATCTTCTAAAATCTACCAATCCACTTCTTAAATCCTCGCCCCGTTCCAAAATCACTCCCAGACCCTGCAATAAACCTAGATGCAAAACATGTCCTATTTTCCTAACCAGAATCCCATCCCTCTCCCACCCGCTCTTTAACTCTCTCCCACCAATTCCCTACTCCTCGTGTACCTCCAGCAATGTTGTCTACCTACTCAAGGGCCAACTTTGCCCTGCCTTTTACATTGGACAGTGTACCACACCCCTCAATATTAGAATCAATAATCATAGAGCCTCATGCAACAATTCCTCCCTTATTGGTATGCTCCCAATCCCCAAACATGCCTCCGAACACAACACTGCCTTTGACCAATGTTTTAAAGTATCCGTCTTAGCATCCCTCCCACACTCAGACCCTCCACTGAAACTCAAAACATTAGAGCTAGCTTTCATCTGGCTCTTGGATTCCTGGAATCGCCCAGGTATTAATATTAGACACTAATTTCCTCATTTATACACAAAATTTCATCCCCCTCCGCCCCCAACAACTTCCATATCATCCCCATCTTTTTTTTTTAAATTCCCGCGCCTAACACTACCCCTCGAAACCCCTCACCTCGAATACCTTTTCCCCCCATTTTCCCCCTTCTCCTTCCTACCACTGCTTTCGGGCCCTCCTCTGCCTCAGTTCTGTTCCTAATTCCTCTTGAGAAAGGTGGTTGCACCACCGAAAATTCGAGAACCAGTGAGTCCCTCTTTTATATGTTTTCGTTTCAGTGTTTGTGTCGACTAGTTAGTCAATTTACATTACATATATACATATATCGATGATGCGGAAGTACCCACGAGAGCAATATAACTTTTGGACGGCACAATAGAACACAGAATAAAACAGATAACACGTAAAAGGACACTCACACTGTAGATGATTTAAGCCTTCGGCCTACTCCGAGGCCTTCTTCAGGTCAGACTCTGACCTGAATGTTTATGGTTTTATATATATGTATATATATATACATATGTATATATATACATACATATATATATATACCCTCCCATGGACTACAACCTTGTCGTGGTGGAAGGGCTTGTGTGTTCCGATGACCCCTAGAGCTGTGCTGGCGGGAGTAATAATAATTACTCCTGGAAGGGTCACCCATGCCAGATAGGTCGAAGGTTAGGAGCCAGACGAAAGGTAATCCACGCAGCGTCTGTTCCTCAGTGAGGCGGCTGCAATGGCGTCTGACCCCAGTGGGGCGGCCATTAAGTGATGGTGTCACGTTAAAAACACTATTGAGGAAGGCAACGGGAAACCACCTCAATTATGATTCCCAAGAATATAATGATGGGCACTATAGATAATATGAGTCCTGGCAACTACGGGACTCGGCCCAAGAGGCCGTGTGTCGTGCCCGGCAGCGGGAGAGGCAAGGCTTCCGCGGTCGTCATCCCACGAAACCCTTGCAGGGAAGAAATAACTTGAGCAGGACAGAAGACTCAGAAGAAGGCGAAAGTAGTAAGAATAGGAACCTGGAACGTCAGGACAATGTTGAGGAGAGGCAAATTAGAAAATATTAAGCGAGAGATGGAAAGAGGTAACATAGATGTTTTAGGCCTCTGCGAGGTGAGATGGAAGGATAGCGGGGATTACTGGAGTGACAATTATAGAGTGATATACAGCGGCGGGGACGAGAGCCAACGAGGGGTTGCCGTAATTTTAAATAAAGGGAGGAAAGAAGTACACCGAGATGAAGAGGGACCTGATATAGATTAGTTTGCTAGGTGGGGAGTCACAAAATATTTATTTGATAGTTGTGTCCATCCAATAACCTACCTTGACCGGTAGATTACCTAATAATAATAATAATAATATATATATATATATGTTACAGCAGAGGTATTTCGGGTAAAACAGTACTCACCCCTTCCGCCGGCCCTCATCCTGTCGGAGGCCTCCCCTGCCGCCGGCCCCTGGCCCTCCTCCGCCCCCGGGCGCCCCACCGCTCCCTCCCCCTCCTCCCTCCCTCCCGCCGCCTCTCCCCGCCCCCCTTCCTCCTCCTCCTCCGCCCCACCCCCCTCCCCTTTCCTCTCCGCCACGCCCACCGCCTCCCCTTCGCCCCCCCGCCCCCCCGAGTCGTCCGCCCGCTCATCCGCCCCGCCCCCGGGCGCCCCCTCTCGGTCCTCGTACTCCTCCGCTACCGCCTCCTCCTCGCCCTCCTCGCCGTCCTGCTGCGCCTCACCCGCCGCCGGAGAGTTGAGCGACAGCTTGTGGCACACCTCGAACGCCTGGCCCACCGTCCGCACGATACGCATCGCCTGGCTCTGCGGAGGGACGGGGCAAGAGACATTCTCAGAAATCACACCCCAACACACATGTACGTCAAATAGCACAACGAAAAAGAAAACAGAAGTCTTGCATGCCTTCCAGCACCTTCCACTCGCCACAAGTACGCACACACACGCACACATATCGCCAGCAAAATTAAGCAGTGCTCTCAGAGAACATGCAAATATTGTGCTGGTCCGAACATACTCGCAACGGTAATTCACTATGTATTGCACAAAGTATAGTTTCCAAGAGATAGAAAGCGAATGAAATCGTTAGTACACATATGCTTAAATCCACCCAGAATTCTTGACAAAAGTTCGACGACATGACCTACGAGTTTCTAGACTGCCGTGCACCGCAATTGGATGGGGACACGAAACACCTTCGCCTTCTCCGAGACGAACGCGTTAAGTAGAAATAGTAGTTTTAGGAGAAGCGACCTATGGCTGAGTTCATTTGTGCCATTAGAAATGGATGAGAAAGGAGGAAGGGTGGATAGAATCCCGGCGTCGGCATTAGCCCATTCTTATCGAAAGACGCCGAGGGGTCAGCAGATTAACGTCCCGTCCGACGGACGTAGTACTCACTCAAAGTGCCCTCCACAAAGCACCTAAAGTAGAGACCGGGATATCACTTAAAATATCTGCATTCTCCAGGATTCGAACCCGGACACTCTGGGTGGGAAGTCATACGTTACCTACCTAACCATCCCGATCCCCACGAACGCGGTGATGCCCGAATCGCTTAACACTACCAGATGACAACCGAGGTGCGGAGGACGCACTCAAACATCGCTCAACCCACAAAAAATATGAACAGTAACCAAATCTCCTCTCATAGTCCATTGAAGAATGTAGCGGGCCGCTACGGCCGAAACGAGCCGCACGACCTGAATGGAGGGACACAAAAGGTTGGGACGAATGGAAAAATCAGTTGAATACAGCGTTAGCCGAGATCATCCATCGAATGGGACGAGGCGACATGACAACTCCGCTCGCGTGGGGGACCGGTAGGGCAAGAAGGCCATGGAGGACTGCCTCCAAATGATTTATTTCAACAGAGATTCAGGTAATAAATTATGCTACACCTGGAGACCTATCCCGAACCGTACAGGTATATCAGAAAGCAATAAAAACGCTCGGCCGATTATGGCCGAGCGTTTTTATTGCTTTCCAATACCACCCAAGATGACTGCTGACACCAAGATGACTGCTGGTCCATACACCAGTCAGGAGACACCTGATCCCAGGAAGAACATACATATATACGCGTTCAATGGTTAGGTTTTCCTGCTCTTCAATGGTTGCGTTTTTCGGCACCACACTTGGTTGTAAGAGGGCCGCCCAGAAAGTAACCTCCGTACGCTACTATTAAAGAATGCACTCGAATAGACATAACATGTATTATTTTCATCTAAAATTACATATTATCTACTATTTCATAGATTTTCGCCATACATTTAAACATTTGAGTTGAGGAAAATATAAAAATTGCAAGGCGCAAGATTGGGGGAATAAGGAGGGTTTTGTTTGTTCTCGTCTGTGAGACGGCGTGGTACCCATCGTGCACAAATTTTAAGGTATACCAATTGTTCAATAATGAAGCCAACACGTTCCACATTGGATATTCCAAAATGGTTCGCGATACGTTTCGGATGATTTGCCGGTCCTTTTGAATCAAATCTTCGACGAGGTTGCGAGGTTATCGTCTGCGCATGCGTGTTGAGGGGGAACGTTACTTCCCCATGGCACCAGGAGTGTTTCTGAGGTCATTCTTTTGTGGTCTACAAGCATGTGTGCATTAGTTTTCAGCTCGCCCTCATGACCTCAAAGGCTATTCGGGCAACAGACTACATGCTCCGAGTTACACCCTCTCAATTACCTCCGCCTCCCAACTGACCCATTCTGAACACAGTAGGAAATAATTCAGCATATATTTGATTAGGATGGGGAAGGAAGTCATGACACTGGCACAGTTGTAGGCACACAATTCCTAAGTTAAAGAAAAATTCTTTTTATATTAGAATTTCGATATAATTAAGGGAGTCGAATTCGAAGAACTGAAAGAGATGCCGGGACAGTTAGTTCAACATTCATCATCCGCTGACGTGCATCAGCGAGGTGGAGGATTTCACAGATTGCCAGAACCGTTTGCGTGGCCCACACTCGAACCCAGATCATTCTATTTCATAAATTCACAGCGCGACAGTTTATCTTCGATAGCTCAATGAGCTAAGTTTTTTCGGACAGGAACTTAGGGATCCTTATTCGAGTTACGGTTAGGCGAATGATAATTTTACAATCGGGGAAATTTCTATATTTCAGCAGGAGCTGAAATATTATTTTTTAATTCAGCAAAAATTTCAAATATTTTTAAAAATCCTTCCGAAATGATTACAAAATTCAGCAGGATCCTGACTCGACAAAGTGCTGTTTGGGAACCTGTGAAATTTGCAAGGAAGGGGAGAGAGAGTGGGATTATTTAAAACTTCTGGTTGGCAGCGCCCAATTACTGTGCCATGAATAACGATGACCAAAATACATAGATTCCCAGGCAGGTGTATTTTAGTGAGCGAATGGGTTAATGACAAAAATAAATTACAAGTAATTTTAGTTGTTAGTTCACAAGACCTATCACAAATTTAGCTTCTTTCAAAATATTTACGAAAAAAATGAGAAATGTCTCCATGACCTAGATCGTATGACATTGGCTCTTCGATAGAAGAGGAGGTGGATATCTCTGGTTGAGATATGGTCCATCAACATTGGAATGGAACGGTCGCGAGAAGCCCTAGGTCTACATACAAATAAGTACAAGAGGCGATGCTTAAATATTATAACTTATCTGAATCATACGCCGCTTGACAACCATTGAACCTAATAAATCATCCGCAGCTGATTAAATACCAGCTAAAATATATACATAAAAAATGACATCAAAAATAGGCACGCAACCGGAGATTAAAATGAAGAAATGCTCAACAAATTAGATTCAATAAAATAATTAAAAATACTCTCTCTCTCTGTTAAGGTATGTTTTGGATGGACACAAGCTACCCAACGGTACAGCGGCAAGCCCGTCGTCTCTCTTAATGAAATTCAACCCGACATCCTATTCTAGAATACGAGTCCCTGCGTTCACATTCTCCCACTTCCTTCTCTCATCTATCCTTCTAATGGTTTACCTCGAGAAAATCATTAGGGAGGGAAAGATCGTGAGTACCACCGAGAAAAATGGGAGCATATCGAAAAAAGGGATATCGAGAGCCGTAAAAGAAACTCTAGGGAGCGTTAAAACGAAAAGAAAACCATGAATTACGGGCAAGAAGATTAGAATGATAGATGGGAGATATAAATGGAAGAATATAACCAAGGAAAAATGTAGAACACACAAAGAGTGGACCTGTAAATAGGAAAAGGCCAGGGAAAACATGAAATACGGACGAAATGATTAGAAAGACAGATTAGGGGAAGGAAATGGAAGAAGATAAACACAGAGGTATTTAGAAGGAAGTACAAAGAGTTGAAAAATAAATTTATATGGTTAATTAAAGCGGCAAGACAAACCTAGTGGAAGAAGCAGTGCGAGGATTAAGAAAGTTTGCAAAGGAAGGTCTAACTTGGTGCGCTATACAAAAGATTAAAACACTGTCGGGAAGCTAAAAGGGAAACTCTGTATTAAAAACCGGATTTAAGTCAGGAAAAATATCAGTTGAACCGGATAAGATTACAGAAGGTAAAAGGCATACGTTCAAGTATATACAAAAACTGTACGGTAAAGAACTTAGGCCAAAAAGGTTAGAAATAGAAAGTGAACATGACGTAGATAAAGATAGCTTAGGTCCAGGCATACTCAACGGTGACAAAAAAAGGACATTAAGGGAGATGAAAGGAAATACGGCCGTGGGGGTAGACAACATTCCTGTGGAACTGTTGAAATGTTTAGGAAAATATGGGAAGGAGACTCTATATGGACTGGTTCGCAGTATCTATGGGGAAGGAATCTGGCCGGAAGACTGTGAGATCAGTATTAGTTCCTATTCCGAAAAAGACAAAGGATATATCATGTGAGGATTACAGAACAATAAGCTTAATATCCCACGTAGCTAAACTTATTCTCAGTATCATCAACAAAAGGATAGAGAGTAGGGCAAATGATTACTCAGGGGATGATCAGTTTGGGTTTAGGAAGGGAAGAGGTACGAGTGATGCCATTGCAGTAATGAGATCACTAATAGAGAGGAATATATAATACAATGAGGACGTTTTTGCCTGTTTTGTAGATTTCGAAAAAGCGTTTGATAGAGTGAATTGGGAAAAATTAATGCGTGTATTGCAGAAAATAGGAATGGATTGGAGGGACAGGAGACTGATCCGCAACCTGTACATGTCTCAGACTGATCAGGTGCGAGTGGGGAACGGAGAGTCCGGATGGGCAGTGTTAGGAAGAGGTGTAAGGCAGGGTTGCCCATTGTCACCGGTACTGTTCAACGTATATGTGGATGAAATGATTAAAGAGGCATGGGAAGAACTGGAGGTAGGAATGAAAGTCGGAGGGGAATTGGTAAAATCGGTTAGGTTTGCTGATGACCAAGCATTAATTGCTCAGTCAGCCAAGGGGTTGCAAGCATCGTTGAGTGAATTGGAGGTTCAGTGCAATAGATATGGGATGAGAATCAATATTAATAAAACAAAGGTCATGCGATTTTCCAGAAAGAAAAGGGCTAAGCTAAATATCAAATCAGGAGGGTAAAATATAGAGAAGGTAGAACAGTTTACGTATTTCGGAAGTGTTTTGTATCAACACGGTCAAAGTAGTAGGGACGTAAGGAGAAGAATTGCGCTAGGCAAGGAGGCTTTCTCAAGGAGGAGGGAGTTGTTGGCGGGGACGTTGAGTAGGAAAGTTAAGACAAAACTCGTAAAAACTTTGATATGGAGCGTAGCTATGTACGGCGCGGAAACGTGGTCGCTGAAGCAGGAGGATAGACGTAGATTGGAGGCTTTTGAAATGTGGATGTGGAGAAGAACGGAGAAGGTGAAATGGACCGAAAGGAAAACAAATGAGGAAGTGCTGGAGATGGTGGACGAGGAGAGGGGTTTGTTGGGAGAAATCGTATGGAGGCAGGAAAAATGGATCAAGGGCGTATTGATCGGCAGTGGAATGCTGAAAACTGTAATAGAGGGGAGAATGTTAGGCAAGCGAAATGGCAGGAACAGGATAGGGAAGTTGGACTGGATAAAGGGAGGAAAGAAGTACACAGAGATGAAGAGGGACCTGTTGTAGAGTAAAATGTTGGGCTATGTTTCGTTACACGATATATTTACTTTCTAGTTTTTTCATCTGAAACCTTCCTTAACCGGTGTAATACCTATTATAACAATTATCAGTTAAATTATAAGTAAAAATTGACCAAGCGAAGATTGTCCAAAAGAGTACCGGGGAAATGAGACGAAAATTTCGGAAGGGTAATTCCACTATTATTCACTATTCACACTGCGCTGATAATGCACAGCTAGTGGAAGAGATTGAGGAAAAGTTGTTGGGTTGCTGAATTCAATTTTGTGAACTACGAAGGGGAGCTAGGTTTGTAAAACGGCATTGTACTAAACTTAGTAACGTTTCTATACTATAAGAGTAACATGTTTGGGGAATGGACCAAAGGACGACGAATAGATGAATTAATTGCATAAATTGGAGGCAGATTAATTTTCTGATGATACTAATCACGTAGTACCAACTCCGACGTAGAAGAGAACATGCAATTAGTAGTATCTAGTTAAAGAGTGGAGTATAACGGTTTAAAATGTTATTTTACTCCCACAAAAGACAAAGGGTCAGAAAAACTACCTGTGATCGGATGAAGAAAACAATTATTCAAATAAAGTGGAGAGATGGATGGGATATCAATTTTTTATCCCATTCTTCCCAGTTCCTATCTACATCTATCCCAGTCTTACGTATTTCATTGTAATCCTTATGAACAAGTGGTCTCGCACACATAAAGTAGCATCTAATGCGCGTATTAAGTGGCGCATCTAAAGCCGTGAGCAAAAATTATTTCAAATTTTTAATTCTATAACTACTCCACTAATCTTCAATGTGTAAGTAAAAAATAATAAAATTTCCCCAAGCCTTGTTTGAAAATACCCCTTCTACCTTCCAGGTGGGACAGAATCCTGGAGCAGAGCGAAGCGCACGGACTTGGCTGATCGTCAGTGGACGGAAGAAGGATTGATGGCCGGGCGGGAGCGAGGCATCGGCTCCTCGCGAAGATTCACAGATGGCCGTCCGGAGTAACTAATGAAAACGTTGGGCGAGGAGCGGGCGATGAAAGAGGCCTAAGAAAAACTCAGACATCAGGAAGGAATACAGTCATCGCTGATATTTTGAGGGGCGTTGCATATCTCGTCGAGTATGATATAGTTGAAAGAAGTGAAGTACGGAAGTCTGCACTTAAACACCAAGCCGTGTTCCCGTAAACTCTAAAGCTGAACACAGAAGCAGGCTTTTGCCCACGTGGCTACGCCGCTTAGGTTGAAGGTGAAATCCTCCCTCCCTCAAAGGACACCACCACCATGGGACCCTGAGTGCCGTCAGAGGACCTTGCATGCGTAGTACCCTCGAGGACCTCCCGCCTACAAGGGAGGCTTCTAGTCGTGGAAAAGCCGCTCAGACGAAAGTGTGTCGACGCTCAAGGGATTGGACTTCGAAGAACTTAGCGGCATTGCAGCAAAAGGTGAAAGAAATCTATTTTCGTTCCGCAACTTTTCCCGATACTTTTTAAACAAGCCATGTACAGAGAAAACTTGGGCGTGTGCACGTGCAGCGCTCAGGAGTTGCGAATTAAGCGGTATTCACCGCCCAGATTGGGGGATGGCGGAACACTGGAAAATACGGTGTAATTTGTGTCACGACTACCTTAGGTGCAAGCACAATCAAAGCATGCAACTTGCCAAGAAGAAGAAAAAGCGTCGAATTTGAGACTAGGCGAAGGGAGCTGCAATGGGTGTCTGGTGCTTGAACAATCTTACGGGACTGATGACGGCTCTTTTATCAGTAAAAAACCTTATCACTGAACGGACTTCACATTTGGCGGAATTTCCAATTGCATTGTTCATTTTGACTAGCTAGTGTATAAACAAACGACAAGCGGCGCGACCTTCCAAGCACTCATCGCACTTCGAGGTGTACTGCCTCCCTAATGTGTACGTGCATTTGTGTGTCAATGCAGGAAACATTCGGCTCCCCTCATCACTTCGCTCGCCCCACGCAAACGGAGGTTAATTTCTGGAAAACCCTCGAATGATCACATGCAGTGATTATTGCGAAATATATCAACCACAACGCTGCCACTTTTCTATCTGAATTCAAGATAGGTCGAATATTTTGTTATCGACGTCAAAGAGAATAATTCCGAAAATGGCGAAGAGGTTGATTCTGCATTACGGATATATAGTATTTACTAACGGTTTAAAAGTGACACAACTATCAATCGATCATGAGATAAGATCAAGCACGTCGGAATCCCTGAGCTACGGACGTTCTTTGACGACTTAAGAGGAATATGTTTTTCATGGAGAGTTATATAATTAACCATGAAATAAATAAAGTTAAGGGAATTTCACCAACAAATAAATTGTTTGCAGATACAAGAGTGGAAAATGCAGGAGAAAGGAAGGGGAATCGAGCAAAGTGCAAAGAGTTTCCTTAATGTTATGTCCTTTGCACAGCACGTGGGCTGAGCGGGGTGCGTCGACAGGCGGAGCGCCAGTCGACGCTATGGCATCTCATTCACTCCACTCTGGATTCCTCCGCAATTCGTATTCCACCGGTTGAGGTAGATTTGGAATGAACACAACTACCAAAAAAATATCAATGCAACAATTTCAGAGGGTAAAAATCATTCGCCTCGACCGGAATTCGAGCCCAGATCCCTCGATATCCGGCCGAGTGCTTTAGCCAGTTATCCTCTAAACTCGGAAATATTGCCGGCTCCGAATCCCGGTCAAGGGTAGAGATTTTTACACTCTGAAATTGTTGCATTGAAATGCATATTAGCGAATTAATCCGTTAAAAGTTACTGTCGCGGCATCTCCGGCATTTTCTCGGAATTTGCCAAAAAAATATAGTCTAACAGAACAGCCCAACATCCTTCACTACAACAAGTCCCTCTTCATCTCTTTGTACTTCTTCCACCCTTCATCCCATCCAACATCCCTATCCTGTTCTCGCCCTTTCCTCGGTTGCCTAACATTATCCCTCTATTACAGTCTTCCACATCCCACTGCCGATCATTATATTTAACATGCATTTTTCCTGCCCTGTTGTGATTTCTCCCAACAATCCTCTCTCCTCCCACACCATACCTAGTACTGCCTCATATCTTTCTGTTCACTTCACCTTCTCCATTCTTGTTCACATCCACATTTCAAAAACCTCCGACCTACGCCTATCATCTTGCTGCACATGACCAGACTTCTGCGCTGTCAAAAAACACGCTTCAAATCAATATTTTGACGGGACGGGACCTCCTTACTCAAAGTCCCTATCATTAATTCCCTCCTTGTAAAAGATTCCCCGCATGGTGCTATTTGAAACATCAACAAATTTCATTGATTTTACGAATTCCCCTCCGACTTTCATTCCCACCTCCAGTTCTTCCCGTGCCTCTTCAATCATTTCCACCACATATTCGTTGAGCATCAGCGGTGATATTGGGCAACCTTGCCTTACCCCTCTTCCTATCACTGCTAATCTGGACTCTCCGTTCCCCACTCGCACCTGAGCAGTCTGAGACATGTACAGGTAATAGCCTCCTGTCTCTCTAATCTATTCTTCTATTCTCTGTAATATACTCATTACTTTTTCCCAATTCACTCTATCAAACACTTTTTCAAAATCCACGAAACAGGCAAATACGTCCTGATTGAATTCTATATTCCTCTCGACTAGTGATCTCATTACTGCAATGGCAACACGCGTACCTCTTCCTTTCCTAAACCCAAACTGATCATCCCCTGAGTAATCATTAGCCTTACTCTCTATCCTTTGGTTGATGATCCTGAGGATAACTTTAGCTGTGTGGGATATCAAACTTATTGTTCTGTAATCCTCACATGATGTAGCCTTTGCCTTTTTTGGAATGGGAACTAACACTGATCTCCCAAAGACTTACAGCGGTTTCCGGAAATCTACGTACATTATTTATAAAAAGCAATATATTATTGTGTCATCAAAATTGATGATGAAATTAAGAAAGGGAAAGGATTCTTTACTATTCAGAGAGCTAAATTTGATTTAGATTAGCCTAGCAGGCTATTTGCTGGGACTTCTTCAGATTTCATTACACGAAGTGGTCATCATTTTCTTTAGCAGCCAATAGCCAGTAGGACGAACGCTTTTTAAACATTCCCACTTCATAACGTGCCGATAAAAACGTCAATATAAAACACGAGGTGATAAACAAGATCATTTCATTACTAAAATGGCGAGCGATCATGGAGTCATTATTGTTTTGCCAACGGATTTCTAAAGATGCACATTTCTTTAATGCCAATTCGTTTGACCTATTTTACAATTTTCTATAAAAGATTTTTTTCCCTTAGTTTCCAGTTGTCACCTTAACATAGTAGTACTCTTTTTTTGCGGTTTCTTTATATTCCACAATGCAAATAGCAAGAACTTTCAGTAAATTTGAAAAAATAAAGTGGTCTTTTTCCACATAAATACGTTAATATGAGGAATTGATTATAAAAAGTGAGGATATCGAAGGGAATTGGGCGAAGTCGCGTTCAAAATATAGGGCCAGGATGTAAGTTTTATTTAATTCAGTACAAAACATATAGATATCATCCAGTATACATCCAGTATCCTTCCCTGGACCTCTCTCTTCCCCCCTCAACGCTTTCACCTCCTTCTTTAAACGCCAGATCGTAGTAACATAGCTCTCTCTCTCTGGTTGCACACCATGTGCTCTCCTGCCTTCTTACATCTGTTCTTGACATTATTTGTTAACTTTTCATTGTTGTTTATTTCTCTCCTTGTATGTTATATGTCACCCAATGTAAAAGCCTTTGTGCCGTTTTTGGCTGCTCTGTTAAATAAATAAATACATAAATATATAACAGAATGAGTTCCATCTGCTTGATGAACTGACGTGTCTGAAGCAGCTTACAACATGAAGTGTGGGACTTAGTAAAGAAAGACTTTTCACCATTTTGAATAACAATAAAAGAGACCATCATTTTCACAAATGTTATGACAGAGATATTGATAAAAATTCATATGAAATGATCACTATTCAGAGTTTTAAATCGTTTTACCATTTATTAGCACGCAAGAAAGCGAATCGGAGCAGTTAAAACAATCAAGGTGCACTGTGCATTACTATTACTAGATAAGGAGGACGAAGAACATCAATCAAATTAAACGTGGCATACAGGGTTCGTCCGGAAGATAAGTGTACTGATTTTTTCCCGCCGCTCCAGGCGCGCCCAGCACCGCTTTGGCGGGCTGCGATTGGAGGGGGGTATGTTGGCAAGCGACGCTGAAAAAGGCAGTCGGCTCTGACCTGTGGTGTAGTGAGGAGCTCTGTTAACGCGAACCTCCACGCTCGACCCACGTCACGGAACGCGATGCCGAAGTTTTTGGAGCAGCGTTATTCTATCAAATTTGCTGTAAAGCTTGGGAAATCGTCTACCGAAACTGTCGGTATGATTAACCAGGCTTACGGGGAGTCAGCCATGTCCAGAAACATGATCTTTCGGTGGCACAAGATGTTCGTGGAGGGCAGAGAAGAAGTCGACGACGAACCACGGCCTGGACGCCCATCAACGACACTCACCGACGAAAATGTGCGAAAAGTTCGCGATGTACTGAACTCTGATCGTCGTCTTGGTGTTCGGATGATAGCAAAGCAGTGTAATGTGCCAAAAACAATAGTGCACGAGATTATTAGGGACCAATTACAGATGCGAAAAATTTGTGCAAAGTTGGTGCCAAAAGTGCTCAGTGATGATCAAAGACTCAATCGTTTGGAAATCGCGACACAACTTGCGGATCACTGCAAAAATGATCCACATTTTTTAGAGAACATTTCTGTTCCCGAAGATAAAGAGGAGTTTGAAAGGAACGCGATACGGGACTTTGGACGCCGTCAAAGAGGCCGTGACGACGTGTCTTCGAGAGGTTCCCGATGATGCCTTCGCGGGAGCGTTCCAGGAATGGGAACGCCGCTGGAACAAGTGTATCGACTCACAAGGGTCCTATTTTGAGGAATATTAGCTTAAGATATGTAAAAGTGTAATAAATTTTTTTTCTGAGCTCAGTACACTTATTTTCCGGGCGAACCCTGTATATTTGATGTTTCCAGGCTAAAATTTGAGGAAATCAATTATCAATAAAGTAAAAAAAACCAATGTATCTTTCCACCAAATGTTTTAATTAGGTACGACTAGTTTCAACGTATCGACGTCACCCTCGGGTACAAAGTAACCCATGCATACCGGTCATACGAGGCTCGTACGTTTGCTTTTTTTACTTCAGTAGACATGACACATTCACAGCAGAAGTACGCTCGGATTTTGCACAGCAAGACACGCAAGCTCCTGTCTATTTATTTGCCCACCCGAAGTGAAGCAAAAAGAAGATCCGTTTAGAGCTCCATTTCCATTTGATAAATGCGAAATTAAAGTCTCTAAATTCTAGGAATGTTCTCATTCTCAGGAAACACCATTGTCGCCATCACTCCGCCAACACTTGCAGTCTCGAGAGCGATTCGTTAACAGGAAGGGTCAGAAGTTGGCGAAATGTCTTCTTTCATCGTATCTTTCAAGGAGTCTGAGGGCGCCTGGTGACGTGCGCGGAAATCGAGGCAGAATTACTAATCAAAGACTTCTGCGTATCGCAAATCTAAATAGGTGTCGTAAAAGCGTCTCCACTGAGAAACGCTTGGAAAAAATATCCATTGAAAAACAATTGCTGAGCTGAAGGGATAAACTGATGTCGTAAACATTCTCGAGGATCAACATCTTGACGAAGTCAATAAGGAAAAGAGAGAGTGTTTGGAGAGGGAAACGGTAGGTGGGGGGAGGTAAGCCTGCAGAGCCCCCCCCCCCCTGCCTCCCTCGACGAATAAATGTGGTCGCCGAAAGCCGCAGGGGAAAGGATAACGCAGACACACAACCACGCGCACGTGGCCTATTATTAGGAAACATCATTCGGGGACACCAGCAGTTGGGGGGGGGGGGGGGCAGGACGTTCAGCTAATTAGCGCTCAGTTCACACTCATTGATAAACCAAAAAACCACCACTTCCCTCACAAGACTCCCCACTTGTCATCAATTCGCGGTGTTCCCGAATTCCAATTCCGTCGCTAAGATACGCTTTAGCCCTCCGGGAGCTGTTCCCGCAACGACCGATGACTTGGAAGACCATCTCGCAGAATGGCGACAGCAGCTGGGAAGGGTCACTGAATAAAAATGATTGGAATTCAATTACATTGCATTCACATTCTGTGGTGGTCTTCCACGACAGGTTCCTGACCCCCAGCAGAACACGGAACTACCCCAAGTAGTTTGAAGGCCCCCAGTAATACTTAAGTCAGCGTTGGGAGAAGAAGAAGCAATTATATGCATCACAAATTCTAGGATGGTGTCGAAAAAGAATTATTTAGTTGTATACTCGGAGTAAAATGTGTTAAACATACGAGAGCTGACCAGAAAGTAACTTACGTATCGGCCTATCGTGGCGGTGAGCAGGGCTAGAGCCACCAACTTGGTGTCTAAACGTCCATACACTCAGTGGGCACCCTGCTGTGGTAATGTGTGCTGACTGTGATACTTATACTTAGGTCACATTGCGAACTGTTGGAATGTGCGCTGCAATAGAAAATTCCGAAATTGTGAAGTGCGACCTGCGATTAGGTTTTTACTGGCGAAAAAACTAACAAAAGCCAATCGAAATTCATAGGCGACTTTGTAAAGTGTGTACGGAGGCGGAATTATGAGTGAAGGTGAAGTATGGCAGTGGTGCATTCGGTTTTAAAATGGTCACAGCACCAATTTCACGAAAAGGACCGTAGTGGTAGGCCTAGTCTAGTGTGACAGATGAACTGGACGGATGGCCAGTTCTTGGACATCACGTACATTTCTCCGTTCACCGTAAAACTAATATCATCACTGACGCACACCACTGTCACTCATCACTTAGCCGGCGCACAGGACTAATTTCCCGATAACTGTCAGAAGCTTTGAAGTTTATTGCCAGTGAAAACCTTATCACTAAACGGATTTCACATTTGAAGGGATTTCCAATCGTATCGTTTATTTTAACTCGCTACTGTAAACAAACGACAAGCGGCGCTGCCTTCAAACTACTGCAGCTCGAATCGTACTGCTCTAGTGTGTGTGCGTGCGTATTGCAGGAAACATTCGGCTCACGGCACTACTTCGCACGCTACACGAAAACGTAAGTTACTTTCTGGACAGTTCTCGTAGTTTTGGGGAATATAGTCCGTCCTTCTAGTTCCCGGGACGACGCAACGCAACAACGCACCGGTGTTGTCGTGATGAAAACAGCAAGGCTGGTTTTTCCAAATTTGTAGTCTCTTCCGCCGAAAATTTCTGTCAAAATGATGAAGAACGAACCAACACTAATGTCAACTTCATTGGCAATCTCCGCGATAGTTAACCTAAGGTTTGCACACACTAAATCATTCACACTATTGACGTGGGCGTCGTTTGTTCATGTTGATGGTCGTCCACTTTTCGGTTCTTCCTCGGTCGAGGTTTTTCTGGAAGTGAATGTACGAACAAAAACACTGTACCCGAATCATAGATTCACTGCCGAATGCCTCTTGAATCATTGAATAAGTTTCAGTTGCACTTTCCCCGAGGTTAAAACATAATTCGATGCACACGCGCTGCTTCCCGCAACACCTCCATCTCACCGACACAAGATTTAGTATAGCAAGCGTGTGCAAGCTCATACAATAATCGCTGTTATACGGAGACAAGTCAAGACAGAGCCACGAGGAAGGTGGTGTTTTTCTTCTCACGGACGCCGCTAAAACGCGACATCTTAATAAATATGATACGTCCAGCAGTTCGCCCGTAGAAAGACCAGTCCCATCCTTTGTTGCACAGACCTTGTATATCCTTCCTCTTCGACCGCATTTGAGACTTCCTCATCCGTTGACTCTTTCCACCCACGGTTCGTCAACGTTTTTTGGGTTCATCTCGCAGGATCTCGAATGCCCACAAGCCCTTCCTACCCCAAGACTACCCCGTGGTACACGCCTTAGAAGCACGCCCCGAGCGAATGTCCTCACCGGATGTTGCCTGAGATGCATGGTCATACTGCAGAGGGTGACGAGTTTGCCCGTGATGTCAAAGGAAAGGAGACAAGGGATATGATAAGAAATTTTGGAATAAGGCCCTTACGAAGCTTTTAGCGGGCCAATCGAAGAGGGTATACATTTTTAAATATAGCCGCGACACAGTAGAATGCGCTGCCAACAAAGTGCCGTGGGACCCCACCAACCTGGGAACACTGCCATCTTTGCGGAAAGGAACTAACTTGCCTAATTAATATTTCGCCCTTTGTCGCCCCCTCCCCCGAGTCCTTCGCGACGGATTGCTTCAACGGCAAGGGGTGCCACCCGCCCGCCCGTGTCCTCTCACGCGAAATCGCCCCACGGATCATGAGAGAGAGACATGCGGAAAGGATTACAAGCAACATCTCCTCGCGGTGTCAATCCTGGGAATGGAGCAAAACACGTTTCCCTAATTGCATGCATCATCACCCTCCGGCGACCCTCGACTCGACAGCCGAGGCTGCTCCGTGATTGACGACGAACGGTGATGGATCAAATGCGCAGAATATTATACTGTACGGAAACATTAAAAAGAAAACATTTTCCACGTTCCTTTTATAAACATCTATTTTCGCGCCCCTGGCAAACAGATTAGTGACCAGTGAAGACAACACGCCAGAAGATGACAAAAAGTGACGAAACGTGGATCGTGAAAATAAATCTCATTTAAGTGGAACGTCAGAGGAGTATTCTTTTCATTTTCTTCTCCGATGATGATGGAGAGGTTCCAAAAAGTAAAGTCTGAAATAGTGCGTTCCATCTTAGAATGCATATTTTCTGGGGATTTGAATTAAGATATCCACCAATTTGGGTCAGGAAAACCTTCGATGCAATAGTTAGTCGAAAAGAAAGTGCTCATTATCAATTTTTAAAAACGCTTATGACAATGATTAACTTCTTTCAGAGAATCCAGAAACTTTCCCATGTGACACGTAAAATAAGCTGCAGAATCTCCTTAAAACGATTAACTAACGTGCTTCCCTCAGCAAGCTATGGAGATATAATAGCAAAAACTCATCCACTGAACCTTTTCCCAGGCATCACTCTGGCATGCATGAAGTTAGTTCAAGACCAATTTTCCAAACTCATTTCGGAAAATTCATTTTTCTTCCCCTAGGATGATTGAAATGTTCACAGAGCCCGAATCCGTAAATTACATCATCGCACATTTTCATGCAAAAAAGTATTAACATCATTCGAGAAATTCCATTATCTTCCTTGATAAATTCGGAGAACTAGTAAATAGTATTCAATTCGAAAATTTATGAATCAATCAAGTCATTTCCAAAATTCGATGATTTTGTTGAGTAAATGAAGTTTAATGCCTGGCAATAATGCAATAAAATCAACGCAATGAACCACTGAGAGAACAAGACGAAGGCATAGTCAACGAGGACGCGTCACGATATCCAACAAGATAAATGATGATCAAAAACTTAAAATAATCACTGAATACATAAACTTGGTATTTTTCAAAACCTTTTTCTGCGTGAAAAATACCGTTTTCCAAAATTAAATTTTAGTTAAATACTAGCTAATAAATTTAAAATTTACACATTTCTAAAAACGGAAATACATTCTAAAGATGACTGATAGGCTTAAACTAACATTTACGTTCAATCTAGTAATGAGTACTTTGTTCTCAGGGGGTTCCACGCCAGGCATTAACACCACCATTAATACTTCCACAAAAATACACTCCTGTGTGGAAAACAAATGAATGTGAAACGAAGAATAAATATTTACTCTCTGAATCGTCTCCGTTTTAGCAAATTTTCACTGTGGATATTATTATTCTCAATCAAACACGAACCCCCCCCCCTCTCTTTCCCTGTAGACCTCTCATGTCACCCTGTTTCTCATACAACTGTTACATTTCATCAACCGCATGTTCCCAACATTTATATTTTATAAGAAAAACAATTAAGGCGGCTTCTCGTGGCCTTCCTAAATAGTACTTCCGACGTGACACCGTGACTTGAGTCCACTATGGGGTCCGTTTCAGTCTCTCACTCTCCGATCTACCCGGCATGGGTGAAACAACAAGAAGAAATTATTCCTGTAATTTCGAAGGGTCTTCGAAAAGAGTAAATGCCTTCCAACACGTCCAGGTCGTAGCCCACTGGGACGGACCAACGCTGGCGCTAACATAATTAACATATATACAAGTTTTTTATAAAAGGCATATGTAGCAATTTTTTCCCGATATGCGTGCGTGAAGTGCTGAATTCGGACCGTCGTCGGTTAAGTGTACGCACGATCGAAGATCGTATACTGGCATTGATAAGATGACAGTTCAGGCACCATTGTCACTGAAAATTTGGCGATGCGACAGATCTGCGCTAACTCGTCCTCCCGCTCGATGGGTCTACTTTGAAGAATTATGAGGTGATGTAGTAATATCTGAAATAAACCTACTTACTTTCCGAAAATATTCCCATACTTTTTATGAAAACCATGTAGGTACATATATATTGAAATTTAATAGTCTTCTTACGCTGTACAATTCTGATCCCATATTATTAATTCGTTCAGGCCTCCCTGTCATTCATTCAAGATTCCATTACATCTTTCATAGGTTGGTTTCGGACGGTCAGAAAGGACTCTACGCTTTGCGAGAGATTCTTCCCGTTTGCTTTTCAGTTCTTCGCAACTGCTGCATGCCTTCAATACGGCCACAGAGCGAATTCTTTTCCTCCAGCTTGCCCACTGAACCAACAACAACACGCCCCTTTCCATCACGGCCTTCGACAACCCTTATGTACCTTAAAGCATCTACTCCGCCCATTAATCCTGCCTTCTTCGGATTTCAGCCGCAAACCTCCTCATCCCCTCTCACAATATTTTCAGCTTCATCACTAACCTACACTCTCGTTCCAGCTGAACTTCTTCGTCCCTTCTCAATATCTACATCTAAGGCCTCTTAATCTATGCTCATTCACTTACCTATCCAGATCCAGGTTTTACGTTCATAAATAATCAATCCAGGTTTTAATTCACAATTTAATTGCTCCATAATGGGCTTTATAATTATTATTATCATAAGGTAATCTACCGGTTCAGGTAGGTTTTTGGATGGACACAACTATCAAATAAACTTTTGTAACTCCAAACAAAACCCAATCCAGCAACCTACTCTACATCAGGTCCCTCTATACCTCTGTGTACTTCTTTCCTCCCTTCATCCCGTCCAACATCCCCTATCCTGTTCCTGCCCTTTCCTCGTTAAACTAACATTCTCCCCTCTATTACTCTCTTCAACATCCCACTGCCGATCAATACACCCTTCATCCATTTTTCCTGCCTCCATAGGATTTCTCTCAACAAACCCCCTCCTCACCCACCATCTTCAGTACTTCCTCATTTGTTTTCCTTTCGGTCCATTTCACCTTCTCCATTCTTCTCCATACACACATTTCAAAAGCCTCCAATCTACTTCTGTCCTCCTGCTTCAGTTACTACGTTTCCGCGCCGTGCATAACTATGTTCATATCAAAGTTATGACGAGTCTTTTCTTAACATCCTTACCCAACGTCCCCGTCATCAACTCCCATAAGTATACATTATTTGAAAAAAATGAATCCAGTTAAAAAAATAACTACAAGGCAGTTCGGGTCAGTAGAATCCTCCACAGCTGCCGATGTGTTGGGGCTGGGACGTCGGCGTCGCGACAGCTCTCTTCGCCGGCCGAGAGGCTCGGCGCGACATGTTTGGAGCCACCGAGAGGAGCGCCCTCGGCGTAACATTGGCACGTGCCCCCCCTTGACAGCCCCGAGGGCCAAAGAGGTGCTCCCCACCCCCTCTCCTCCCTCCTCTTCCCCCATTCCATGGCCATCAACACTATTTTAGACGTCAGCGACTACTCCTCCCCCCTCCTCCCTGTTTACAAACCAGCTATCCCTACGAGACTAAGGGACGAGACATCGAAACATTTCTTCGCCTGGGTCGCAATACTTATTTTTTCCTATTACACTCTATTAATTTGGCCGCGGAACGACTGTATCAGTTTCTGATAAAACAAAAAATAGTATGTATGATTACCAGGAGAAAATGTGTCGAGGAGTGAGAACTTGCGATTTAGACGCATTCTGACAGGGAGTAAGAATTGTGTGGCGAGTTGAAGTTTGGATGTCGGTTGACAAATAAAATATAGTATTCCTTAAGAAAAGAAGAAACAACACAATTAGTAAACCCCCCAATTTTAGCTTCCTGCTCGTTAATACGAGGTGTGTCCGAAAAGTATCCGACCTGAGTTTTTTTAATAATTTTTTTTGATTGTGAGGGTGTTGTGCACTACAAATTTGCTCCAATAGGTCAGGCGATCAACAGAGAATATGACGTTGAAGTCCTGAAAAGATTGCGTGAAGCCGTGAGAAGGAAAGGACCACGTCTCTGGTCAAGCGGTGACCGACTTCTTCACCACGATAAAGCGCCAGCGCATCCATCGAACGTTGTGCAGCAATTTTTTGTGAAACGCAAGATTAGAGAGCTTTGCCAGCCTCAGTACAGTGCCGACACAGCCCCCTGCGACTTTCAGATGTTCCCTAAATTGAAAATGGCGCTCAAAGGAAAGCGGTTCGACGACATCGAGACGATTCAGAGTACTGCGACGCGCGAGCTGAAGGCCATTCCAAAAACTGCGCTCGAGGACTGCTTTAAGATGTGAAAGTACCGCTGGGAGCTACTTCGGAGGATGCCACGGCCCGGACGACGAAGATCAGCGCCAATGCGGAGATATGAACGCAGGTCGGATAGCTTTCGGACACACCTCGTATACTGGCAAAAAAAATCCAGTGGCCGGATTGATTCCAATGTTGGAAAATAAAATGGTTCGCCAAGTCATCGAATGACAGTCACTCATAGCAAAGTGAATGAACCCGGCCCCCATGGGGTAGGGGGGAGAGGCGAGGAGGTGGTGCGACGTTCGAATATGGTCGCCTACAATATGCTGAATGATTTTCAAGACGACGGTGAAAGCAAGTAAGCACCTCCAGCGGATGGGGTTGCCCCCTCTTGATTTTGGAAAATACTTCGAGAGGTCAGCGGGTAGAATGAAATCTTTTGAAATGCATAGTGGTGATTTTTTTAAGGAAAACGAACGTAGAGTACTTTTGTCGATAGAATGAAGGAGATTAAATCTGGAAATAGTTATTTTTCGGGAGCCAATGTTTTGCCTCTTACCTGTAAAATACGTGTTCGTTATACACAGTGACCCAACCTTCCTGGAAGCGCCGGACCTCGATCATGGCTCTCCTCATGCTTCTACGACACGCAATCCAGACATCAGGCAAGTGAATGGCGTTCACCAAATGAGCCGAGACCAAAAAAACCACGTCGTTTTTCAGTCAAAAAAGAAGGCAATGCTGACGGTTTTCATGGATTACAACGGTGTAGTGCATCATGAATTTTTGCCAGAAGGCCAGACAGTAAACAAAGAGCATTATTTGGGCGTTATGAGACGTTTGCGTGAAGCAATTCGCCGAAAGAGACCAGAAATCGTCGCACAGTGCGTCGAGACCGTCGCACAGTGCTATCATTATTCGTAATTTTTTGACGAAAAATGCAACAAATACCATCCAACAGCCACCGAATTCACCTGATTTGGCTCCCTGTGACTTCTTTCTGTTCAATCGAGTTAAAAAACCATTACGGGGAACGCGTTTTAGCAGCCGAGAGGAAGTAATGGAAAAATCGCAGGAAGCACTGATGGACATACCGAAAACCGAATATAAAAAATGTTTCGAGGATTGGATCAAGCGCTGGCATAAGTGTGTTGCAGTCGATGGGGATTACTTTGAAGGGGACAATATAGATTTAGATGAATAAACTTGTATTTTTAATTTTCTGAATAAATTCCGGGAACTTTTTGATCAAGGTAGTACATATATATATATATATATATATATATATATATATATATATATATATATATATATATATATATATATAATTTCACTGATAGTAATAACAAACACAGAAACCAAAACACACAAAGAGGGAAAACTCACTGGTTCTCGAATTTTCGGTGGTCCAACCACCTTTCTCAAGAGGAATTAGGAACAGAACTGAGGCAGAGGAGGGCCCGAAAGCAGTGGTAGGAAGGAGAAGGGGAAATGGGGGAAAAGAGGGGAAAAGAAAGGAAAAGGGGGGAAAAAAGGGGGGGAAGGCATTCGAGGTGAGGAGTTTGGAGGGGTAGTGTATGGCGCGGGAATTTTAAAAAAGGTGGGGATGATATGGAAGTTGTTGGGGGGCGGAGGGGGATGAAATTATATGCATAAAGGGGGAAATTAATGTCTAATATTAATACCTGAGCGATTCCAGGAATCCAAGAGCCAGATGAAAGCTAGCTCTAATGTTTTGAGTTTCAGTGGAGGGTCTGAGTGTGGGAGGGATGCTAAGACGGATACTTTAAAACATTGGTCAAAGGCAGCGTTGTGTTCGGAGGCATGTTTGGGGATTGGGAGCATACCAATAAGGGAGGAATTGTTGCATGAGGCTCTATGATTATTGATTCTAATATTGAGGGGTGTGGTACACTGTCCAATGTAAAAGGCAGTGCAAAGTTGGCACTTGAGTAGGTAGACAACATTGCTGGAGGTACACGAGGAGTAGGGAATTGGTGGGAGAGAGTTAAAGAGCGGGTGGGAGAGGGATGGGATTCTGGTTAGGAAAATAGGACATGTTTTGCATCTAGGTTTATTGCAGGGTCTGGGAGTGATTTTGGAACAGGGCGAGGATTTAAGAAGTGGATTGGTAGATTTTAGAAGATCTGATAGATTGGCGGGGCGTTTGAAAGTGACAGAGGGGCATTTGGGGAAAAGGTTGGTGGTGGAATTGTGGTTTTTTAAGATAGGATAGAGGTCCTTTAGGATAGAACGCAGAGATTCTAGGCCAGGGAGAAACGTGGTGCAAATTGAAAGAGGGTGGTTTTTCGCGGTGGGGGAAGGTCTGGGAGTGTAAGTATGTCTACGGATCCTCTTATTCAGGAGGGATTCAGGATAACCTCGTTTGAGGAGGGAATGGTGTAAAATCTATGAGGAAATTGTCTAGGGAGTCAGGGTCATTGCAAATTCTGTGTCCCCTTATGGAAAGGGAATAAGGAATGGAACGTTTGGTGTGGTATGGGTGACAGCTGTTGAAATGTAAGTACTGTTGTTTATTTGTGGGTTTTATATGTACGGATGTGTGAAATTTATGGTCTATAAATGATATGTTTACATCTAGGAAGGTGATTTGGGAGGAGGAAACTGTAGACGTGAAGGAGATAGAGGACGAAGCATTAAGGTTGGAAATGAAAGTTTTCAGGGAATCAGGACCATGTGGCCAGAGAAGGAAAATATCGTCAATATATCTGAGCCACAATAGCGGTTTCAGGGGTTGTTGTGACTGGAATTTATTCTCCGCGAGACCAAGAAAGAGGTTTGCATAGGACGGGCTGAACCTGCTACCCATGGCACAACCCTTGATTTGGATAGTTTAGTTCAATTTGTCGTGTGCACCGCAGCCCCACCAGGCAACATGCACACTTTGCTCCACGTGTTGCGCGTGAATCTTCCTCGTTTGCCCTTTATTTTTCCCTTCTTCAATTCTTTGTTTGCACCCACATTCACATTGTAAAAAGGCCTTATCGACATTCAAATCTTCAACATCAACATTTTCCCTTCTATCGAGGCGTTGAACGTCCCACCATTACGTCCCAATATCTCCTCCAACCACTTCTCTTGCATTTATTGGATCTCCCCTCTCTCCTCCCGCCATAAGCAAAACTTCTCCGTCGGTCATCCTGAAAAACCTAATTTCTCCGCTGTCCACCACACCTCTCAAAGGCCTCCGATACACGACGGATATCACCTTCTTGCTTCAAATCCCAGTTTTCAAATGCATACATACAGGGGGTGCTATGCTCCATGTTCAAGTCTTCACCGATCTTTTATTCACCCCTTTACCTATCATTCACCTCTCACTGCAAATGCTAGTTTAGCTAACGCAATTTACCCCCTCTCGCCTCCGTTATTACGCTCATTGTCCTCTGAAATACCACCGCAATACGCGCAATAATTTAATATTTATTATTTCTATCATCTATTTGCTTTTCTCCTATTTCACTTTTTTCTGAATAAGGTTTCCCGAAAATTTAAGACAAGAGTCTTCTTTCATTTACAACCATATCATGGAGCCAATTTTCCGCAACACAGAAACCGTATCAGGTCACGACTATCATCAGCGCCCAAAATAATTTGATCTGATTTCGGAATTAGATCGAGTTCAGCGAAGGGGGGCTAGATTTGTCAAACATTGTTATGAGCTGCGCAGCAGCGTATCCACTTTGCTAGACAATTTAGTTTGGGATTGTCTTACACAGCGGCGTTTACAATATGGATTAAACTTATTAAAAACATTTAAAGATGGGCCATTTTCCGATGACATCAAGAATATAATACGAACCCCAACGTACTACGGTCGGAGGGATCACGAACACAAGATTAGAGAGATATAGTGCAAGACTGACAGGCTTAAAATATCATTTTTTCCAAGAACGATAAGAGACCAGAATGCTTGTAGTCGAAATCTCCCAGGAGTCAGTTCGACACAATAAGTATTAACGTACAGGTTAGAGACTGCGCGTGGATATATATATATATATATATATATATATATATATATATATATATATATATATATATATATATATATATATATATATATAACTTTTGGACGGCACAATAGAACACAGAATAAAACAGATAACACGTAAAAGGACACTCACACTGTAGATGGTTTAAGCTTTCGGCCTACTCCGAGGCCTTCTTCAGGTCAGAGTCTGACCTGAAGAAGGCCTCGGAGTAGGCCGAAAGCTTAAATCATCTACAGTGTGAGTGTCCTTTCACGTGTTATCTGTTTTATTCTGTGTTCTATTGTGCCGTCCAAAAGTTATATTGCTCTCGTGAGTACTTCCGCATCATCGATATATATATATATATTTTTTTTCTTACAGGTTCCCCCCCTTCCCTTACCTATTTAAATAAACCCCAACCCTCTCATTCCTTACCCTTTCCTCCTGGTGCTACACCCCCTGCCACACCTTTTTTGGTGGCTCGCAGGGTATTTATGTAGATGTAGATGAATAATTTCGCATCCGGGTTAGGAAATAAATGGCTACCTACCAAGTTATTGGAACTATATAGGTTCAAATTAGTATTTCATACGTTCCATCAGCCTAATTACGTTACGGGATCAATAATAGTTGCAGATAGTTGGCGGGAATTGGTGATTGGCGGGGTGTGGTTAGAAGCATGAGGAGAGCCTTGATCGAGGTCCGGCGCTTCCAGGAAGGTTGGGTCACTGTGTATAACGAACACGTATTTTACAGGTAAGAGGCAAAACATTGGCTCCCGAAAAATAACTATTTCCAGATTTAATCTCCTTCATTCTATCGACAAAAGTACTCTACGTTCGTTTTCCTTAAAAAAATCACCACTATGCATTTCAAAAGATTTCATTCTACCCGCTGACCTCTCGAAGTATTTTCCAAAATCAAGAGGGGGCAACCCCATCCGCTGGAGGATAGGGCTCTCTCCGGGGGGAGAAGGCCCCGGAGAGATGGGGATTGGGGGAACGGGGTGGGACCGAAGGGAAAGGGGACGCGGAGGAGAGCCTGGGGGGAACCCCGACCTCGTCCATTGCCTCCCCCGAGATTACTTCATTCCGAGACAGCGCACCCCATATTTCCCCGATCGCCTCCGACCCCATTTGCGCAAGAAAGATCAACATCAGATTTCAGAAAAATTGTGCACGGAGTGTGATCTCCTTGGCAACCGAACATCAGACAAGCAGCGAGACGAGATGAAAACAATTCGAGGTCTCACCGAAGCTGAAGCGGAATTTGAATTCAGCTCAAACAAATTTCCTATGGCCATTAAAGTAAGTAATTATTGATAGAATAATAAGATGATTGCTTAAGTAACATTTAAGTTGTTAATAGCAATAATGCTCAGATGAAAGTGTTGAGAAACTCAAGGGCCAACATTTTCAAAAATTCAAAAAAGGAATCATGTTCTATATGTTTCATATCTTATGAGGCAATTATGAAACTTTCTTTTCTTCAAATAAAATCTCAATTCATTTGGAGCGACGACTTATTAACAATTAAAAATAAATACCAAGGCGAGGGAATCCATAAAAACCGCTAACGAATGGACGGAGCATTATGGGTAAGTTGCGATTAGCAATCAGAATCTAAGGCATTTGAGCACCGTGAACATTAAAAGGGCACCATTTCATTCCAAAGGAGACTTAAGAAGAATTTTCTATCTAGCGCATGAAACAAGAATATAAATATCCACAAAACAGTTGGTCAATTTTAACAGACCCATTTCCTTACATTCGGACAGCATGTACATAACCATTTAAATACAGGTACCTGTAGGCCGTAGGTTACTATTCAGGAAAACAGTATACTAATCTGTCCAATAAATATGCAAACTGAGGCCATAAAAACTTTATTTTGCAAAATTTAGTCCACATCGATTTTGTTCCCTTCAAAGTACTCTCCATTCGTTGCTATGCAATTATTCCATCTTCTTTTCCACTGTTTCAAGCACCCTTGGAAGTCCTTGGCAGTTAGGCTTTTTGGTTTTCTCGACGTTTCTTGCTTTATTGTGTCCACATCAGTCGACAAGAAAGCAAGAAACAGGCGGACAGTGACAGGAAACTGTTGGACAGTAATGTCCCCTCATCACGATTTTTCATTTTGTGAATAAGAAAAAGTCGCAGGGAGCGAGATCTGGCGAATAAGGAGGATGATCAAGGATGGTGTTTGAATATTTTGGCATAAACTGGCAAACAAGCAATGCTGAATGTGCAGGTGCATTGTCATGGTGAAGGATCCATCCATCACGTTCGATTAAAATAGTGTGCACTGTTGATTTTCCTAAATTCAGTGTCGCATCGAGTGACACGTATGCATTCCGGTGAGGTCGTCCAAGCACAATTTGGCTCGCCCCAAACCTGCGTGCGTCTGAGCGGTGGCTTGAAGCACTAGTTGCAACAGAATGAACAGAAGAAAAATAATGAAAATAGGACACGCGACAGGAGAAAAAAACTAAAAATCAATCTACGTTATTGCAAATTCATCTAAGGATGATTTTGCAATAACGGAGGCAAATTAATTGCGCAAACAACTTCATTATAACAGCAATCTCTGACTAACTCTGGGAAAGTTGTCCGATAAATAACTTGGCGTTATCAAAATAACGGAAAACTGAAAAATCTCGCAGCTTACATCAAAATGGTAAATTGATGTTAGACGATATGTTCGAACGTAAGTACCGCCTTGAATCACAACGACTGGTATAAATGCCCGTGCGTAGTAATTCTGCATCGCCGTCGACTTAATTTAGTATCTCCTGAGCAACTTCCATTCGCCGCTGTTTTTGTTCAAAATTCAACGATTTTGGAACGAATTTTGCTGTGTCACGCGTTCCACATCCAAAACATTTGAAAATATTTTATGGCATGAGCCGATTGACGTGCCAACATCACCAGCGACTTCCCCGATTGTGATTCGGCGATCATTCATTTCTTTCACTTTTTCCACGTTTTCATCGGTTGTTTATGTGCTGGGGCGTCCGTCAACTCCAACGTCTTCACGGCCTTCTTGGACACGCTTATACCACTCCTTAACCCTTGTTCAAGTCAAAGCAGACATACCATATGCCTTTGTTAACATTCCACACACTTTTCTGCACTTTATTTCATTTTTACGGAAAATTTGATATACATTCTTTGATCCATTTTATTATAAAACGAAAATCGCCGAGATCATTGAAACTCGTCTAAACTTAGCGGCTGCCACAAACAAATTAAACGATGAACACAGCTGAAAATTTTATCATACTTCAGAGGCATGTATACCAACATAATAAAACAATTGACACTCGGACTCTCCAAACCGGCGAAATTTAAAAATTCCCGTTATTTTCTGAACACACCTCGTATATGCGAAGTTTCACTGAAGATTGGTGGGATGATGAGCTATGGAGGTATGGCCGCGTGAAAGGGTGGTCGAGAAGAAGCGAAGGGGTGCTCTGGTTCACCCCAAACAATGCAAGGGCGCCACGCGACAACGTCCAGGGGCAAAAAAACGGGCTTCGGGATCCTCCTCCTCGAAGCAAAGAGCTCTGGTTGACGCCCGTGATGGCGGGATGATGCAAAAGAATTAATTCTAATGCTGGAAGGACGGAATTTGGCATTTGAAGGTGGGGCAAACATAAACTTCTAGAAGCAAATCATCTCTCTTACGAAAAATTGTCATCACATTTCATACCGTCCAATAGGAAAGAAGCAATCGAAGCATTTGAAAGTATCTGCTTAAATATTTCTTGATCATGAGGCAGATTACCATCAATGAATTAATCCACAACGATCCACGTGGTCTGTGCAATAAATGCGCGAACTGCTGCACTCTGGCGGCCATGACGCGGACTATAGCCCCGCCCACTAGCGGCGCTAGTTGCCCGAGACCCAACCAGCCGTCTGTGATTGGCGAATCGTCGAGTTATGTTAGTTTCTGTTGTCCTTGTTTTTACTTTTTATCGACAATGGAAATTGACGACATCACGGAGCAACGAATCAACTTCAAGTTTTTTCGTTAAGTGTGGTAAATGTTTTATTTGGTATTATAGAGTTACGAGATTGGCGTCGATTGATGAGCTTTGGCGCTAGACCAGACACGCGGTCATTCATTGAGGCCCAATTGAAATCATATGGATCCCTGTCATGGACAGTTGGGGGGGGGGGGCGAAAGGGGGAGGAGGTGTGGAGGACGCGGCCGAGATGTCGAGCACGTCGGCCGAGAAGTCTCGAGGGAAGCCTCGGCGTGCCGCCTTGTGCCCGCGCAGATTCTCATACAATGGCTTACCGAATAAATTCCCTTTTCTTATGGGACCAAGTGCGAGGACACTCCTGCGCCATGCGTAACATACGAGGACATTAAACACTTGCATTAAAACAACCCATTCCTCTACACAATAGAGGTTGGCACTTCCGACGACCTTCAGTGGCGTCCAGAATGCCTTTCTCCCGCTTAACACACACCATCTGTCTCTATGAACTCAAAACTTGACGTGGCGGAAGGGATTGTGGGTTCTGGTGACCCCTGGAATTCTGCTGACGGGAACAATGGTCATTTAGTCTCGGTTACTTATCACACGAACGAATTTATGATTGATGATAAATTTTAAATGAGTATTGTCAACAACGGCTAGGGCCAACCGTGGCCAGAACTCGTGTCGTTTAGTGGAAACCATCCCCTAAAAACGATCGCACCACTGAGGTCAAACGCCTTTTTCCGAGGAACGGATACAGAACGGACCTTTAATATGGCTCTTACACTGCGATCTCTCTGGACCGGTACCATTTACAAACGATAGAGTAGTCATGAATCTCCAATAACGAACAAAGTTTTTGCCAATGCGGCCATTTTCCGATTGGTACATCGCAATTCAATGCAAATCTGAAGCCCTTTATTCAAAATTCATATGGTTTAATAAGTTTTCAGCTGTCGCATGATTACACATTGTTATTCCTTTGGAATTACCCCCTATTCGAGAATTTCAACTACATTGGTGGTGGAAAAAACGTGAGGAATTCGTTGCAACTCCTAAAATTCTACTTTGTGGAACAATTTGAAAATGAAAAGGCGCGATTTTCCCGAGTTACCAGCAGGGCACACCTGCAAGGGACGACGGCGAGGACACCGAGGCACACTTGAAATAATTCAAGAAATCAACGAGCAAAGGTTGTTCCATAAAGCGCAAACACGCAAGTGGTCCTCGGAAACAGCCTCTTGACGGCGGGGTAATTCAGGGGGGCCTAGGGGGGAGGGGGTGCCTCCAGGGGGTATCCTGGCCAGGGCCCTACCTCCAGATCCAAGTCCTCACAGCTCCCGGACAGCTCCACCTGCCGGCAGATCCTACCGTTGCTGTTCCGACCCGGCACCTTGAGTCTCCCGAGGCCGGGTGCCGAGTCCAGCCCTGGCGTGGGGCCGGGTGACTGTCCCAGGGACACGAAATCCTTGATGACCCCCGCGAGGCTCCCCAGGGGCCCGACCCTCTTCGCGCCCGCGTAACCCATTATCTCAGGCTCGCGGAAAGATAGCTTCTTGGCGGGGCGCCCGCCGGCGGTCGCGGGCGGCGGTGGAGAGGCCAGAGCCCCGCCGGCGGGCCCCGCGTCGGCCGCGCGGCCCTTCAGCATGGCCCTGCACCGGGGCGGAGGCCGACAAGACGCCGACGACCTCCCCAAAGCATCTCTCTCCGGGCCACCGGGCGGTGCCTCCCGGCCGCCAACTCGCGGCCAACGGCGATTCCGCGGGGAGCAGGTGCCCTCGTCACCGCGGCACGAAACGGACCGACTGCACCGGGTGCCGCCACCACCACCACGACCAAATCCGGCGTCACGTCGGCACCGCCGAGCAAATTCGGGCTCGCACACAACGATAGCACTCGAGGACACACCACCACCACGGCATCAAACAAGAAAATCACACGTTAACATTGCATGCATTGATGAGACCGCTGCCCCACGGAATCCTGGGAAACCAGTGAGAGCAAAATCTGCATCCGTGATGGATTGTTCCGAATCTCCAGATGGAGGCTATTTGAAGCACCCCTTGATGTGCGGGTAGTAAGACACCGGGGCAACAGCCGCAGAGACGGAGGGCAGCGGTTGTCCGAGCATTGGTCACCGGCAATATTCGACCCTCTGAGGCACAAGACCCAAAGTCGGCGATATTTCCGGGAAACCGGGGTCCGCCGCAACCCCGTCCACGGAGTTCCCTGGCCGCGAAATGTACCGTCACCTTCCCAGCGAGAGTCACCCCACCTTCAACCCCCGCACTGTAGTGTCAACAACGAATAATACTTGCTCCAGGGAACCGTTGCTCTCCACGGTAACACCGGTGGAATCGGCCAAGGAACACATTTGTTTACAAGTAGAGACCTCCACCAACTATCATGCCACCTGATAATTTGCAGCGAACATGAACTCCGGATATCTTCTTCTTTCAATGTTCACGAGGGACCACAGCTACCGAATCAACTTGTGTCGCAGGCCAACTACTAGCAGCACACGAAGAGACGACCGTTGACCCAATACCCAAGGCGGGAAATTTCACATCTATAGAGACCGTGGGCCGAGAGAGGGCCGCCAAATATTTTTATGGCTACACCAAAGCTCCCAACGAAGAGAGAGAGAGAGAGAGAGGGAGGTGATCTTTCGAAAGAAAGAAAAGGCCGCACAAACGAGAACAGAACCACACTTGAGGAGCACCACAAACTCAACCGAAGTAGAGCACCAACACAAATCAAACACCGATTCCTGAGCGCCACGCGATAGAATATTTACGCCACCGAAGTGTTGGATGAGGAAAGGTCTAAACCGCGCTCGAGACGTTGAGAAATCATTTGGAGAGGAAATTATTTCGCCGCTCCATTGGCGTGCATTGGAGAGCGCCCCTTTCCCTCGCCGGGCGAGAGTGCCCCCTCTGCGGTGAGAGGCAGGTCTCGTGCACGGGGCGTCGCGGGGAGAGCGTCTGTCCTTCGGGGTCGGGCGCTCCCTCGGTGGCGCGCGCGGCCGATTGCAACGGGCGCACTGCGCGCGGACGGGCGGAAGTGCTGCGGCGGGGAGAGAAAGTTGGGGGGGGCGGAGGGAGAGCGGTGGGGGAGGGGACGGCTTGGAATTCAGAGAGCGAGGAGGAGGAACAACACTCGGAGCACAGCGAGAGATTCCGGCGAATGCGCGACAGCCAAAGAGGCGGGACTGCGGAGGACGACTAAAAATGACGCATGTGCGATACCTTCTTTGAGAAGCAATATCGTGATTGAATGCTTTGAGGCTGTTGTCATCAATAGAATACATGTCCCGTGGCACAACACCCCCACCACTCGCCCTTGCCACGCCTTTCTGAGTATTTTGTAGGTGTAGATGTAAGGTAACTGGTAAGGGAGCTGGGAACATACCCGAATTAAACGATGTCTGTCCAATAAATACACGAACTGAGGCCATAAAAACTTTCTCTTGCAAAATTTAGTCTCCATCGATTTTGTGCCCTTCAAAGTACTCTCCATTCGTTGCCATGCACTCATTCCACCTTCTTTTCCACTGCTCAAAGCACCCTTGGAAGTCCTCGGCAGTTAGGCTTTTTAGTTTTCTCGTCGTTTCTTGCTTTATTGTGTCCACATCAGTGGACAAGAAAGCAAGAAACAGGTGGACAGTGACAGGAAACTGTTGGACAGTGATGTCCCCTCATCACGCTTTTTCATTTTGTGAATAGGAAAAAGTCGCAGGGGGCGAGATCTGGCGAATAAGGAGGGTGATCAAGGATGGTGGTTGAAATTTTTGCCAGAAACTGTCGAACAATCAATGCTGAAGGTCTAGGTGTTTTGTCATGGTGAAAGATCCATCCATCGCCTTGAGTCAAATTTGTTTCACAAATTATTAACAAAACTTGATGTTGATTCGTTGCTCCGTGATTTAATCAAATTCCATTTTCGACAGATAGTAAAAACAATGACGACAGAAACTAACATAAATGGCACCATAAGGCACAGCTTGAAGATCCACCACGCATAGACGGATCATTGGGTTTCAGGCAACTAGCGCCGCTAGTGGGGGGGTACTATAGTCCACGTCATGGCAGCCCGATTACACTAGTTCGCGTATTCATTGGACAGACATCACATAATACTCCGCGAGCCACCGCAAGGGTGAGTTGCCGGGTGGGGGGGATAAAAGTGAACGGCCGGATGAATAGGTCAGTTAGGCTCGCATCTGATCAAGGAACAGCGAGTCAGATAGCCAAAGGAATGTAGCAAACATCGAGTCCTTCACCGAAGCGATGCGAGAGGATTGATATTCCGATTATCCGCAAAAATGAGATAATGGGGCCGTAGGAAAGCTAAGTTGAACTCTAATTCAGAGGGAAAAGCTGGAGCAGGTAGTGAAGTTTATATACGAGGGTGGTTCGAAAAGTTTTTGGAACAACTCCCTTCGTGTCAACTCGTTTGTTCAGAACCTTTCCAAAAGCTTCTAGTCTCGCTTGTTCGCTTCGCATCTCAAGTGGCTACCATCCTAATTCCCCCAGAAGGCCTCTCACGCTCGTCTTCCTATCGTAGCAATTTTTCAAGAATCCGGCAGATTATCTCTGGATCTTATCAAATTCTTAGAACCTCACTTTATCCCAAGAATCCCAAATATTTGCGGCGTATTCCAAATAAGGTCTAACTATAGCAAAACAACACTTCTCTTTAACTTTTTCATTACATTTCCCCACCACCCGTTTAATGAAACGGAGTTTCTTTAAAGCGGATCCGCATATTGCCCTGATATGTGCTCCCCATGAAAGGTGTGGTGTTAGAACTACCCCCAAATATTTAACTTGTTTGGCCGTAGTTAGTACGGAACCCTCTATTTTGTAGTTTATGTCCCGTTCGCCACTTCCTTTGTTCCAAAATTTCAAAACTGCGCATTTGTCTATACTATTAAGCATTAATCCCCACTTCTTGCACCAATCCGAGATTGTGTCCGAGTTTCTAGAGAGTAGCTCGCGATCTATCTGGCTCGTTTTTTCCCTGTATACCACCGTGTCGTCAGCAAATAACCTGAGATTGGTGCTAACGTGTGAGAAAGTCATTAATTTATATTACGTTATATTTGGGTATTATTATATGATAGGAAAAGAAAGAGTACATAAGTAACGGGGCATTTGGAGAAGAAATACAGTAGGGAAGGGGTATTTGCAGAAAGAAGAAGATAGATGACGGGTACACTGTGTGAAGAGATGGAGAAAAGATTAGAAGATGGCAAGTACGAAGAGAAATCGGGGCCCAAGCAAAACTTCTATTTAATCCAGAGCCGATGGCACTCGTAATGGACCCCCGACCTGTTTGCCAGTCTATCATCACTCAATTGCCCACCCAATGAAATATCGGAATCTATATGGTTTGTATAAAAAGTATCGTGAATATAGTTCAGATATTGCCCCGAAATTCCTCAAAATTCTTCAAAACACATCCCTCGAGAGCGTCGACATACTCGTGCCAGCGCCTTTCCCACGACTCGAAGGCTCCTTGGTGGGCGGAAGGTCCTTAAGGGTACACGTGCAAGCTTCTTTGACGGCACTTAGGGTCCCATGGTGGTGGTGTCCTGTGATAAATGTTGGATTTCACTTTTGGGAATAGGAACAATAGTCTGCTGGTGCCAAGTCGGGACTCTAAGGTGGTTGGGGAATAGTTGTGATGCTGTTGCAGAAGGTCTTCGCGAGCAGGCGCTCTCGACTCTTCTCTTGGTCTTCCGTCAAGACCTTCGGGACGACTTTAGCGTAGATCCTATTCGCATCGCCAAATTTTCAGTGATGATGGTGTGTGCTCTGTCACTGTCTTATCAATGCCAATATATGAACTGCGATCATGCGCAAACTTAATCGACGGTCTTAATCCAGCGTTTCACACACACGTCAGGAAAAAATTGTCACCGATACTTTTTACACAACATTTGTAAATATGCTCACATGGACACCGTTGGAATTACTATTATTCCAAATGATATTGGCAGGTTCGACCACCGGTACATAATGAGATTGACCATCAAAGACGGACTCAAGGAGTCCTTGATACGATACTCAAACATGACAAAATGGAATCCAAGAGTCCGAATATTCTTATTTAGAAGTCAAATTTTGCTATTTCACCCCATAAAATCGTTCAATACATGATTTTCATGGGTATGGGTGTGTGTTCGAGTATTTGCAAATTTATTAATATGCGCCCCGTACATGTATGTGCATACATATGCCCATTGTATGTATAGTGGTGCAAGGTATGCATGCTTGTGCTCTAACACCCCCCTCCACACGCCCTTTCGGTGGCCACCGGATTATTGTGTAGACGTAAATAAACAATTGCTAGACCGTAAAATGGAAAACAGAAGGGTATTTTAAGACCTGAAATTAATAAAAAGAAGGACATCCCAAGAACCCGTGTACACGGCACAAAGAGCGATAGAGTAGGGAGATTCGGTACTCAATAATGCACCCAGCATAAGCACTCAAAATTCGGATGCACATAATAATTCATATAATATCCCAGAACAGTCCATAATTTGGTGATTCCGCGCACGAATGCTGTCTTCATTAGCTGACACTCGATGGTCTCCGTTGTCAGCGGAGGTGAGTGAATCGGGGACCGTCAATTCCGTCTCCTTCGCATTCTAATTAAGGGACAGGCCCTCGGAAGAGGGTGGAGCGAACCCCCGTTCGTTCAAAGGAGGGGTGGGGCAGGGTCGCGGTGGCGGGGTGGGAACAGAGAAAAGGGTTCCAAGCCTCCACTCCCGGGCTTTTCGGCGGCCAAGGGACGTGGCGGGGGGGGGAAGGAAGGGGTGGGGAATGGCGTCCCGCCCTGGGGGAGGGGAACCACACCCCCCCGTCGCGATTCCTTCCCTCCCATCCCCGTCGCGGCCAAAACACTGGCAGGGTGGAGGCACCGAAGGGGGGGTGGGGTTGCCAAACGGGCGGCCCCCTGGCGGCAGACTGTGCTGAGGAATTTCGCGGGCGGGGGCGGGGTGGGCCTCTTGAGAGAGAGAGAGAGAAGCGACAACCGCCATTTTAAGGAAACATCGATACGCGCCAAGGTGAGAGAGGCATCGATTCATTTGAAACACACCTCGAATCCGCCCGGAGCGTTTGGGACCCTAGGGCACAGCGTTTAAACATCGATAACCTACGTTTCGTAAAAAATGGATGACTACGGCTGAAGAGAAAGGCTTGCGGCGTCATTTGCTTGAAGGCTGCAACTGGAACACGCAGGAGATGGTAAATAACGCGCGACACTTAAAGACGATGAATACTGATGCAAGACGAACATACACCACCTACCAAACGCCTTGACGAGGCTTGCAGGGTATCATATAGATGCAGATGAACTACTGTTAAAATAGAAATCATTCGAGTTTAACGCACACAGAGAAGGGATACACAATCATAGTACCGCATTACATTAATTGGGAATACTATTTATGGCAACAGGGTAATTCATGGACTACACCCTCCCATGGACTACAACCTTGTCGTGGTGGAAGGGCTTGTGCGTTCCGATGACCCCTAGGGCTGTGCTGGCGGGAGTAATAACAATTGCCCCTGGTAGATGCCCATGCCAGATAGGTCGAAGGTTAGGAGCCAGACGAAAGGTAGTCCACGCAGCGTCTGTTCCTCAGTGAGGCAGCTGCAAAGGCGTCTGATCCCAGTGGGGCGGCCATTAAGTGATGGTGTCACGTTAAAAACACTATTGAGGAAGGAAACGGGAAACCACCTCAATTATCAATCCCAAGAATGTAATGATGGCCAGTATAGCGAATATGAGTCCTGGCAACTACGGGACTAGGCCCAAGCGTGCTCTTCAATGTATATGTGGAGAAAATGATTAAACAGGCATGGGAAGATCTGGAGATAGGAAGGAAAGTTGGAGGGGAATTGGTAAAATCGGTTAGGTTTGCTGATGACCAAGCATTAGTCGCTCAGTCAGCCAAGGGGTTGCAAGCATTGCTGAGTGAATTGGAGGTTCAGTGCAATAGATATGGGATGAGAATCAATATTAATAAAATAAAGGTTATACGATTTTCCAGGAAGAAAAAGGATAAGCTAAACATTAAAATAGGAGGGGAAGGGATAGAGCAGGTAGAACTGTTTACGTATCTCGGAAGTGTTTTGGACCAACGCGGTCGAAGTAGTAGGGACGTAAGGAGAAGAATTGCGCTAGGCAAGGAGGCTTTCATAGGCGTTGATGTCGGGGACGTTGTGTAGGGTTGTTAAGACAAGACTCGTAAAAACTCTGATATGGAGCGTAGCTATGTACGGCGCGGAAACGTGGTCGCTAAATCAGGAGGATAGACTGGAGGCTCTTGAAATGTGGGTGTGGAGAAGAATGGAGAAAGTGAAATGGACCGAAAGGAAAACAAATGAGGAAGTAGTTGGTATGATGGGTGAGGACAGGGGTTTGTTAGGAGATATCCTAAGGAAGCAGGAAAGTTGGATGCCAAATACATTTATTGTGGGATGCTGAAGACTGTACTAGAGGGGAGAATCTTAGGCAAACGAGGAAAAGGCAGGAACAGGATAGTGATGTTGGACGGGATGAAGGGAGGAATGAAGTACACAGAGATGAAGAGGGACCTGTTGTAGAGTAGGATGCTGAGTTGTATTTTGTATGAGTCGCAAAATATTTATTTGACAGTATTCATCCAAAAACCTACCTTAACCGGTACATTATCTTATAATAATTATATACGTACATATATAATATATATATATATATATATATATATATATATATATATATATATATATATATATGCACACATGTATATATTTTTTATTAGGTAATCTACCGGCTAAGGTAGGCTTTAGATGACACAACTGCCAAATAAACGTACTGAGTGTATAGAATTTGAGACACCAAGATGGTGGCTCTAAACCTACCATAGCCGTCACGCTCGGTCGAAACGTAAGTTACTTTCTGGACAGGTATCGTATTTAACAAGCTACAAATAACCAACCGTATTACTCGTTGACGATGTTCTTTGGAATTAAATTTAAGTGCGGGACAGTTCATCCACTTTTCTTGTGTCCTGGAACCACCTTTTTTTTACTCATAATGGGATAATATGATGCAACTTCCAAGCTCAGCTTTGTCTCGCTCTGCATGAAGATGGAAATTCCATGAAAAGATACTCCGTAGTTGCGATTTTGGGGGGTCCCCGACGACAACTGCGCATTACGCGTGGTGCCAGGAGTATCAGCGCCGCCGCTTAACACCAAGCGTCTTCGGTGCCCACTCGGACTGCGGGCTCCGTGATGCGCGGAATCGACGTCCCAGCCAGCGACCACAAAAGAGGTGGGTATGGTCAGCGTTACCTGACATCGTCTCAACAATGTCGACCCGGGGACGCGCCGCTGCGCTGGGCTGCCCCTGGCTTCAGCCAATCTGTGCGATTTCCAAGAGAGCAGATCTCCCAGGGAAACCAGGAGTGGGTCTCGAGGGAAGGAACTAACTGCCCTCACCCTATTGGCAACTTATTGATGAGAGAAAAACAAAATTCAATTTATTTACAAAACAATACTCGCATGTGATTGGGTGTTCTTCTTTCGTTAGTGAAGCGAAACCTTCATTACTGCATTACTGTCACCGACATTGTTACAACATTTTTGCGCAATGACTTGTCGCTCGAGGCGGTGGTGGGTTGATTTCATGACAACAACGAGAATCGATTGCCCATCGTTAATTAAAATAAAATGATCTGTCATCTGCGTTCATGGCCATCCCTTGGAGGCTTTAGGCACCCAGCATGCAGTGCGGCGGGGAAGATCCGACTGTCTAAAAGGCGGCAAGCAGTGGACGACAAACAACGGAGGGGGGTGGTGGCGTATTGCTGACCGGGGGGGGACGGGACGGCGTAATTGGCCGGGAAGAGGGGGGTGGTGGGGGCCACGTCTGCTCGCGAGGCGCGCGGATTTATTTAGAATGAGCCGGGGATGGAGTGGAGGGGGGAGGGGAGCAAGATTCGCTTCATTTTATCCAACAAATCCACATTCAACATCCCCCAACCCCTCTCCCTCCCTCCCTCCCACACCCCCTCGCTATTCAAATGGGAGGGAGGAACAATAACGTTCGCCACGAGGGAAGTTTAGCCTTTCGGAGGGGACGGTGTCGGGTTTTAAAAGACAACCAACCCCTCCCGGCATTTACGAGCCCTTCGACATAACATGTCACGTGAGGGGTCGTGTTTACGGCCAAAGGGGCCGGCGGTGGCCTTGAGAGGACCGGGGGTCGACGGAGGAGGGGGGTGGGACGAGGAAGGGGGGGAGAGAGCGCGGAACTGGGGTGCAGGGCCACCCAAGGTCCCCAGGATTCGCACCCGCCACTCGCCGCGCTCGGAGCGGCGGTCGCTGCGGAGGAGGAAGGCGGCCGAAGAATGCGGCCGGCGACGGCGACGCGGAGCGACCCAAAAAGCAAGCGTGGCTCCGAACAGGGAGTGGAAAGGACGCAAGGGCACTCACCGATTGTACGATCCTCGCACGCACGGACACATCCTCCCCTTGGGACGAAGGGGAGGCTCTCGGACGGGACGGAGGAAAAAACATCGAACTGTGTGGAAGGAAGAAGGCGGGGCCAGAAGATATATCATGGAAGAATAATTTGGTCGGCTACATTTTGATTCAATAAGAGAAGGCTAAATTAGAGAAAGTGAAGGAACATTTCACACCCAAAGGGGCACACAACAGGGTGGAAGAAGTTATAACGGAAGGCAAGCGCCATACTAAAAGGTTTGTACAAAAAGCATAGGTAACAATTTTTTCCTGACGTGCATTGCGTGAAGTGCTGAATTCAGACCGTCGTCGATTAAGTGTTCGCAGGATCCCAGATATTGGCATTGATTAGAAGAGGTCAGTGCACACAATTATCACTGAAAGTTTGGCTATGCGAAATATATGCGCTAAACTCCCAGGGTTCACTGTCGGCCCATACGGGCACACATCCACCGGTGGGCGAAAACCCACCCTAACCGGTCATTTAACAAACAAGATAAAGCCATGACATTCCAAAAAACCTCCCATTCGTGAGCGTGTCGATTGCTCCCGAAGGTCTTGACCAAGGACGACCAAGAGCAGGGTCGAGAGTGACTACTCGTCCCCCCTTCTCTCAAAGGAAACCAACATTGGAACTTAAGGGCCATCAAAGCGTACCCTTGAGGACCTTTCGCCTACCTAGGAGCCTTCGAGTCATGAAGAAGCCGTTCTGGCAAAAATGTGCCAATGCCCGGAGGGAGGCACTGATTGAAGAATTTTGGAGCAATATCTGAAATAACCCTTATTTTTCCCGAAACATTTCCCGATACGTTTTATACAAACCATGTATATTTATGATAAAAAATTAACTCAAGCTTGAAGAAGGTATTGCCAGAAACTAGGAAGAATTAACGCGATCGTGTGGAATATATGGCATACTACTAAATGGGTTGGGGCCATGGATCTTCGGCGGATAAGGGAAAATAACGAGTAGACGTAGCGCTGGAGGTTGATGGTTAAGATCCAAGGGACGAAGGACATCAGAAATGAAGAAGCACGCACAAGGTCAATCAGAAGGCAATCGCAGGTGAAAAGATGAAAGCCGAAAAAATGGCATCGGCACCAAACGGAAGACAGCCTTGAGAATGAAGATTCCTCTCGAGACGATACGGATTTATTAGCGGCAGTATGGAGGATAGATATTATATGGAATGGCCCAGCGAGGAAGACGAAATAGAGAATGCACACTCGTGATGGATGAGACGAATAGCAACCACCAGTTGAAAGAATCAACGTTGGATACGGACACTGAAGGGCTGTAGCCTGCTAATCATCCGTGCGTTAAAACTAAAGTTCAACGCTTAAAATTAGAGCAAGAAGCCTCTTATCTTTTATCTGCAAGGAAAACTGAGGCAAGAAATGCAAATGTCTTACCCACATGGTCACGAGGGATGGATTTTAATCCTGGGCCGAAGCTTGGTGGTTACGCGAAGTCACGGAAATCGAGGAGCATATTGAAACGCGAAAGTATCAAAGGTCGGGCCCAGAAAGGGGTCAGCCTTTGAACGAGCCTTGCCGAATGGCATTCGTTTACTCGGGTCGTCCGTAGCTGGAGATTTCATAAGTCTACGTGCACAGTAGTCTCATTTCGGAAACGAGAGTTCAGCGAAAAGGGAGCTTGGAAAGGTTCAACTTTTGAAACTGCATTTTCACTAAAACTTCAGCGGTGCAAGATGCGAGGAGTAATAAAAATAATTTTTAAGATGGCCTCTAAGACCAACATCAATGTCACCAAAATATATAAAAAAGAGTGTGTATTCCATCATCAAACATCACTTGCATTCAGTGGGCCTAAACTTTTAACGGGGGAAAGAATTTTAAATGTCACCTCAACATCCAATTAATTACCAAACATAAGACACCTATTCAAAAGAGTTGAGCTGAAATGATTTCGTCAAAGTTCCTGGTAGCGTAAAAGAATCGTTGCTTTTCATTTCGACCAAAACCTACATACAGCCTACTTTTTACAATTTTAATTACGGAATGCTTTTTCACATAGCAATTACAAACGTGTGACATCAAACATAGAAATCCGAAAACATACCGGACAAGGTTTAAATTGATTTTCCAAGATTTTCATATTGTAAATGGCGCGAATACATCCAAGGCGATAGTGCTTGTGCCAAAATATCGTGCAAGTATTGCAAAGATGTTTACATTTCGCTATTTGACAAGGTATCGCCGTCAGTAAGCGAAGGCATCGACGGAGGGAAACTTTGAACCATTGACACCCAATCACGAAATATCCTGCATTCAATTGGTTCGGTCGAAAAAGTCAGCGACTTCGGAAGGAAGAGACGGATCGGTGGTACGAGAGTCGCGAACAGTCTGCCGCCTGCTTTGCCTCTTCAGGATCAACAAAGGGGCAGACGATGGGAAACATCTAGATGCTAAAGTAGCATATGATGATTTTCTCCACCAGGGCTCGCCTTCGCTGCACCACGCAGAGGCCACTGAAAAGAGAATGGAGGCCAATGGGGAGGGCGAGAGAGAAGAAGACGACGACCAGGTGGTTTGTTCACACCCCGAGGCGCGTAGGACCGGAGAGCTCGGAAAAGAGGCCCCCCGTACTCCAAGAGTAAGAAAGACGGGGTAAGTTCGCAGGTCAGCGTGGCTGGAGACGGAGGAATCAATAAAACCTCTTGCGAGACGAAACAGCGTCCGATCGTTCGATGGTGATGACATAAAGCACACCAAAATGAAATTGTTAAAATTATCATTTAACCTGCAAGGGGTTACAGCCCATTCTTTAAAACATTTTAAGGGCGTCGCTCCGGATGAGATGCACCACATTATAATGCTGCATTATAATGTGGTGCATTATATCAAACTATTATATTTCCTCGTACTTCCCTGATGCCCGCTCCATAAAGCTCTGGTTATTCGAGGTGAACTCGCATTTGCTAGTAATCAAAATTTTCTTACATTTGAAATTAATTAGTGCGACCTAGGTTTCGATGGCTTCTACATCATCTTCAGTAAAACGCATGAAGACGATGTGTACCCTCCAAACCTTAGTCATGATCCAATGAGCTCTAATTGAAGGGACACTAGTGATTCACCTCGCTCCAACTCCACCGACTCCGAAATTTCGTCAGCGGACCCGGGCGCTCCCCCAAGGGGTCGACGACGACTCACCCCCGAACTCATAACCCCCTCGATTCCCTAAGCGATGTTTGACAAAGATTTTCGCCACTGAATGAGCCGAACGCGCCTCGATTGCCGGTGGTCGTATTTCCAGCTCTTCGCAGGCGGGCGGGCCGCACGCCGCTTCGCACCCCTCCGCCTTACCCTCGCGACTATCAAGAGTGAACACTAAAAAGCCCCCCGCCCGCCATCCGCGCGATTCCCCTCCCCCTCCGAGAGTATATATAGAGCCTCGCTGTCTCGGGGCTATTTCTAGGCGTGCGCTACTTTCTTCTCCCCCGCCCGCAGGCCGTGTGATACTCCCAACCACCACCCCCTCCCGCCTCGCCCACCACCTCGACCCCCGTCGCCTTCCACCGCGACTTTCAAGCCGACTGCGGGGCGCGCCTGGGAATTGCTCGCAATGCGAGTGTCGAATTTTACTGCACGGCGGGCGAGACTCCACTCCTTCTCTCCTCCGAGACTCCTTCCGGGAAATCCGGCTTCGTCAAACGAAAAGGTGGCGAGGTCAAGGACGGAGGAAGAGAGGGAGGGTCCTCTCGCATTAATCGCATCCCTTCTCGAACGTGGCCGAAGCCCCTGCGGCCCACCGAGAAAAAATATTAGCTTCCAGAATAAAACGAATTGGTAAAATCAATTCGCGTGAATCTTTTAAAATTTACCGGGAACGATCACTGGAATACAGTGGACGGGAGCTGCTCCAAAAACACGCAGTATGACCAAACCCAAGTTGAAAGGTACCAGGTTTGAACGAAAAGTATCGGTAACAACTCTTTCCTGACGTGTGAGTGAAGTGCTGCACTCAGACTGTGTCGGGTAAAATGTGCGCGTGATCGCAGATCGTATATTGGCATTCAACAGATGACGGTGCTTACCATTATATCACTGAAAATTTGGCGATGCAAATGATTCCCCAACCCCCTTACAGTCCCCACTCGGTATCAGCATATTATTTTCTATTCCGATAAAAGTAAATTACTTCTTCCCTCAAAGGACACCACCATGGGACCCGAAGTGCCGTCAAAGAAGCTTGCACGCGTAGCCTTGAGGAACTTCCACCTACCGAAAGGGAGCATTCGAGTTTTGGGAGAGCCACTCTCAAAAGAGTGTCCACGCTCAAGGGATTTACTTTGAAGGATTTCGAGGCATTGTAAAATTTCTCTAATTTCCCGTTGAAAAACATCCCCCAACTCAAAGTACTGCTGGAGATATGGCGACAGTAGCCCTCACTCCCCTTCCCTAAGCCGCTGTGGAATCTCCCAAGGCAATAATAGTATGGATGAAAAAGTCCAACCTACAAGTATAGCAAGGTTATTCTTTCCATTATTACAGGATTAGAACAATTGCTCAGATATTTGCGACATCATTCGTGATTATGATCTCTTGCGATCTTATATGAAGATCACTGAGAAGTCCTTTTAGCATCAATCACGGCTTGATTGCGACTTCGGTGTTGATCCAAATGATTCCCGATGAAAAACCTGTTTGCTTACTATTGTTTTCTCTCATACCAGAAAATTTAAAGCGGATCTTAGCCATACACCGAATAATCAATTAAATTTTTAAAAACCGAAGCTATTGGATCAATTTACATTTTAACGGAAGATATAAACCAAGTTTTGCGAGTTCTTAAACGTTTTTCTAAGACGAGCCACCGAAATAACCCCTTCACCTAGTCTAAATCTCAAGCAATGACTCCAAAGACCGCGAGCACAGAATTGTTGACAAAGTCCGCGAGAGGGCGCTATAATTTTCACGAACCATTGAAAAAATTCTTATCAGTTTTGATCAGTGATCACCTTTGGCGATCTCAATAGTAAAGCGGAGCCACAAACCTTCGCGTTTTACGCAGAGCGTTGCTCGGCGGAATAGTTTCGAAACACGTGAGTAAAACAAAATTATCCCGTTAAGCGAAGGAATTATTTTGCTGCCCTACGACCGCTTTCTCCTGGGAGGATGCCATATTGTATTTCTTTCGATTAGAATATCGACTCACATCGAAAGGTACCTGATTATGTCTCGACAACAATTCTCGAACGAAAACGAAAATAATTGCGAAATTTGCGAAGTTCTTTGTACCACTCGTTCTAGACGGTAACCCGTACCAAAAGAGGTTTATCGTGAATGGGTTGGTGGGTGCAAATTAGCGGGTGATGACATCCCCTACCTGTGTCTTTAGCGGAGGAGATCGTTGCATGTTGTGTGCCCATGTGCTAGTGGAATCTCGCCTTCTTACTTTTCCAATTCTAGCTCGCACGTTACTGGATACATTTCTTATTGCATACTTAGGTGCAATTATTTGTTAGATCATATTATAGTCGTATACCTGGAAGAGGCAATAAAAGCCGCCATAAGCCCTCGCGGCGGCTTGCGGGATATGGTGTAGACGTAGATGGCGCCACTGGGATGACCCGACCCCGGTGGGGATGGACTGGGACGAATGCACACGGGGGGGAGATGGGGGACAACCAGCGTGGAGGAGGGGCTTTCCTACCCCCCACACCACGTCCACCTCACCTCCAGGGCCGGACGATAACAGAGAGAAAACGGTGTCAAAGCTTCATTCGGCGGACGTTTCCACCAAGACAGAAAAAACGGATTTGATTCCCACGCGTCAAACAAGGAAAAAGAAGGACGACATAATTAGTCCTCAGATTAATTCTTCGTATCGGGCGGAAAGAGGAAAGATTGCAGGTTTTTAGAGCCATAGGGACGAATCTCCAATTCTTACGAAGGGTTAATGAACGCTGTTCTACTCTTCTTTGTCTTTTATTCCAATGGTACACTTGATTGTCCCTAAGAATGGAGGACACGGATCGCACGAATTCTTTCCCCAAATACTTCCTTGCTTGAAATGTCTCCGTATTTGAGGATTTAGACTTCCACAGCGAGGGGAACGCCTCTCCTTGGCCGGAGCTTATACCGACTCGAACTCCTTTCATTCCTTCTAATGATACGCGCGCTATTTTTGCGTCAGGTGAAATGTCACTATTGCTTCCATTCCTCCCCTCATCTTACTACTACAGGTCCAAGTTTCCGCACACTGGGTTTCCAGTTTTCTTCAATTTGATATTCCCGCTCTATTCCTAAGCATTCTTATCACTTCTACTCCTCCCAATCTTCGCAATACATTTTTAAAACCATTTTCCAATTTCACTTATCGGAATAATTAATCTTTTTAGATAAATGCTTTTTGAATGTTAAAAAATTTCCACAGATTTGAAAATTTATTGCAAACGTGAAATTAAAAAACTTTCACTCGAATTTGTAAAGGCGTGTGGTATCTCGAGGAAATCTAATAATCCCAGACGTCGTCCTATCGAGGAAATAACTAGAAATGAAGTCCAAATCTAATATGAAAAAAGTAATTTGAAGGACCAATTTCCTAAATGACTCTTACATTATCGCTTGGTTTGCTATAATGCACTTGAAAGAAATCAAATATTCAATAATGTTAACCCAAAATTCATTAAAGAAAAGAGGGTAAGAAGAAATGTCATCTCTCACGCCATCTCCCTATACATTTATATGTTTCCCCTGTTGATGCATGGGAAAATCGATGGAAGAAAAGCTAAAATGGACGCTTTGGTGCCTTGAGACCTGCTTGCCTTCCTTTCAACATTCAATGTGGCCATTGAAGAAGCAGGCCTTGACCATTTGGTAAGAACTACAAACTTCATCCGAAAGGCATTCTGGACTCCAGAATCTACTAGAAGTAATAATTTTTCATATCCAATTAGCGTACGACTCTATGGGAAGGCATGCAGTCAGACACGTAATGGTGGAGCACGAACTTAAGTCTACGAAATTGGTAGTCATGATACAAAATAGTCAAAGGAAACGGTCCAATATTTTCCAAACTACGAGGTCTGTTCAAACAGTTCCCGAACTTTTTGAATAGTGAACCTCCAGTTGGTTATTTTTTAATCCCTTTGGAGGCGTTGTGCCCGCAAAAATATCCTAAATGACCGCCTTTAACTCTTTTTTATGTCTTGTTTTGTTGTTTAGTTACGGACAATTAACTTGTTCGTTGAGTGCAGCAAAATATCGGATCCGCGGTAATGAGCTCTTTGAAAGAGCATCGCTGCTCTCGGAAATTTTTATGTTGCAATAAATAAAACTGTACTGTAATAAACAGAGACCGGGAGCTTTTCGAACAGACCTCATTGGTGTAGTCCTCTTGCGGGGCAGGACTGGAGGCACTTACCGCCACGCACATTCACTTCCAGCTGGTTCGAAATTGACCGTTTTGTGTACTATGCGCGCCTTGTTGGCCACCTCGAATCGGTCCTCGTTGTACACTCGTAGTCTACCACTAATGTTGTATTGCGAGGCGACTGGGGCACCTCACGAGAGGTGCTCTGGATGACCCCCAGGGGTCGAAATGCCAGAGGCGGGTGGGTGAGTGCACAGCCAAGGGACCGCGCGTCGATCGAAGAAGACCTGTGTCGCGCTCGGCTGTCGCGAACAAAAGCCGAAACGATTCCCAAATGTGTAAAAATATTCGCAAAAATCAACGCTCCCGGCCCGACAACACTTGCATCGGGGGAAGAGCTCGGCGGGTGCGGGGTGGGTGCCGGGTGCGGCGGGGAGCCAAGGGAAATATAGTATTTCCACGCCCGCTTGAGCTTCCGTGAGATTAAAAATAAACACTCATGAAAAGGACTTAATCACGAATGCGGGCGTGCATACCCAAGGGAGCACTGATGGCCAAAAGGGATGACCCACTGCGCGATTAAACTCCGAATACAGATATTACAGACGGCGTAAGACGCGAGCGGTAGTTATTCTTGAATGCTTCCTAATACACGGTTTGCATATAATGGGGAAATATGTATGGGGAAAAGTTTCGGAAAAATAGATTTATTTCGGAGACTATTGCTACAATTCCTTACAATTTTTCAAAGTAAATCCCTTGAGCGTTGACACACTTTTCCCAGCGGCTTCTCCAAGACTCGAAGGCTCCCAGGTATGCGGAAGGTCCTTAGGGCGCGCGCAAGCTTCTTTGAGGACTGGATTTTGCGTCCCAAGGTGGTGGTGTCCTTTGAGGGAAAGACGATTTCATTTTGGGAATAGGAAATAGTCTTCTGGTGCCAATGTAGGGACTTGAAGGGTGTTGGGGAATCGTCGCGATGCCGTTACAGAGGATCTTCGCTAGCACACACTCGACTCTGCTCTCGTCCATCCAAAGACCAAAGGAGGGACGAGTTTAGCGCTGATCTTTCGCATGGCCAAATTTTCAGTGATACTGTTTTCATAGTGATTTTATCAATGACGATCTGCGATCATGCGCACACTTAAACGACGACGTTCTGAATTCAGCACTTCATGCACACACATGAGGAAAAAATTTTACTGATACCTTTTATACAAACCTTGCACAGGGTCACCTTTAAGATAACTTACAGATGACTAGATTGGATGAGGTTGAATGGATGGGAAGTTTTAAAGTAATTGAGTTGAAGAAGACACTTAAGGGAGATCTTTGGAGTACATTATTGCTCCGAAATAATTTATAATTGATCCCGATTCGCCCTCGTGAAATAATTCAGGTACTTGAGAAAGTTCCGGCTCTCCACTGAAAAGGTCCGGGTTCGTTTCGATGTAAAGTAAAGAGACCCTGCTCATTCGGGGCTCGCTTCCCGCACCGGGAAGAGAATGCACGGACGGCGGCGCGTGGCCCTTTTTGATAATAATGAGGCAGCTGCCGTTGGATTGAACGGGCGAAGAAAATACCTTTTCTATTTCGAAAATGAATGCTTTTAAAATACGTAAAGTGCTGTTGATAACAAACATCATTAAAATTGTGAACACAGGTATTTTACGTGAAAGGACGAGAGACACTTGCCACTCGGCGAAAACATTCATTTGAGGCCATGATTCGAAGGAATCGAAAGGAAGAGGAAAGATAAAAGAGTACCAGCAATTGTATCATGGTCCTCACGTATCAGGGAACAGATTCAATATCGTACAAAATTATTTCCGTGAGAGAATTCAATTAACAATCCTAGTGCCAAGTTGATATCATCTCCATCTAAACTACTCTCTCCCTAGCTTTTCCAAACAAACGTCATTCTTTATTTAGACTTTCCCAATTTTATTGTTCTCTTTCTTCTCTGTCATTTACTATGAGTATGTGTAGCTGTATCCTTAATTTATATACGAGGGTCATCCGGAAAGTAGTACCCGTTCGTGCCGCATGAAGTGCTGACGACGCGAGTAGCCGCTGGACGAGGTCAGATAGCTTCAGTGGCTTGTCTGCCTTCTCTGAGCCAAGTTGCGTGACGCTAGCATTGCCTGTGTTGTTTCTGTGATTGTTTACAATGTTTAAAAAAATTGAGAACGCCGCCAGTTGTGAAGTGAGGGCAGTGATTAAATTCCTCAATGCAAGAAACGTTCGCCCATGTGATATTCATCGCCAATTAAAGGAGGTGTATGGAGACAATGTAATGGACGAGTCGTCTGTTCGGCGGTGGTGTCGCAACTTCAACATGGGGAGGGGGAACACACACGACGATGAGCGTTCGGGGAGACCGTCTGTCATTACAGACCAACTGGTGAGCTCAGTTGACGAATTCGTGAGGAACGATCGGCGCGTCACAATTCATGACATCTGTGAGCATTTTCCCAATGTTTCTCGAACAATTGTTCATGAAATTGTTAAACACCATCTGCATTATGCAAAAATTTGTGCAAGATGGGTCCCTCGCATGCTTACAGATGAGCACAAAACCAAGCGTATGGCTGCAGCACTGACGTTTTTGGGACGTTATTCTGATGAAGGAGACT
>CM073771.1:120153463-120364493 GCA_037158775.1 Hetaerina titia | reverse complement strand
AAACACCTGATGATGATGTGAAAACATCGAAACCGGTAGTGTCGAAATAAAATATCTAGTGGAAAATTGCAATACCTGTGGTTTTAATATGTTACGCTTCCACCACATCACGCCTGAGACCTCATCATTCGATCTGAATTGGAATTGGGATGTTGAAGACCTTCCTTTTGGGTGGTGACCTAACACCCCCCGCCACACGCCCTTGCGACGGCTAGCAGGGTATTATGTAGATGCAGATGTAGATGAATACTGCGATAGGGGGAAGAAGTTAACACAAGCGATGGAGGCGTGGGGGTGGAAGATGCATGTTGGACGGAATTAAGGAAGGAAGAACGGGAGATTTGGGAAGGGGTTTACTTAGTGTGGGATTTATGCTTATATTTTATGAGAATACACAAAGAAATGTATCGCTGTGTAGTCTACGTCCATCTTAAACAATAGAATACCTATTATAATACTTTTTTACTATGTACTAGGCCTGTTAAAAAACTCTCAAAACTTTATTTATTACAGAAATACTACAGTAATTAATCATTGGTCGGGGTCCCTTCAAAGCAGTCTCCTCCCCAACGTATACCCTTATCTCAACGATGTTTCCACTTTTTGAAACAGTCCTGAAACGTTTCTTCTGGAATGCTCACAAGCTCCTACGTCAAATTTTTCTCTATCTCTCGAATGGTGACAAATATTTTCCCTTGGAGAGAGTTTTTAGTTTTGGGAACAGAAAAAAAGTCACATGGAGACAGATCTGGTGAGTAGGGTGGCTGGAGAAGAACAGCGGTCTTGTCTTTGGCTGAAAACTCACGAGAGTTCTGAGAGACGTATACTGTCCACAACTTCATCCCATTGGACCAATTGCTCGAGGATTCCATCCGTCCTTCGATTAAAAGATCACCTACGAATTGCCATCTTTGCCATTTTTCTTCTCCATATCTCCTCGCCAATCATTTAATTAACACTTCCATAGCTACCATAAAGATCAGAGGTGAAAATGTGTAACCTTGACTAAAACCGATTATTTTTCTAACCAAATCTGTTTTTCCGGCATATTTTATTGATCTGACACGGATTGGGTACAAATATTGGCATCGGGCATATATTAATTAAAAAACTACTAAAAATCAATCAAAGAATGCGCAATTCAGCAAGAATGTTGCATCCCAAACCAACACAGCCCCTTCGCTAAGACATAAGTGCATTAATAAATGAAACTATTGTTTTATCAATGGTTATGTGGTATTAGATACAGGTAAGATTTATTTATGCAGGAGTAAATCTTGTATTTCAAGATTTAAAAAGAAGAAAAGCACTTCCTTTAATTTGAGATTCGAAATTTAGCCAACAGATCAAGGGGTTTCAAATTTATATTTAGAATAGAATTATGACCCAGCGTTTCTTTTTGGAATCACAGACTTCATTGCATCCATAATAAAATAAGTAGATGAGTTACTTGCGAAATTTAACAACTAGTACTAATCCATTTAAAGCTTCCGTAAACTGATTACTAATTTCAATAATAAATGTAAGGAATTTCCCATCTGCAAGCTTCTATAAAAAAATTCCAGCATCAAACTTGCAGATGGCATTCCCCTCCAAAATTTTGCAATGACACCTTACTCTTCTTTCAACTGTAACCACCTCAATTATTGAAATAAAAAGACCCTTCTGAAGAGAGTTTTTGACGTGGGGCACGCTTTATATAGAGTCTGTCGTTGCTGGAAGGTGACTAGAAATAAGGGGCTTATACATTTCAAATATACTTCCTTCTGCATCTCTTCCGGTGTGGAGAATATACTGCTCAGAGATGACGAGGAGAATAAATCCACAAAAACAGCTATATCCACGCACACATCATATGAATGAACCGAATTGGTTTGTTATTCATAGCATTTTGATTGACAGGGAAATCAATTCAGGCCTCGATCGCCTAATAAACTGGCGTTGGGAAAAATGCACGGGGGAGGGTACACTTACGAAGAGCAAGCAATCGCCGAGATCGACACTATCCATTATCATCACATGACCAACCCGAGGGTTGCTCCTGGAAAAGTGGTTTTCCTAGGAGTACCCATTTAAAGCAGGAATTGTAATGCAGTAATCAGAACTTTTTTTATGAGTTGTTGGACATGTCTGAAACGGAGGAATCCACTTTATAGAGTAACGAGGGATACCGGCTCCCATGGCCACCAGTCAGTCCTCAAGAATATCCAGCGAGTAGGATTCCAAACGTTTCCATGTTCGATGGAATAGTTCAAAGGTGACACCCTTCCAGTCAGCAGCCGAACGCTCTGCCCTCTAGAAGAGCCATATTTCCAAAACATAAATGATACCTCTCCCAAGAAGAGACAGTCACATACGAGGGTAGGCTGAAAACCAATGCACACGCGCTCGTAGACCACAAACAGAATGACCTCCAGGAGCACTCCTGCTGGCATGTGGAAGTAACATTCCCTTCGACTCGTACTTCCACGTGCCACCAGGAGTGCTCCTGAATGTCATTCTATTTGTGGTCTACGAGTGCGTGTGCATTGGTTTTCAACCTGCCCTCGTAAATTCAAACGATTAGTGCAGATTAGGTGAGAACAGAAGACTTAGAAATTTTGGAAAAGAGGAAGGTGCCACCGGGAAGACCAAGGGAGAAAATACGGAAGGAATCACGCATGCATAACCTGAGTAAAAACGCATGGGGTCTTGCCGATTCTTCTGTGCCGCCTGATGGTGGAAGGTCGCGCAGGAACAAAAGGAAAAACAACGAAATTTGCAAAGTGTGCGGATCAAAGAATAGAGTGCGACCCGCCATACGGTCGATGGTTTTTCATTGGCGATGCCTTATTCTAGCACCAATGGTTTACCCGCGGAAGAAGTCCACATTGAAACTGGAATTGAAAAACACAGGCCCTCCGCGTTCCAAGCTATTTCCCAGAACCACTCCCCTTCGCACAATTCTATCCCCTTGGAGTGTCAGAATAAGAACTCGGTGAACTCAGAATGAGGACTTAAGAACGGAACCTCGACTGCGTCAGAATGTGGTTTTCCCAAGGGATCTACGAGGAGAATTAGGGTCGTCCACGTCCGCCGACGAAGGAAGGGTCGCGGGCGATCCGAATGAGACGAGCTAGCATGGTATCGCGTTCGCAGACGGGACACCCGCGTCCCGCCCGGGACAACACACGACGGACCCGCGGGGCGCCCAGCCGAAACGAGACGCTCACCGAAGGTCACCATCGCAATTTCGATAATTTCAGCCTCCACGTTCTGAAATCTCATCTTTCGGAAGGAGTTAATAGAGTTTACAGAGAAGTTAAAATAGAAACATAATTCGGAACGATCACGTTTCATCCTGTTGTTGACAACTTCTGGTGCAAAATGAAAGAGTGGTTTCATTTCGCACGTGAAATATTCAGGGGCGTAAAGTGCTCACGCAAGTGATGAGACTGCTCTGTATCGCATTAAAGTTTCCACGAAATTGATTAGTTTTCTCTTTCGCTCTCGGATACTATTTTCGAATCATATTCGTGACATTTCCCAGCCCTGTCCTCTCTTCACTATTCTCTCCCATTTTGTTTTTATCTCCGTTGGGGAGGGAGGGGAGCGTTGGAGGGGGAGGAGGGCTTAAGAGTTCTGGACGTAAGGGGAAGGGAGGCAGGGAGAAGGATTTGCGCGCGGTTGTGTCGCGGGCAAAAATAAACACGCCGATTTATATTTATACCCGCGCGCACACAAACACGGGCAATATCGCGCACTCCGAAACCATGGAAACAACCTCCCCCCCCCCAATTCTCCTCCATCCCTCCCCCCATTTCCCCCTCTCCGGACCTCCTCAGAATTTCTCCCCGCCGACAATAGCGCCGGCTGCTCGGCGGTATCTCTAAGGCGCCATCCCGTTGGGCACCGACGAACAAGGTCGGTTGCATCGCACATAAAATGCACCATTCACGGAATAAGAATGAAGCGCACGCATTAACGTTGTGCGAATGTAAAAAATAAAGTCAAGACAAAAGAGTTTTCGCTTCTATAACAGAAAACGATGCATCGATCCAAGTGTAATTTCACATCAAGACTTTTTGAACGGCACAGGAACTTATAACAAGGAATTTATACAAGTTTAGATCCATGTTTCATTTATGACCCATTCTATTTGGTATTTATTCAGCAATCATTTTGGGAACACATTAAGAAGCCGTAGAAATGCTGAAAGGATGGGTTTACCGTTCACTCATTCGGTAGCATCGCATACGAGTCTACGTGGCAAATAATAATGCGTAAAACTTATGCTAAATATATTGTAAACTTTTAAAAACAACATTTGGAATTCTTAGAAAATACTAAAAGAACACGATCTATATGCAGACACTGATTAAACCAGTCTTCTTGCATTGCATATGGGAATTGTTTTCCTATTGTCAAAAGAAAAATACAATAGTCAAATATTACAGATAAGTTAGTGCCGAAATAACTCCGGTGAGACTGTCGCCATACAAAACATCCCTCCTGCCACTCGTTGGTTCTTACGCATGCGGAATCTTTTTGTCTTCGACGCAAAACAGCCGCCGTATACGAAAACTCAAGAGGCAAGGCGAGAGACATTGGGAGTGATAACATTAAACCCAGCCTTACGAGCGAAGTGCGATGACGATTTTGAAGATGAAGCCAAAAATAACATTCAACTACCTTATCCAAATTGCACTTCAATAAATAATTAATAATAGAAAACTAGCTTTTGCATTGAAGATGGAACGGATTTAATGAAAACTATCTGCAAGCATGAAAGAAAATAAATATCAGTGTTTACGTGTTCACTAACTGCGCCTTCACATCGGCAGATTTGCTGAACTTCTCCTGAGGCGGCCATTTCAAAGGTAAAATAAGTTCTGTTACGCAGGAACAAACGGCCGACCTTCATGTTTGCAGCAAAGGGCTTGGATACTCGAGAAATTACGCAGGATCCAGTTTTCTTTTGCCAAATGACCGGAGTACGTCACTTTTAATAGTTAAGCAAAGATTTAATAATGCCAGAGGAAATCTTTTCTCTCCTAGGCTCAAGTGGAGTGAGTTTAGTCTAATTGCCCGTGGATTATACTGGAAATGTGCAGGCTTTGAGAATTCATGTTTATTGCTACGTTTGTGTTAAACTATGAAATTTTGAACAAAAACGAACCGAATGAGTATTAAACAATGCATATCGCCATGTAAAATGTACAATGATTATTGTGCTGTAAGCTTAGTGTTTGGTGATAGCAGGGGATGCGGTGGCCAACGTACAGCCTTCCCACCGAGAGGGCCCGGGTTCCTGGAGACAATAAATATTTTGCAGTGGCATCCCGATCCCTCCTTGAGGTGCTTTATGGAGAACACTGAGTGAGTAGGACGTCCGTCGGATGGGACGTTAAACTGCAGACCTCTTGGCGCCTTTCATTAAAAGTAGGCTAATGCCGGCACCGGGTCTTCTCCACCCTTGTTCCTTTCCCATCCATCCCTGGTGGCGCAAATGACCTTGGCCGCAGGTCGCCTCCCATAAAAAACGGCAGCCAACTTGGCGATAGCATGACAATTGTCCCTTTAAACGATTCATTTTCAGGAAAAACAAACAGTAAAAAAGGTTTAATTTATTTTGAGGAGACAAGTTTATATCATGATTATATTTTTATTTAAATGAACTCTATTACGCATTTTCATTTGGGAGGGGCGGCGCTGAAAAAAATTATAAAAATACGTTGTTAGTTATAATAGTATACATGGATTGCACGCTTCGGGTGTAGATAAAACGTAGATTACGAATGGTACACTCGAGGGCATGTAAAATTACAGTTTTCGGTAAATGACAGCTTCGAAAAAATTAAATGCGTTCGGCATGGTTGAGAGATAAAGAATATTATCCGGGCTATAAGCCCACAGATCTGGGTACCTCAAAGATCGTGGGTTCGAACCTCAACCTTGGAAATGAATAGAAACTTGATGTGCACCGAATGGGTTTTTAAAAATGTCAATCTGACATGAGCTATGCCCCCAACATACCCCTCTCCCATTTCCTGATGAGCTTTGGGCGCTCTACGACCGCCGACCATTGACCTATTTAAAAGTTAAGTTAAATTTGACGTCATAAAAGGTACGAAACTATTTACACCACAACTCCCTTGTACCCCCTGAGACCTTCACAATGAAACATGAAGAGAGTCACATTTTAAGAAAGGAAATAAGTAATTCAACGAAATAACGCGATGTTATTAATTATAGTTAACGGCTAGTGGCAAGCATTTAGTATTAATACTTAAAGTGTTATCCAAACTGAAGATTTAAATCTATCATTTTTTCCATTTTTAGAGAAAGCCAAAGTTCAATTAACCTCCACCAAAACGAGTTGAACATAAAAGAAATTAATGATGCTTCCACAGATGATTAGTCCAAATCTATTTACTCATTAAATGGCAATTAATTAAAGAGTTGATTCCCCTTCCTTAAACTCATGTAAGGTGAATAGCGAATACATTAACATGCTATGGTTCGTAGATGACCTCGCAGTGGTAGCAGAGACATGAGAGGACTCGAAAGCAGACCTGAATACTATGGACCAAGTACTTCGGGGATATAATATGAACATCAACAAGAAGAAGACGAAAATCCTTGTGTGCGGAAGAGAGAAGCTGAATGCAGGTATCACAATTCGAGGGGTGAAACTAGAACAAGTGGAATCCTTCATCAATCCTGGGCAGCAGTGTAACTTGGGATGGAAGACGTTCGACCGACATCAAGCGAAGAATAGCCCAAGCAAAGAAGGCGTTCATTGAAAAGAGTCAACCAGGATGCTCAAAGAACATAAGATATGCAAACAAGGAAGCAGTTCGTCAAGACTTTCGTGTGGAGCATGGCACTCTACGGATCGGAGACTTGGAATATTGGAAAAGTGGACCAACGAAGAATGGGAGCCTTTGGAATATGGTCCTGGAGGAGAATGCTGAAGGTTGAATGGGCAGACAAAGTGAGGAACGAGGAAGTATATAGAAGTGCATAAGAGGAAAGGAGCATTTGGAGAACTCTACGGCGAAGAAGAGCTAGATGGATTGGACATGCCTCGAGGCACAATGGATTAGTTAGAAACGTAATAGGAGGAACAATTGAAGGAAAGATTCCGCGAGGAAGACCAAGAGACAATTACATAGGGCAAATTAAGAAGGACGTAAACCAGGGAACCTATCAGAGGGGGAGGGAATTAACACTAAATAGGGAAGAATGGAGGGCTTCAGTAAACCAATCTTAGGATTGAAATACTGATAATGATGATGAAATTCATATGTATGCACAAGAAGAGAGAATCACTAACAAAATATATGTTGTAAATCAAACCTTTAAATACATAAAATGCATTTACATTTTTGATCGTTCCCAACCACGCGCCGTGAAGCAGACTATTGCCTAACTGTAGATGTAACAGTTGGGCGCTGGGATCACTGAAGGGTAAATCACTAACTAAAGAATTTACCAAATAATCAGTAAGTCATCTTTCCTTCATAATTTTCTCTTCTATTTAACAGAAATAGTCCACCGCCTGTTCATGTATAAACATCCATCCACCTTATTCCGTATTATATGAATTTACTCGGCTAGCTTACTGGAATGCCTCACCAAATCTAGTACCTCGTTAACTGTGTACAGTTCATCCAATCGAGGGATTCCTCGTGCCTTCCCTTTCTTAATTTCAGTCTAACGATCCGCAAAATATTTATACGTTTAATATTACCGGTTTTGCCTCAAATATTCTTTGCAATCAGTCCTCTCATCATTTCTTTCCTTAATTTTGCCTGCACCTATCTTCTCAACGATTCGCAATCACCAAAGCATAATAATCAACCACATTTACTCCTTCGGGCTTGACTCGGTGGAATATCTCCATGGAAAGCACACGTGTAGAACTAAACTTTTTTTTTATTCCACAACCTAATCTTACGAACAAAGCCGCGCAGTTAAACTCTTCAGTATTTTAATCAATTAATTTTAAAATGTTTATGTTTTCCTAGCCGAAATAAAAAGTGCAAACCATATAAAATGTGACAGAATTAACGCTTTATTTTCACACTTAAGTCTTTTGATGACGACGAAACTTGCGAAATGGTCGAGTTAATGTGACGTATATTGATTGATTGACCCCCCCCTCTCGTAGCCAAAAGATGACATTCCGACCTGTGGAAGGATTCCAACCGAGAGTAAGACGCCCTCGGCGGGGCGAGGCTGGTCACTTCCGGGCATCGCTCGCCGCGCCGCCGACGGGCGGAAGTGGAAAGAGCAAAGGAAGCTCGCCCGAGTTCAGACTACCCTTCCTCCACGAGTGCATAAATGCATTAATTCGAAGTCTTACCTGATTTCAATTTTAGATTACGAATCCACTTCGTGACGGAGAGAGAGTGGAAATAGTAGCAAGCCTTTTCCCCGTATTTGCTGCAATAATTCCGCACAATCCTCTAAATACACACGCCACATATTTCAGAGATGGGTAATAAATGGGAATAAATCGCTTATGGGATATAAATGAATTCCTTCGTCCCATGAAAAAATCGCAAATCTGAAACTTCCCACTCAACCGAAGAAGTAAAATGAATGGCGGTGGGGTTTCCTCGAAGGAATTCTTTCCTTGATGGATATTTACTCTCGACTCGATTGGATTTTGCGACGAATGGCGGGACATTATTTGGAGCGGAGGAGGGGAGAGGGGGGAGTCTCAGCATGGAAAAAGTAAGCGAGGCGATCTCCGGAGAATGTCTGGGAATGAAAAAAGATACGCTGAGCACTTCAATGAACCTTTTTTTTCCAGACCCCTCCCAACGAACGAGAATTATGGGCTTGTAACTGCATAGCTGAGGGCAAGATTTGAAAAATGAGCTCTCTTGGGAGGGAAGAGTGGAGAAAATACTGCGATGTTTTCGAATATGGGGTGATGTGGAGAAGCGATTGGAGAAAAAACCGCTGAACAAAATTAGGTGTTTAGACTGGAGGAATTAGAGAAAGATCCTTTTGATTATGCATGGCAACATGGCCTAGAAACTAGTAGAGAAAGGAGCGGGAAGATTGGAAGCAATGGGGATGTTCAGGGAGAGAATGATAAAGAAAAGAATGGAAGTGAAGAGTAGGAGTTAAAAGAAATAATAAGAAAGAAGGAAGTGGAGGAGACAGTCTTCTGTGCGGCCATTTGAGATACGGCAGCTCGATGAAGACAGCCGTGGAAGGAGAGGTGTGTCGAACGAAGCTGAGAGTAAGGAAAGCAAGGATCAGAGATCGTATATCGATGTAGAAGAGAACAATGCCAGAAGAGAGAGAGAGAGAAGTACGTTAAAATTTGAAAGTACGAATTGAGTTTTTTACGGCCTCTTTTTAGAATGGCTATATTAAATAATGTAACACCCCTTAAGCCGTTAAGGGTTTTACACCACTGTAAAAGAAAAGAATAAAATTAAAAATGGGAAGAATAAAAGGATAAAGGGATATCAAGATTGGCCCAATATCCCCCTCGTTTTTTCCTTCAATTTAAAGTGGCGTAAAAATCATTTACGGCTTTCGAAATTATTATTTATTTTAGTCAGTCAGTTAAAATTGTCACGGAGAGGGTCACAGGGTGGATAAACAGACTTGATAGCGTGTCAACACTGAAATGAACTTTGAAAGAATAGTTCAAAGAAGCAAAGGGTGCCGGAAGAAAAGAAAAATCTGCGGAAGGAGATGAACCAGCCGCAAGGGTGAAGCAGAAAGGCGGGGTGAAAGATCGAAGGTTCAGATATCGCGAGAGATCGATACGAGGGACGCTGATCCTAGGCGTCCGTCAAGTTCCGCCGAGGGGTGGGGGCTTCTGCTGCCGGCTCCCACGCTTACTTGTTCCAGTCGAGTGGACGCCCCTAATTGCTCAACCCTCCACCCGTACACACCCACCCCCCGCAACACAAATGAATCACATTTACCTAGCAGACGCTCCCCCAGAAGATTCCCATTACATCCAATGTGCGCTCAACGTTTGCAGCCAAACATCTCCTTCGTGGTCATTAATGCTAGTCACCTTCCACTGCTCACAATGCAACACGGTTTGAGAATAGACCCCGCGAGTGATAACAGGGCGGTTTCCAACCCCATTCTGGCCTAAGTTTGGCTGGAATGGAATATGGCCCGCTGATTCCGACCATGGACGTAGTAGCACTCCACCGTCATCATCCCAGAATGCTGACAATTCAGTGATATGTAGGGAAATGACCAGTCATGAAGATATCATTAACCACTTAGAGTATCATTAACTAACTATCTAAATGCAATCCAAAAGTGAAGCGAGACATGGAAACTAGGATTAAATTTGAATAAAAGTGTCTCGATAAATTTTTGGAGCAAGAGAAAACACACAATACAGGGAACCAACATTGCACACGTGGAATCGGAAAAATGCTTGGGTATTACGATAACTACGGACATGTCCTGGGAAAAACACATTCGTGAAATTTGCGGAATAGCTAATAAAAAAGTAGGATTCATAAAAGGAATACTTGGGAATTGTAATGAAAGAGTGAAGGAGCTTTGTTTTTTCACGTTAGTTCGGTGGGCTTAACAAGACTTAGACCGTAGACAACATTGATCGTGTGCGGTCCTTCATCCCTACCGATAGTCGAAAAACTGTCCGAATTATAGCTGATGAACTGAATTTAGGAAAATCAAACAGTGCACACTATTTGAACCGAACATGATGGATGGATCCTTCACCATGACAATGCACCTGCACATTCAGTGTTGAGTGTTTGCCAGTTTCTGGCCAAAAATTCAATCACCATCCTTGATCGTCCTCCTTATTCGTCAGATCTCGAACCCCGCGACTTTTTCCTGTTCTTTAAATGCAAAAATGTGATGAGGGAACACCACTGCGAAGATGTGGGAAGACACAATAAAGCAAGAAACGACGAGAAAACTAAAAAGCCCAACAGCCGAAGACTTCCAAGGGTGCTTTAAGCAGTGGGAAAAAATATGGAATAAGTGCATAGCAACGAATAGAGAGAGTACTTTGAAGGGAACAAATAAGAAGTAAACTAATTTTTGCAAGATAAAGTTTTTATGGCCTCAGTTCGCATATTTATTGGACGGACCTAGTATACACGAGCTGTACGCTAGCACATCTACAGGGAATTCTCCTAGCACCGCTTTACTTCAGTGGCCGAAGTTCTAGCTAGAAGATTTATATGGACCGATCGATATGAACTCTCATTCATCTCTCGTAGAAATCGTGAGCAGGATGGTGAAAAAGACTCACGACCCACTCACTCACTCACTCACGACCCACCAATCACCCTAATGACACCCAGATCCCTGTCACGCTTATCGGACACCACGATTAGGATAATAATCAGACCTAGGCCCTCCTCGAGAACACTCTCTTCCTCACGAGCGCCTGCTTATTTTATTCCACGCCATTCGCTTCGTGAAGCCGACTCTCGAAAACATTCCGCGCTACGCAGCCTCTGGAGGAGGAGAAAGATCTTTTACTCGCTCTGATTCCCACATCTTAGCCCCGCAAGTCACCGAGTGGATTCCGGGGGTGGCCTCGTCAACTTGGAAATTTCTCCTTGCGGCGCAGTGCATGCCTTCAGGCGGTGACCCCGCCTTTCAATGCTCATTTTATTTTTACGGCGGAGTGATTTCGCCGCATTAACGGTGACTTTTGCCCTCGGGTCGGTTCGACGCTTTAACCGTGTTAAATCAAAAACACAATCCGACTCCGCAGCAAAAAGTAGGCTGCGGAGATAATTGGTAAATCAAGCGCCGCCAACACGGCGGGGTCCTATTGTCCCCTCCCTACACCCCACACACACCCCTTTAACCTCCCTTTCCCCGCGAACGGCAAAAGGCGGCATTCCCAGGGAGTGCTTTCATTTTTTCCGCGCGGGAGTAAAAAATAGGAAAGCGATAAATTCAGCCCGTCTCAGCGAAAAACGTCCCTGTTCCCCATCCACCATTTATTCCTCCCATAGACGAACCAAAATGCATTATTTCTCACTCGACGAGCTTTGCATCTTCCATCAAAACACTGATTACTACTAAGGGAACTGTGCAGGTCTCCCCTTAGCCCCGAATTTCACATCTCCGCAATATATACATTTATTTTTACATCTTCGGCTGAACGAGCACCAATTTATGTACATTTTGAAACTGATTAAAACATTTATAAGCCATAGTAAAAAACACAGAATATACTTTAATGCAGGTGCGGACTCAGAAAATATGTATTAACACAAAACCTTCCACTTTCAGTGTTCTTCCCTCCCTTTTAAGCCCTCAACAGCAGGCAAAGGAGGATTACGCCACATTTTTAGGTTTATATATTTTTAATCTTAAAAGAAAACAGAAACTCCCGGCCACATTTTCAGAGTTCGCTTGTTCAAACGATGTCAAGATCAGATAGCCTCAAAGACACGAGGCTAGAGGGAGGGGAAAGGCACGCGTGCACGCACCTTTATGCAAGGATATGGCTATGCGTTTCAATTATACGTCCGCTGTCCAGAAAGTAAATAACGTTTTGAAAAAAATATGGCCCTAGTGATTAGACTAAATTTTATTATCTACATTTGAAAGGCACATTTTACAACTTTTCTTACATAGGAGCCATTTAAATTGAGACGTTTATTTATTCATAAGCTTTTCAATTTCGTCTCCGAAGCCATCTGCCGCCTTACAATTTAACCACTTCTTTACACCAGCATGCAATTCTGCGTCACTGTCAAAGTGACTCATGTATTGCAAGCCACGTCCAGCTCAAGAGATTTGTAATCGTACATCGGCAATTTTCACATTTTTTTCCGTTATTGTTCACCGTCAGTTCTCATCTGTCACAAGGCTATGCTGACCACTGCGGTGCTCGTCGTGAACATTGGTGCCGTGGCCTTTTTTAAACTGAATGCACCACTGCCACACTCCGCCTTCGCTCATTACTATTCCGCCACCGCACACACTTCACAAAGTTACCTATGAAAATTGCCTTCTGTTAGTTTTTTCCCCAGTAGAAACCTAATCAAAGATCTCACTTCATGACTCGCGAGATTTTCTATTGCAGCGCACATTTTTACAGTTCATAACGCGAACAAAGTAGAAGAACCACAGTCTGGACACAATACCACAGCAAGAGGAACCAATGGTGCAATAATTGCTCAAGGGTAAGAGACGGGACATATAGAGACGCAGACAAATATTTTGATAATATTTTTATTTTCGATCTCGTAAAGGGAAAGCCTTTGAGTGCACAGGCTAGGGGTGGGGAGGCGCATCAGAGAAGATGGCGCACCAGAAAAATGCGTGATGGTGATGCACGAGGGAAACGAGACCAAAGTTAGGTGCAATGTGGGCGAAAGAGAAGGCTGCCCACGGCAGTTATTCACTGCATTTGCCTTCATCTTGCAGAAATTGTAGTTTTATGGACGAAGACCGACAACTGACGTCATTGGCTCCATTAGAGGATAGATGGAAAAGGAGAAATGGTTGAGGGAAACTCGGTGCCGGCATTAGCCTACTCTTAACGAAAGGCACCAAAGGGTCACATAGCTCCATTCGAGGACGGCGCACTCACCCAAGGTGCTCTCCACTAGTAAGGATTGGGATCCCACTGGAAAAAATCTGTCTCCAGGATTCGAACCCAGACTCTCTCGGTGGGAAGCGAGTAAGCTAACCACCACACCACCCGTTCATTAATCAGCCAATACCATTTTCAACTCGTTGGCTGTAAGGCATGTGGGAGAAGACCAACATCGATCTAAGAGGATGTTTGCGGATTTCATCGATCTAAGAGACCAGAGAAAAACCAAAAAGGAATTTGGAAAAAGGAAGAAAAGAGTTGGAATAAAGAGATTTAAGGATAAGCAGAGTGAAAACAAAGGCGTGACATTGAGAAATGAGGAGGACTCGAGAGTAAAATTTTGCGAAAGAAAAGCTAACATCTGTCAAAAAGTTTAAACACCAAGGATTAAGGATGGAGAGCGATGAAGGACTGTGGGCAGAAAGAGAGCTCAGACAGAAATACGGGTGGAATAACTAGAGACAAATAAATAAGTAGGGTGCTGTGCAACACAGGATGGTGAATTGAAAGATAAAAGGACACATTATGCAGGCGTGGTCAAAGCTGCGATGTTTTGTGGGGCGCAGATACATGATTATGACGTGTCGGCGGAAGAGTGAATGACGCGTAGCAAAAAGAGCACAAAAATGGGACCGTGTAGGAAAGAAGAGAAGAGGGAAGGCCCGAAATAAGATGAACGGACGAATTGGGGGAAGGGGAGACGGAAGTGTAGAGAAAAGGAAATGCGGCAAAGGGAGCGTTGGTGGAACGACGCCGAGCGCAGGGACGTGAGGGAGCAGAGGAGAAACGAAAGCATAATTCCATTGCCAGCGCAGAGCAAGTTCCTCGCAAAACTCATGCCGTCTCTTAAAATACCATCTACAACCAATTATACGCCACTGTATATGACTAGATTATTGAAACGATTGCTGCTCAATTCCTCATCACCGGAGTGAAAATATATTATCGAAGTGATATATCATTGCTCTGTAATGCACATTTAGCGGATGGCTCCGCTTGAAGTCACTGTCGCAGCACCTTCCGCAGTTTCTCGGAGTTTCTCAAAGGTAAAACACCCATTTCAAGTAGGCTTTAAACTCGTGGACTGTGGCGCGTCGCGTACGACTACCAATGCCCGTGGCATTGTACGCACGGTATTTCGTCACAACATCTTGTTCCTTTAAAAAAACCCCGAAATTTCGGAGTTTATGCAGAAGCCACGGAAGAACTTAACTGGCTCAAGCACTCGAACGGGCATCAAGGGATCCGGGTTCGAATTCCAATCAAGGTGAATGATTTGTACTCTCTGAAATAGTTGTGTTTTAATGCACATTTAGCGGATGATTCCACTAAAAGTTACGGTCGTGCCATCCCCCGCAGTTTCTTGAAATATATTTGGCTCCACAAATTACGAACTCAGTATATGAGACTTCTACATAAAATGCTACTAATTTAGAAATACACCTTAAAGCAACAACTCATACCTCGCCGCAGACCAAATGTATGAAGTGCGTGGGATGGGTCCCGGGACATTCCCCGAGTCCTTACCTGAAAAAAGTAAAATTGAAAATTAAATTTTATAAAATAATTTATTTGACACGTGCAACTATCAATAATAATTATTGATTATATCGATAAATAGTTAATAATAGTGAACATTTTCTTTTAATCACTGTTTAAACCGGTGAATGTGCCGCGACAGTATAAATATATCAAGAAAATAAATAAGTTTGAAACCTGAAATGAAGAAAATAAACTTTTCAAATAAATAACGAAAACTATTTTTCACCGATTCCAGTCGTGAGGCATATGGCTCGGAGAAATTTCATTCGGGATGATTCAGTCTTCACAGAGAAACTTCTCTTCCAGGAGCTCGAAAATGAGAAACTGACCACCGAAAACAAATACGATGATCGGTTAAATTTCGAGTAGACCACGTAGTAGTAGCCCTACACAACACGGGAGTTTGATGTTATATTTCTTCAAAGTAATCTCCATTTACGCAAATAACTACGGCGAAACGAAAACCCCGGCAGCGTGCGTCGCGAATAGCGTGCCGTTAAGGCATCTCACCGCGGGGGCGGGGGAGAGACCGACACTCGAACCCCTGGAACAGCGGCAGCCGAACGTTCGAACCGAATCGAGGGTTGCATATCCGTCAGGCGGAAAGACCGCCGGACCTCTCCCCTAGTTTCCGCCAATAGGCAGGCATTTCCTCGGGGACTGACAATATATTACGTGAGGTTCTGGGGATGTGGAGTTTGCGGTTTTTGATCACGTTTCTTAAGTTCCTTCAACGATGGATATACAAGAAAAAAATTCAATTAATGAATTCACCACCATCAAAGAAAGCAAATGCCGAAAAGGTGATGGCTTCAGTTTTCTGGGATACGAAAGGAATTCTGCTGATAGATTATCTACCCACTGGTAACATGATTACTGGAAAATACTACGGTAACCTTCTGGATCAACTATAGCAAAAAATACACGAAAAAAGGACATATTTGGCAAGAAAGAGCCATCTTTTATCAAGACATCAAGACAATGCACGCCCACACCTAAGTGCCACTGCCATGGCAAAAATACGTGAACTAAGATATGAATTGTTGCCACACCCGCCCCACTTGCCTGATTTGTCTCCATTAGATTTCCATCTCTTCTCCAAGTACAAGATTGTCCTCGGTGGACGGAGATTCTCTTCAAAGAACTAACAGAGGTAGTAGACGGGTATTTTGCACAGGCCTGAAGGAATTCAGAAGAAATTTTCGAGAAGGGATTCAGACATTGGAACATCGCTGGACCAGAAGCACTAGTGTACAGAGGGGCCATATCGATAATTAAAAAAAATTCACTGAAGTAAGCCGTTTATTCCTGTTCCAATTCCGAGAACTTTTCTTCATTATCCTCGTATCATTACAAAACAAAGAAGGGACATTGCGTGAACGAGGAATTAAAATAAAGTTTCAGGATTATTTAAGCATATATTAATCTGTTAAAATATCGGCAAAATGGTTTTTCGTTTCACTGAATGCATTTCAATGTCACAAAACCAAATTAGTAATATAAACTATCCATTGTCATGATTAACATGATTTCATCAAATCAAAATTCTTTTTTTTTACAAAAAGGAGTCCCTATAATAATTTAAGTTCATAATTAAATATAATTTTATAAAAATGTTAATTTCATACGCAATATTTCAAAGTGAAGGGGCATGATAACGAAGCCAAAAATGACCTTGGGTAATTAAAGGGCAAATCTACGTCAAAATTACTTTGCATTTAAAAGAAAACAAATGTTCCACTGTTTCCTTTCTCCATAAGAGCAGAATACGATCCACAAGTATAGAAATGTCAACAGATTGTTGACTTTTTTAAAGAAAGAGTATCTGTTTTCGAAAATAAATCCCCATGGCAACAATGATTAATGCTCTCGATATGGAAATTGATGTACCTACTCACTAATATCGTGTCTCATGCATTCATTATTCATGTAATAGACATAGAGAGTACATAGATTTTAAAAAGAATGAAGCAAGTTCAATTTCAAATGCCGACTTAATTTCAGAAGCAAATAAGTTTCATAATTTTAGCAAATATGACCTCTAATTTTGAGAGTTACTCGTAATAACGGACGAGTGGCAGGTATGCGTGCAACCAGTAGTAATAGTATTAAAAAGTAGCGAAACTTGTAGTAACAAATTGCTTTTTCCTTCATGTGCCACAAGAAGAAATAAAAGTGCAGCGAAGAAATTCGAGCGTTGAAATTTGAAAATTTCCACTCGGCGCTAATTGAGCCGAATGCATGAGATTAAAACGGACGAGTAGTAATTACGCGTTTGTATTTCGTGCCGTCGGCTCAATCAGCGCTGAGTGGAAATTGTCGATTTTCAGCTCTTCAATTTATTCACTGCACTTAAAAAAATCTGTTTGTTTCACGCCAAGGGAAACGTAATTTTAATTCGCCACGTAATAGTTGATTGTTCAGAGTTTTGTTGACGCAGGGAAACGTCCGTTGACCACATGTGCCACTTTCCATGGATTAATAACAGCTAGCGGTGCTAGTAATTGAAAATCACGCCCAAAATGTTCTTCAGTTAAGTTTTCCCTGGCACATTTTACGAGTTTTGTTTGATAACTCCACATAAAATCCAAGAAATCGCGCTCTTAGTGTTGGAAAATGTTTGCTCTCAGTAAGCATCATCTCTCATTAGACTGCTGTTGGGGCTTAGCTGTATGAATCGCTTGGTTTCATTTTCATAGTCCATTGAAGGAAAGCACTTTCGTTTTTTACAAAAAATGAGCTTCAATCGGTGATTAAACACTCATTTTATGAGAGAGTTGTAATTGATTGAATGAATTTAACTCAAACGACCTATCCAGCCTTAATGTAATCAACACCTTCCTGCGGTACCATCTGTTGATAGTGACGATTAGGCTCGGGCAACCGAGGGAATACCGGGATAAGGAGCCACACCACTCCATACAGTATCAACGGATGAACGCGGCGGAGGAGTCAAAAGGAAATTATCACAAGGATAGCAATGATCAAGGAAGCATTCAGCAGAAAAAATGAAAGTATTATGCAGGAGAATAGATATTAGACTGAAAAAGAGACTAGTTAGGTGTCATGTCATATGGATGTGAAACATTGGACTGCACCAAAAAGGGACCAGGAAAGGCTGGAGGCATTTGAGAAGTGGGTGCGGGTGGAGAAGGATTCTGAACATAAAGCGGACAGACCAGGCGAGAAATGAGCTGTCGAGAGGAGAGTGGGAGAAGAGAGAATTTTGCTGAAAATAATCAAAGAAAGGAAAGGAGACTGGCTTGGACACGTGCTATGAAGGGGGTGGCTCCTGAAGGAGGTTCTTGAAGAAGACACAAGAGGGAGGGGCGAGGCAAGAGGAGTGGGGCGGAGGAGGGTGTAAAGGACAGACGATATGGAGGAGAGTGGGTGATGGGCATGCGGATATGAAGAGGAGGGCACTGGAAAGGAAGAAGTGGTGGAGAAGGGGCCTCCATGGACCTGCCAACCACGGCATATGACCTATGATGATCATTTAAGAGTCTTAACACCGACAGAAATTTAAGCCGAGTTTGATGAAGTTCATGGCCAATATGCTCCTGTGTTTGCAACTGTTTACAATTGAATAAACGTGGCCGTACATCCACGAATGATGGACATGGTTCAGGACGTCTAGCAGGGGTAACTTCCTTCGAATCGATTGACAAAATCAACGATATGGTTTTGAGTGATCCACAAAGCAAAGTTCGCAAAATTCTAATTCCACCACGCAAAGTGGTTCAATTGGGAGGGAAACAATTTCGGCAAGATTGGTGCCGCGTTTTCTCTCAGTGAAGAACAAACGTCATCCTGAGATCGAGTGGGATGCTGGTTTGGAACGTTTCTGCCGCAATCCTAAAGAATCTTCCGTCGATACATAACTTTGGAAAAAACATGAGTACACTACGCCACTTCAGAAACAAAGGAAGAGACGAAACAGTGCGTTTCTAAAGACAACTCTGCTCTGAATAAGGCGACGACAAGGTAATGGCCAAAGTTTTTGAGATGCACGCGGAATTATCTACATCAATTACATGTAAAAGAGGCAAAATTTTAATGGATAAAGTCATACGCCGTTATTGATCGATGAAATCAAAACAAAAGTCCTTATTTAGCAAGGAAAAAATCTATCCAATGAGACAACGTATGAGTGAACACCTGCGCAGATTCGATGGCGACAATTATGGAATTAAAGTTGGAACGATTACAACATCCTCTCAATTCACCAGATTAGACCCCAGTGACAATTTAAAATTCCAAACTTCGACATGATATTAATACCTCACGATCCACCAAAAAGGTGTGTGGCAGGGGGTGCAGGCACCAGATAGGAAGGGTGAGTGATGAGGGAAGGTATGGGGAAGAAAAGGGAAAGGGGAAAATATTTGGTAAAAAACTATCAGATGACGAGAAAATGTGTACGCACGCTGGAGGATGACTTAAAACCAAACAAGGGGCAATTCACCAAATTAATTAGTTATTTTTTATGCGGAAAAAGATAATAAAAATCAACCAAAGCCATTTATACGTAGGCCTTTGTAATAACAACATAGGTCAAGCAGAACTGAAATGTAAAAGGGGGAAATTCTACCCATTACATGAACATGCAACATACAATAGTCCCTGCTCCCAAAGACACACAGGAAGGGAATGTGGCACAGCGTAGCAGGCAGGTAGCAGAGCCCCCCCCCTAATAGAGTGAGATGGCAGCAGAACCATTCAAAACAGGGTAAGCAATGCTGTAACTAGCGCCATAAAAGTGGATCTGCAGAGAAGGATTCAGGTCAAATGAGGAGGTCATTGCCAACACAGATGCCTAACGCCGAGAAAAGCGTATCGGGCTAAAAAGAGAGGACATTGAAAAATGTAAAAAAAACTACCCAATATAATTTGTTTTCCTATTTCTTCCCAAGGGATTAATGAACGTTCCACTTTTATATAAAAGGCAGTTCAGAATAATTGACAAATAAAAGTATTTGATACAAGCAACTGCTATCGGCTAGCCGCGGAAGGAAGCCCATCGCATCCCTGCACTAGACTAGATGTCATGACTTCAATGCAATGGAATTATTTTCTAAAGACTTCCGATGCAGATCAAAGAGAATTTTCGTAAAAGAGAGTCCAGAAATGAATCTTTCCAAAGCTGTTGGATGTTCGAAAAATAGAACTGAAAAGTTGACTTACGAGAAAAGTACATATTAATCCTCCAGGTCTAAAAACGGAATTGACTAGGTTTCCTCGCGAAAACTAAGAATCACTTAAGCGTGTGTGTTCGTGCTTGTGTGCGTAGGCATATATTTGATATCCGACATTGAAAAATGCCGACACGATGATATAAATACACCGCTGCGACCCCAGAAATAGCAGGAGGCGAAAGGGATATTCTGATGAATGGCATCCGATAAATAAAGCTCACGCGCCCCACACAATACTCTTTCCCTGTCGCGCGCCTTCGGACCGACTGGGAAAAAAGCCCCCATATTAATTATAAATGCCGACCACTCATTTTTGAGCATCGAAGGACCGAAGAAGAATTTGGAATCGCCTAAATCACAATCCAAACTCGTGAATGGCGTAGAGCCAGGCGAATGACAGCAAATTGATGGCCTCAATTTAAATTGGAGAACCGACTGGTCAAAATACGAAGTCACTTGATAAAATCCAATTACAATTCAAGAGGAAAAGTGAACACATATTTCGTTTGATACATAAGTTTAAAAAAATATTCATATTATAATAATTGTTACGCGTATCAAACGTAAAATCTCAACAGATTCTATTTGCTCTAGTAGAGTATATTAGTGCAATATGCTCTCACGTCAATCCTTAGTAGATATGTTAATTTCGCGTCAAGCAAAGTACAAGGATTGTATAAAAAGTATCGGTGAAATTTTTTTCCTGACGTTTTCGGGAAATACTGAATTCAGACCGGTAAATTGTGCGCATGATTGTCCATCGTATATTATCATTAATACGATGACAGTGCACACACAATTATCACTGATAATTTGGCGATGCGAAATATCTGCGCTAAACTCGTCCTCCCGAAGGTATTTGGACGGACGACCAAGAGCAGAGTCGAGTGCGTCTGCTTGCGAAGACCTTCTCAACAATAGCTTAGCGACGATTCCCCAACCCCCTTACAGTGCCAAATTGGCACCAGCAGACTATTTACAGTATATTCCCTATAAAAGTGAAATCCACCATCCATCAAAGGACAACACCATGGGACGGACCCTAAGTGCCATCAAAGAAGCTTGTACGCGTATCCTTTTATCCGGAATCGGCCCACCAGGAAACCTTCGAGACGTGGAAAAGCCGCCGACAGATGAATGTCGACGCTTTTGGGATGAACTTTGAAGAATTTTGAGGCATTGCAGCAATATGCGAAATAAATCTATTTCTCCGAATCACCTCCAGAAACTTTTTATACCAACCACGATGTGTATTTCTATAGAGTTTTCCTTGAAAATTGTCACAGCTAGGGTACCATGATACTGTCACTACAAAAGAGAAAAAGAGAAGAATTAATAAGGGAATTGTTTGGATCACTGACTTTCTAGTTTCACAGTACTTTCAGGAGATTCATCCTAATAACTCAAAATCATTCATTTTGCAATCCATGGAACTTCAAAAAATATCTTCCTAAAATTCATTTGCTCCTCTCCAAGTAAAAAGACGAAACAGAGGCTATCACCGTAAACTGCAGCAATTGGTGGATGAACACGCGGGAGTGCACGCGTTGATCGATTGCTTCCAAGGGACCTTCCATTCATAATACCGTCCTCTCGTGAGCTAGGGAGTAATGCTAGGGCAGTGACGCGGAAAACGCCTTCATTTGTTTGTTCTTTGAAAACACGTCGCATTCAGATTTAAAAGCTGATTGAAAAAAAAGGAACTTCGCCAAGCGTGAGTAAAAAGTGCAAGTGAGATAGGGGCTCTCTAACAACAATTTCAAGGCATTGCCACTAAAGGCGTGTTGTTCTTAACTAATGATTTTTTGCAGAATGTAGAGTACAAGTTTTAGGAGATCATAAAGAAACGCGACGGACTTTACGCGGAGTTTAAACAAAAGCATTGTGCTTAACAACTTGCATTTCTCCTTCACTCGTGCATTAATGAATGCCATGCATTAAAACAATGCCCATACTTCACATTTATCATAATTTGAGACGTTTTCATTCAGAGACAACCACTACACATTTATCGAGTCCGCATTCAACGGGGGAGGGGGCCAGCAGTGCCAATGGCGCCATCGGGTGGAGCAGATGACGTCGGTCGCCAATACGTCGAACTTATAACTATTTTTTTTCAACCTAAAGTATAAATAGCAATAAAATGTTGCTTCCATCATATTAAGAAAAAATATTTATTCAAGGAGAAAGAATTTCACTTGCCTCGTCTAGCGTCTAGGAAAATATTAGTTCTACTCAAATGCAAGCACTTTCACTGCCCTCGTGTGTTATGCTGTCAAAACCCTTTATTTCCGCATGAACTCATTAGAATGCCATTAAATAATATACCGCTCTTTACAGTATTGATTGCTCTGCCTTTCCTGTTTCTAAGTTTCCCCTTCCATCCCTCGTCTCTCTCTGTTTTGGGGGGACCCTCTCGTTACCTGCAGGGTTGGGTCATATTTCCTACCTGTGTCCTTGGGGAGGAGACCGTTTTAGCATGTTGTACATGTCCATGTGGCAGTGGAATTTCGCCTTCTTTCTTTTCAAATTCTAGCTTTCACGTTGTTGGATAAATTTCTCACTGCATTCTATGGTGCAGTTGTTTATTAGTTGATAGTATATGTTTGCATGCGTGTAAAATGAAAGGAATTTTGGCATGACTGTATGCGCCACTGTGGGTGTACGTTTGCATGTACTATATGTGTTGATTTTGCATGTGGTTTTGTTCTCTTTTACAGGTGGTGATCTAACATCCCCCTCCACACGTCCTTGCGGTGGCTTGTGGGGTATTATGTAGATGCATTCCAAATAAAACCTCGGGTTTCTTCGTATGTGGAAAGGAGAGAAACCTAGCGATCATTGTTAAGGGCAACCAATGAACGAGATGGAAGGCCGGGATGGAGGCGGTGAATTCATTGTCGTTTGCTGTCGTCGAATGAGGGAATTATTAGGTATGCTGCAGGAGAGGAGGCTTGCCGGGAGGAGGCGAGGGGATTAGGGAGAGGGGGGTTAGGGAGGGAGGATTGGGGATGGGGGATTGGGGATCTCCCCCTGCACCGCCTGGAATCGAGGGTGGGGAAAATGCAGGTGTACGCGAGTGATGTCACTCCGAGAATCCGACCCTCCCCCCCTCCACACCTGGCAGAGGGGAGACTAAAGAAAGCCACGGGGAGAGAATGAATTCTTTCACAGTGACTCAATTCACCCTTTCATTTATAGCCAACCATTAATTATAAATTGTTTATTATTGGTCACGTGATCGCCACTGGGTGTGCATTTGTGGGGGTTTGGCTCGACGCGGTCCGACACCTGTTCGCGCTGCAGACATGGATCGCTCAAGTAAGTGTCCTCAACAACGGCTGCATATGCGACTACGTGGCCAATCTACTGTTCGCTAAGATATGCAGGAAAGTGTTATTTAGCCATGAGACAAGATTTTATTCTACATGGTTTGTATGAATATTATGCAAAAATGTTCTAAAAATAAATTCATTCCAGATACTGCATCAATGCCTCTGAAAATTCCTCAAAGTACACCCCTTAAGCGTCGAAACACTTTTTCCCTTGCGGCTGTTCCACGACTCGAAGGCTCCCTGGTAGGCGGAAGGTCCTTAAGGGTACAAGCGTGCGTAAGCTTCTTTGACGGTTTGACTTAGGGTCCTTAGGGACTTAGCGTCGCATGGTGTGTTGTCCTTTAAGGGAGGGAGGATTTTACTTTTCATAGGCGTAAGAAATAGCCTGCTGGTGCCAATTTGGGGAGTCGTCGCGATGCCGTCGCAGAAGGTCTTCGCAAGCAGACACTCGACTCTGCTCTTCTTGCTCGTCCGTTCAAAGACCTTCGGGAGGACGAGTTTGGCACAGATCTTTCGCATCGCCAAATTTCCACTTAATTGCAATTACCACAATGATCAACCCGAAGGTTGGTTTGATAGGTGAGGCTATGAAAATCAAACGCTTACAGGGGAGGATGGCAGTTCTTTTTCCAGTGGCTCCCGTGGTTCCCTTGATCTGGTACCCGAAAAATTACACCCCTTGATTGCCCAGAGGCGTCACCCGGAACCAAACCCAACCCTAAAAATCCAACAGCCACAACTAGGGCACAGTTTAACTAACCACTCACTGGATTACTACCGATTGCAATTAATAACAGGAAGATAAAAATAGCATTAGATTGATGTATTTCCATTTTTTTAATAAACACCCTTCGATTATTTGAAATATTTTTAAGTTCATGCTTGTAGTCTCACGGAAATGGAATAATAGTCACTTCCCAAATAATGCTGGTCCAAAATATCTCGTATGTTGTCAAAGTAATGCAGAACTGCGTCTTGCTGCCATGTGTTAAATGGTTTGGACTTAGGCGGTGATGGCTTAGTTTTGGACGTGAAATCCGTTCGGTGATAAGGTTATTACTGATAAAGATACTTCAAACCTGCTGACTGTCATCATTGGGAAATTGGTGCTCTCTAAGGACCAAAGGTGATGAGTGACGAGAGTTGTGCGTCTGTGCTGTCGTTCGTTTAAGAGTGAACGGACAAATGTCCATGATGTCCAAGAACTGGCCATCCGTCTGTGGTGAACAATGAACTGCACCCGAAATTTTATGGAAAAGTTCGTAAAAACCGGCGTTTTACGATATCTGAAATCTTTAGAAAGTTCTCCACAGATTTCTAAGACTCTCTTACATGGAAACACAACTGAAAGGTTAGGCTACTAAACATGTTTTGTGCTCGTCTCGACGTCGAGGAACTTCAAGAGATGTCGTCATCGGGTGGCTGCGATCTCGGGCGACAGAATTTCATGCTGAAGGAATTTGAAAACTTTTTCAGAGATATGACCCATGTTTAAAACTGTTTCGCGAATATGTGTACAAATGGTAGGGATGCGCAATTTCGAGATGAAAATAATAAATGCCCTGCAACCATAGCTGTGTTTTTTATATCCTGAAGGAGGTTTTTTCTGGACCACCGTCGTGGTCACCGATATATTAAAATTGTATATGACAAGGTTGTCGCGACACTTTTATCTTTAAACAGATGCCAAATACGTGATAGATGATAAATATGGCGCTGGGCTCATCGGAAGATTTTCAGCGAAGAGACCAGTCAAGCGAGGTGGGTAGGAGTGAGTGACGTGGGGGGAGGGGGGGCTTAAAGTGACCTCTTCTACACCTTCTATTTCGGGTTGGGTCCATTCTGCCCGGGGGAAGGAGGACGCTTTTAGAAAGAGATGCAACACCTCATCCCCATCGCCCCTCCCTCTCTTCTGGAAGGATACTCTAGTCTCAGGTGCATGGACGGGGGAGGCGGGGTGCGTGGGTGCAGCGAGAAGGGGACACGCCCCCTCTCCGCACAATACCTGCATCGCAAGTCGGCGCAAAGGGGTGTCAGGATACAAGCCAAGGACAAATTGGGAAGACTGCAGGCAAGATTTTCGTTGGTTGCGTTCGTATTTCCGTCTCCTTGCATGGACTGCGGTCGCAGGAAATGAATGCTTGGGTTACTTAACAGAGCATCTTCCTTCTTTTACAACTTCCATCCGACACACACCGAGTTGGGGGTACTTAAGTATCAAATACATGACACCAGTCAGTCACGACATAATTGTGCGTGCAAATTACAACAGTTTCATAAGCTGTTTTTTGTAACAATTACCAGTAAGTAAGTTTCCTTACAAGACAAAAGCGGATATTTAAATTTAAAATCTGAATAAAACGTTTTCATAGTCGGTTTTCTCAGGCATCGAACCTTTAATCTCTTTACATGCCTTCCTCTATTGAACTGTAACACTACTTGAGAAATATCGAAAATTGAAAAAAGACCCACCAAGCATTGCTGGCTTTGGACTCCTCGACATATCGATGTGCCGCCAGCGAAACAGAATAATTTATGCTTGCACAATCGAACTAATGGAACGCTTTCTCCGAAGCACTTCATGCCATCCAGACTTTTCCGTTACATAGAGGTCTTCTTCGTCATTGATGCGATTCGCGATTTTCATTTCCATCATTATCTAGTAGCTCTATCGTGTTTCCAAACTTCATTTTCCGTCAATCAGCTGCTGCCGTCTTCCAGGGCTAATGCAATCGCGGGCAAGAGGAATTTTAATGGAGGCATTAAGCTATAAAGTGGATCCTGGAACTGTTTCCTGAAACTATTATTTCATGAAATTTTTTTATTATAAGGTAAACTATCAGTTAAGGTAGGTTTTTGGATGGACACCATTACCTAATAAATATTTTGTCACTCCTAACAAAACACACAATCGAGCAACCTACTCCACATCAGTCCCTCTTCATCTCCGTGTATTTCCCTTCATCCCGTCCAACATTCCTATCCTTTTCCTACCCTTTTCTCGTTTGCCTAACATCCTCCCCTCTATTACCTTTTTCAACATCCCACTGTCGCTCAATACGCCTTTCATCCATTTTTCCTGCCTCCATAGGATTTCTCCCAACAATCCCCAACAGTAAAAATTTATGACAGGTTTCATTAATTCATGTTGATGCTCTCCAAATTGTAGAAAAAAGAAAGCACTCATCACGTGCATTCCAGACACGTACTAGATGTCCTCTCCATGTCCAAAAAATACACGCCTCGGCACGGGAGAACGCAAAGGGTGAGTGAGAGAGAGGGTTTTGCTTCACCCCAATTTGCAGACAGGAAGACTTGGCCCCATACTATCGTATCAGCTCGCACATCCTAGCTCCTTTTTATGGAGTGCGCCTATGTCTTTGTTGCCAAACTTAATAATTGTTCTCACACGGCGTATTAACACGTGGTGAAATGAACAGGGTTGTAGGTTTAACTTACCGACGCGAAAAATTTTCATCAAGGGCAATAGTTTCTCAAGAGTGTAATCTCTTCTGATCGTTTAACCATCCCCGAGGTTCATTTGTTTGAGGTTCTCTCGTCCAGGTTGCCGTTTCGAAATTTTTCAGAGGCTTAGATCTGTCGCTTACTCAAACTTAACTAAAGTTCAATATAGTACAGCGACGTTAATGGGAATACGCAAAGCAACAGTTTGGAATCAATTTATGAATGTTCCCAGGGGAAATAGAAACAAGTATTTAAACACTTATAACATTGTACTTATAAAAATGTATGCTTGCATCCGTTGGCAACTTACATGCAAATAGACGGTATAAATTCTTTCCTCACATGTCGATAGATGGCAGCATCATCGTGCCAAAATGATACGTGGGGGGTACTGTCAGCCATTTAAAAACTTGGAGATTATTTATCATTATGCTTTGCTGGCAGGCCCCTTTCAGCCCCCGGCCCATTTTCAGGGGTGGGCGTTGTAACATTTCATATTCACTAGAAGATATGCATTTCAATTAATTCAAAGTATAAATATGATGAAGATTTACCAATTACTTAAGATTGATATTCTTATAAAATCTCAATTAATGTGTCCGTATACGGAAATCAGAACACATATTAATTTTATAAAGTTTAATTAATGAAATTTAATTATTATTCTACAGAATCAATACAAATTGCATATTTACTCGTCGAATGCATCAGTGCAAACAGATCTCACTGGTCAAAATTAAACATTTAGAGATATAAGGTGCTATAGATTGAAAGGATTGAAGGGCACAAATAAATAACTTCTTCCAAAATTGACGGCCACTACACACGGAGAGGGAAACAGCAACGCATATAAACATATAGTATTCCCCAATATATTTCGACAAATATAGGTAAGCATAAAACTGAGAGGCAAATTATAGAGAAACGAGCAAACTAATAAATACTTAAGTGGGAAAAATCTTAGCTGGAAGAGTTACTCAGTTACCATTACCTTCTCCGACACCATCCACCTAAATATGTAATCTAACCATACGAGAAAGAATCTCATTAAATATTTCAAGTAACTTTATCTTCAGGTAATATATTAACGAAAGGTTTTCCATTTCTTGCAGTCGAGGAACGTTAAATATCAGTGCTTTCTCATTTTACATGCATTTAATACGTTGTCAAGATCGCATGATCTAAGGGAACCTGAATTTATTGTTTGGTCTTTCATTCTTCTGAAAAAGAAAAGGCCTACAAGATTTCAAACTGTCGAAAGGATTAAAATGAAGGAAGGAATCGAGGAGGAAAGAAAAACGTTATGCAAGAAGCCTTGATTCGAATTTCATGACTTCGAAGAATGGCGTCCGGAATACATCAGTCGGCACTGGCGTTGCCCATACAGATGTATAAATAAATAACTACTGGAGTAGTCAAAGCGCCCTATCGTCATGCAAGTAAACTATTAAATGTTAAAATTGAGCCGGAGTTTTCAAAGATGTACGCTAAGCAGTCAAAGTAGCTACAGGGGAGAGGTTATTTCATGAATCCTCCATGAGATCATCGAAGGATTTGCTCTTGTCCCTTCGCATGCCCTCACCAGTCCCTTCTCAGTCTTTGCCAGGTCAGGCCTTTCGTTGCCAACGTTTCGAAGGGCAACTTCAACATTCACATAAGGACGTTCGCTGTTCGATACAAGGTCGAGAGAATTTGTACCTACTTCCGTCTCAAAACCTCAAAAGAGTAGAATGGGCACCACAAGAGCGTGTGGCGGGAGGTGTTGCTTGGTCAAAGTGAATGTGTTGCTTGACCGTGCATACGCAATCCCAATCATGTCACCTTTACACAAAGATTAGTTTGATCATTCACTCGAAAAATGTTATTCACACAAAATAAGGTACTACTCGTGCAATAATATTCAACAACAGGATAGGTACATTCAAATCATTCTGTGGAACTGTTAAAAAGATGGGTCTATCAAATAAAAAAACAACATTCAGGATATGAAAAAAATAGTTTAACTGCCATTTCTAATAATCTCCTACGCGAATGCTGCCATGTCTATTATGATATCTAATGGTACGAGGAAAACAAAACATCTTATATCGATCCGTTCTACTATCTAATCTCTCTGATTTTACTTTGGTGATCTGATATACTTTAGTAAGTCGGGGCCTGCAATATGTCTTTAACATCCTCAGATAAGTAACCAGCCACAAATTTTAGCAATACATTAAAACGCTATTTAAGCATACGGTCAACTAGTGGCTCCCATGTCACGGTCAACTAGTGGCCCATCCTGATTGTTAATTTTTCCAATAGTGTCGTGACGCTGCTACCATGTTCAAAACAACTTCTCAAAAACCTGGCTGCTGTGCGTTACACTCGATCTAGTTACAAAATTAAACCTACCTCGTGAGGACCATACTCAAGGTGGGGCCTAACTAGAGTGAAATAAAAGAGAACATGGGAATAAACAACGGTCAAGAGATTGATAAACGCTCTAGTTGAACAGCAACGATTGTGTGTTTGAAGGCAGGAAAGAACTAGGAAATGGATTTATGTGGAGGTCATTATTATCTCCCTTTGATTTTAAATGCGTACATTATGAAACAAGTAGCGAAAAGCTGAGAGAAAGAGCGTACCTATGAACGGGAAATGAGAGGGAAATTAGGCTCCTATGTATTGAGGATGGCATCGTCCCCCTTGCAGCGAAGAAAGATGTAAAAGAATCCTTAATCACTTGGGTGAAATGGAAAAAAAAGAACAGCTCCATAAAAGTCTACAGTAGAAGTGAAGAAGATAATCTCCAAGTAAGATTGGGGAAAAACACCCTGGGACAAGTGAAACAGCACTGCTTTCTACGGAGCAAGATCACAAGTGTTGGAATAATAAAAAATATATAGAAAACAATAGGAATAGCAGATAAGGCTTTATATGCATCAGAAGAAACTACTGGTAACAGAAAATAGGAAGGAAAAAAGAATTATGGACGCGATATATTCGCACTTTAAGAAGGAGATTTAGTAAAAAATGACATTAAAAATGGCAATAATTGAAAAACGACAATATAATAGAGAGAGTAACAAATAAATAAGTCCAACGAAGGCTGGCCTTTTTTATTATCTAGCAAAAAAAATCATCTCACGAAGAATCTGGCTAGAAGCATAGGCAAGAAGTATTTGAACCTGGATGAACGGATTCAGAGGGGCAAGATGGTTTACTGAAGGCCATAATTGAAGAAATCATTGTGGGAATGCGTTACAGAGAAAGCGAAAGATGAGCAACGAGAAGAAGGTAAAGAAGGAAAATGTCTGTGCAAGGACCAATGAGAGATTGAAGATAATATCAGTAAAGAACAGAAAAATTTGAGAGAGTTGCAACAAAAAAATCCCCCAAGATGATAGGATTGATAACCCAATATGATGATGTCGGAGGCTGAAATTTGAAGGTTTTATTCTCTTATTGAAGTTTTTCACAGCTGAGAGCAAAAAAATTAAGCCACAGAAAATCAGCCCCTTCAAAGAACCCTAATAGGAACATGATTTCATATCAAGTGAACATCATACCTGGAAAGGGTGTCAGTCATTCTCCTAACTCTACTTATACAAGGTATGTATAAAGAGCATCGGTAACAATTTTTCCTGACGTGTTGCCTGAAGTGCTGGGTTCAGACAGTCTGTTAAGTATGCGCATGATCGTAGATCGTATATTGGCATTGACAAGACAGTGACAGTGCACGCACTATTATCACTGAGTACTTGGTGATGTGAAAGATCTGCGCTAAACTCGTCTTCCCGAAGGTCTTTGGACGGATGACCAAAAGAGGAGAGCCGAGTGTGTCTGCTTGCGAAGACCTTCTGCGGCGGCATCGCCACGATTCCCCAACCCCCCAACAGACTATTTCCTATTCTCATAACTGAAATTCTCCCTCCATCAAAGGATACCACCATCATGGGACCCGTTAAATGCTGTAAAAAAGCTTGCACGCGAACCCTTAAGGACCTTCCGGAATCTGCCTACCACAGAGACTTCTAGTCGCCGAAATTTTTCCCGGTACTTTTTATACAATCCGTAAGTACTGTAATCCATCACCTACAATAGCTCGCCATATTAATGTCCCTAAATAAAGAATCCGGACAGATGAACATCAACAGAATATTCCAGAGCGTTAAGATCATTCTTCTTGACCGGAATGCGGACCCAGACCCAACGGTGCACCGGCGAGGGATTCGTCCGGTAAGGTTAGCACCACCTCGCACTCTGGAATTCTGCGGGGCGTTCGAAGAGACGGGATGCTCGGACGAATTACTTCGCCGTGTGTTTGCATTTGTGTGAAAATCCGAGGATCATTACGTTAAAGTTCCTGAATCTCCCGCGTTTTCTCCGATTCGGAAAATACTTCCGAAACGATGGGTCTCATCGCATTCTCCGGAAATCCAGTCCAGTTCCGAATATCATTCGGCCACTATTCATTCCCAGCCGCGGCCTTCCGTTCCAGCTTGAAAGGCGCCACCGGGAGACCCCTCTCCAACGGCTGGGCCCCGAAGCTGGTGCGGTAGACTGGCGCCCTCGCCCAAGGGACAAACATCCCGTAAAAATTGCACGCTAAACGGCGTCAGGTACTACTTAATCGCCAACCATCAAATGTCCTTCCTAAGACTTGGCAATGACTTCCTTCCCCTCTGCCCGGATCGAGCGAATTGTATATTCTTAGCTTTTAGCCGTGGGGTTCATTTCAATGGGATGGGACAGGAAATAGACCACTGCGCTAGATTTGAGATCACAAAGGCTCTCCAATACAGGAAGTTACGTAAATTGCTGGGCCTCTTTCCTGTCTCTCTCTGCGGTTCGTGGCCGTAATCTCACACGGCGGTCATCGTTCCCGCGCACCCGAACAGCTAACGCTGTCGAGACCACATGGACCCACAGGCCAGTGTCCAGTTTCCCGCGCGTCTGACCAAACGTTATCGCGAACGAAATTATACCACTCGAGCACCAGCCGTCAGCACCGAGGAGTAACGCTCCAATGGGACACGAAACAGGCCCGAATTTATTAATTTCTTACCAGTGGAAAATTTGACCATACGTCCCAAACGAGAAAAAATATTTTTTCGCTTGACCAAATTCTTTAGATCTACATCAAAGAGAAACAATTTTAACACTTGTGATGCCAAAGGAATGTTATAAAATTCCATTTCATGTTCCTTTGTCCGCCGTTATTCTGGACCATCATCCCGTATACGGCCGTCATGCAGGTACTAGGTATTGAAAATCTTATTTCACTTCAACAGAAAGGTACGACAACGTTTCGGTCAGAGCGAGGAAATCCATGATTGTCGAGCGAAAGGTTAAGGGGCCATTAAAAAAAAAGTAAGTCATGAATGCAGCCATTTCAGAGAGTAAAAATCATTCGCCTTGACCGGGATTCGAACCCGGACCCATCGATATCCGGCCGAGTGCTTTAACCAATTAAGCTACCGAGACGTCCTCTTACACTCTGAAATTTTGGGGCTTAAAAGGAACAAGATGTTATGACGAAATACCGTACATACAATGTCACATTACAGAATCCCGGTCAAGGCGAATGATTTTTACTCTCTGAAATGGCTGCATTATAATGCACACATAGCGGGTGACTCCGTTAAAGTTACTATTACAGTTTCTTGAAATAAGTCATGAATACCTTCTAACTTAAGTTTATTGAACCTCACGTAGGTTAATTAAAATTAGCAATTTTCCACAAAACTTTTTGTGGAAAATTGCTAATTTTAATTAATCATGTATCACCATATCACGCCTGAAACGTCTCTTTTTACTCACGTAAGTTAATATAAATCCGACATTGCATTAATAAATGGTATTTTCAAAAACACCAAGGAATGTATTTGACCTGATGGCTACCTTGGTCGACAGCTCAGTCCCAAGCAGACAAAATTAGTCTCAACTCTTGACCCACTTGAACTAACCCTTCAGTCACAGATATCTTTGTTTTTAGCCGTTAATGCCACGTCAGGCAAGAAAGTGACGATGCAACTGCACTATGTAGGCAGATATCTTTGTTTTTAGCCGTTAATGCCACGTCAGGCAAGAAAGTGACGATGCAACTGCACTATGTAGGCAGAATTGTTCACCTTCGGACTGACATTTTAAAATTTGACTCTAAAATTAAGAAGTTTGGCGCATCACCAATCGCAATTTCTCAGTGTCGATATTTAGAATAATTCAACGTGTTACCATTCCCTTTCTAAACCCAGGCAGGTTTTCCTTAATCGAATCGTTTGCATTATTACGCCGTATTTCATTGATGATTCTCAGTACTACCTTTTTGTGTATCTAAAACTTAACAGTCCGTCCTGTCATTTACATATTACCCACGAGTCCTTTTCTGGGCTGGTGATTAAATTGACCTAATTAAGTCATCTGGCTAATCTCTTATCTCATACGTACCACGAATACAACCCTTTAAACTTACTCCTTCCATTTTTAAAGAAAGGATTAGACTCGTATTTCATGCGATAGGATTACTCCGCTCTTTATCTTATTATACTCTCTTCTGCTGAAAAATTTCCGCTAGCGTTTCTTATGCAATTGTGAATCCGGATCCAAAGAGTTTTCCAACAGCTTGCCTTCTTTTCCAATGCCTTTTCTCTTAATGCACAATACAGGGCCCAACCCAAAAGTACTGGGACGGAGTCGATAAATAAAAATGTATTGCCAGAATTTTAACATTCACTCAAACGTCTTGTGTGTCCACACACCGCTGCCAGCGGGGTTTCCACGCCTCGTATACGCCTTCTGGAAGGCGGCGGCGCCCGGAATGCTGCTAGACTTCCTCGTCACGGTATATTGTAACGCTTAAACCGAGCCGTGGTGGCTTCCCTTCAGCGCGGATTTGGGACGACAGTGGGATAGGAAGATGTCCGGTGGAACGTTGTTTATTCAATTTGAATCCTCACTTATTGATCGAGAAGCTTTTGGCGAATCCACGTGTGAGTTTCCTTTTGCTCGTCCAAGAGTATTTGTGGCACCAACTTCGCACACACCTTGCTCAAGCCATTGTCTTCGGTCAAAGGTTGAAGTAATCTTTAAGGCATGGCAGGTTCTTCAGGAACCATGCGAACACTTCATCTGCGATCCCTGTCCGACAAAGCCTTCACTCTTGCAAGAGTGTCGTCACTTTTTCAGTTCGAAGGTCGTCCTGAACGTTCTCCCTCTGCAGCATCTTCTCTACCTTCCCGAAACTAATTGTGCCACTCAAAACACCCGATCTACCCATGGTGTTATCACAAGAAGCTGCCTTGAGCATGCCATGAGTCTCTTTCCCGATTCAACAAAGTTTTACGTGCACTTTGATGGCGTAGCCCTTTTCCAATAACCGGTTCACGACGGAGCGTAACGAGGTCATGCTATAGAGGTTTCGCAAACGAACGATCCACTCTCCGCAAAGGCTTGGCCCCAACTTCCACCGACCTCCAGCCTTTCCTGAGGCTCCCCTCTTGAACCCAGCCAGAGAAACCGCCGTCCGTCCGTATATCCGGGGAAAATAAGCAATAATACTTTTGGGAAAAAAAACTTGAATTTCTTAATTTCAAGATTAATTTACAATTTAAATAGATTACCACGAAAGATATTACTCTTTGCAAACATAGAACACAAAAGATATTGCAATATTCAGGTAATATTTAGAAATTTACCACTAATGGGAGGAAAGATGAGGCCAAGAAAACGAAAACATACGAAGTATTTGTCGTAATGTTACTCCTCACGAATCCTGCGGGCAAGTACAACTCACAAGGGTCGCCACGAATACGAGTGATAGAGAGCACAAATACGAGTGATAGAGTGTTTGGCACAGCCCTTCCCCTTTTCAATTATAATTTTTTTTAATCTTACTTCATTCGCCCATTTGTACTCCCAAAGAGCAAGGATTACGGGTTATTTATTTAACTTATCCCCTAGGCCGCAGATACGTGTAGTTTGAACCCATGAATAATCCTTATCGAGGAAACTTTTATGTATTTTTACCACTTTGCTTTGATCTCCTTCACTTCTATTTATAACGTACATGTCTAATTTTGCATTGTCACTTCAATTTTTGCTTTGAATTGTGCATCCTGGCGCGCTCGCTCTCTGCTTTGTCTAACAATAACGACGCATCGCTCCTCCCAATTAATGTCCCTCGAGCAGTCACACAGATTCCCGGCAGAGTTTATTACTTATTTCACGGTACGTTCTTCACCCCTAAAATAGTTTTTCGGAGTTACCGTTTTCCTTCTTTTCATCCTAACATAAGTACCAAGAGCATTCTCAACGGAAATGAAACTGGAATATAACCACCACTGTCAGAGAATAAAAGGACAAACGTCTAAGATGGCGGAGTTTCCAATCCCTAAAATCTGTGTGAGGTAAAATGGGATGGATTATTCTCGCGGGAGAACAGGTGTACGCATTTTGAAGACATTACGAAAGTATCGGCATAAACGCGAGGACTAAAGGAGACGAAACGACCGGAAGGTGCTAAAAAGTCACAGTTACTCGGGAAAAATGTCGATAAGTCGAAGGCGAGCTTAGAAGAGTGGTAGTAGTTTCGTTGGGGAGGCGATCGACAGCTGAGATCATTTGCTCCATTAGGAATGGACAGAAAAGATTGAAAGGTGGAGATGAACCCGGCATAGGTATTAGCCTACTCTCAACGAAAGCCGCCAAGGGTCATACAGTTTAACGCCCCATCCGACGGACGTTGTACTCACTCAAAGTCCCTTCCACTAAGCACCTCAAGTAGAAATCGGGAAACCACTAAAAATATCTGTCGCCACCAGGATTCGAACCAGGGTCCTGTGAGTGGGAAGCCAGCACGTTAGCTACCGCACCTTCTCGATCCCCAGCTTACGAGATTAAACAGTATCGACGCTGTCGAGAGGAAAGAAGGACTTCAAAAGTCTTCATGACTGTATCGAAAAGGCGCACTTTCACATACAAACTATTTCGATACGTGCAATGACGTAGACAGAGTAGAGTGGGTGCAATTGGTGAGCATTTTATATGAGATAAGAACAGACTGTAGAGATGGAAAACTTATCCGGAATCAGTGGCACATATCATCTCGCCACATGAGTTAGAAAATGTTCCAGACCGAACAGTTTAGGATAACGAATGGAATTAGTCGGAAATGGCTGTTTAAGCGTGATACAAGACAAATGTTGTGTCCTTTATCATCGTTTTTGTCTATTGCCATTCCAATGTACAAGGGTAGATTGAAATATTCTTTCGCTGGTTAGGTCTCATTTAGAATATGCTGCGATCTATACGAGATCCTCACGAATTCGGATTGATTGCCAAATTGGATCGCGTTCATCGTAGAGGAGAAATATTAGTAAAACGTTGTTACGATAAACTTAATAGCGTATCCAATATATTAGAGCAACTAGGCTGGGAATAGCTCACGGAGCGAAGGTCACATTACAGATTGAAGAAGCTCTTGCGTAAATTGGAAGGATGCCTCTTTAGCAATGACTTTTGAAAATACTACCTTGATCAAAAAGTTCCCGGAATTTATTCAGAAAATTAAAAATACAAGTTTATTCATCTAAATCTATATTGTCCCCTTCAAAGTAATCCCCATCGACTGCAACACACTTATGCCAGCGCTTGATCCAATCCTCGAAACATTTTTTATATTCGGTTTTCGGTATGTCCATCAGTGCTTCCTGCGATTTTTCCATTACTTCCTCTCGGCTGCTAAAACGCGTTCCCCGTAATGGTTTCTTAACTCGATTGAACAGAAAGAAGTCACAGGGAGCCAAATCAGGTGAATTCGGTGGCTGTTGGACGGTATTTGTTGCATTTTTCGTCAAAAAATTACGAATAATGATAGCACTGTGCGACGGTGCGTTAACATGGTGCAAAATCCACGAGTTTTCTGCCCACATTTCTGGTCTCTTTCGGCGAATTGCTTCACGCAAACGTCTCATAACGCCCAAATAATACTCTTTGTTTACTGTCTGGCCTTCTGGCAAAAATTCATGATGCACTACACCGTTGTAATCCATGAAAACCGTCAGCATTGCCTTCTTTTTTGACTGAAAACGACGTGGTTTTTTTGGTCTCGGCTCATTTGGTGAACGCCATTCACTTGCCTGATGTCTAGATTGCGTGTCGTACTCATAAACCCACGTCTCGTCTCCAGTAATGATCCTTTTGATCAATGTGGGATCGGATTCAGCCTCGCAAATCATGTCTTTTGCGACGTCAACACGGTCTCTTTTTTGCATGCCAACTTTGCTGCTACACGACGGAAACCCAAATCATTAACCACAATGTCTTGGGCGGATCCATAGGCAATGTTCAAGTCCTCCGCTATTTCTCTGATGGTTAATTTGCGGTTATTGGCCAACATTTCTTTTACTTTATCAATTTTTTCACCAACTTTCGATGTCGATGGTCTGCCACTGCGTTCATCATCTTCGATTGACTCACGACCACTTCTGAACCGCTCGTGCCACTGGTAAACGACCGTTTTTTTTTTTAGAGAATCGTTTCCGAAACACTTTTCCAACATTTCCAACGTCCGTGCGCCACTAAATCTGTTTTTTACGCAAAATTTAATACAAGTTCGTTGTTGCATATTTAAATCCATTTCTGCAATTGTAAAAAATCGCCAACACACACAGAGATAGATGTACTCTTGGCTACGTAACTTTTGCAAATGTCAAGTTATGACACTAAGATTTAAAGGGAATATCAACAACAGATGTACCAATTTAACAGAAAAAACAGAACTCAAATCGGAACGATGGGACTTCAGAAGACTTCAGCTCTTGACAAGGATGGACCATGCTTCGGCTACTTGAGACTAAAGATGCCCCATATAAGTTTTGAAAAACTTAAAGCTGGTATTTTTGAGGGGCCACAAATCAGACAACTTACAAAGGATCCTGATTTTGTCGAGTCAATGAATGAGATTAAAAAAATTAGTTGGATGTCATTTGTTGAGGTCATAAAATATTTTCTAGGAAATCACAAAAGTGAAAATTATATTGAGCTGGGTAAACATTATGCTCAGTAACTTCAAATCACTTGGATGTAATATGAGCACTAAAGTTCACTACATACACAGCCTCTTAGACAATTTTCTTGGAAATTTAGGAGACACAAGTGAAGAACAAGGTGAAAGATTTCACCAGGATAGAAAAACAATGGAAGCTCGCTACCAAGGAAGATGGGATAACCATATGATGGCAGATTACTGCTGGTGCTTAAAACGAGACTGTTTGAACAAAGTGCACTCAAGAAAATCGCGCAAAAGAAGCTTCCGATGTGTTGAGTGATGTTTTTATGTATTTTGTTCTTTTCAATTTATTTTATTACAGTAAAAAATTTTAGTATTTGTGTTCAATTGTATTGTAAAATTCTGTTGTGTTGGTGGGTGATTTAACAGCCCTAGAAATAAATCAAGTCTTTATATTTAGTGGGTTTTATTATTAAAATAATATCATCATGTAGAAGATTTTTTACGTAAGTAACAACATACCTATATCTTGAAAACTATAGCTGATAGGGAAAAACTAGTGTCATAATTGGATTCAGCACCCCAATTGTTCTTTAAATCAGATATAAAAGCTCCGGCACCAAAACCACTGTTGGCCTGTGTTATTAGTGAGAGGAGCGTTGGAGGTTCACTCGCCCCCGGCACTGTTGATCTTACATTTAGACGAAATTAGTGCTTTGGAAAATTAAATGGAAATTGAAATCCATTTCACTGGTTTCCCGGTGCATGGTCTCGAGAGAGGACCATACGACTTGGGACGCAGGAATAACTTTAACAGGAAATCGTGACAAGTGATGCGTCCCCCATTTGGCGACCACATAAGAAATAAACTGTGCACAAACGGGGAGACGAGTGACGCGCAGCAAAGAGGGGATGACGACACTATCGTGCCGCGAAGAAAGGACGAATCGATGCAAATTTGCGTAGATTAAAAACGTCGTAATTCCGTGAACATTGCAAACGCTTACCTCCTCACTCGCATGGACGCCATTCTCCCTATAAAATTATGCCTCCTTCTGCAAACGAGACTTGTCGTAAGAATACTGGAGGGACCGCGAGATCGAGAAAAGCGATCAGGAAAGGGCATCCTTCACCACCAAGGACGGCCTCTCCCAATTTAGTGCTGACTTTCATCAAGCAAAATGAGCAACAGATGTGCTGGTACGACAGAGAACGGAAGGACCAAAATGTTTAGCCAGAGAAGTGCCAGATAATGAGACCAATGTGAAACCTATAGGCAAAAGCGTGTCGAAGAAGGGTGAGAAAGGATAAGTTAAAATGGGAGGGCAAACACTAGAGCAAATGGAACAGTTTACGTACATCGGAAGTGATTTGGAGCAACACGGTCAAAGTAGCAGGGACATAAGAAGAAAAATTATACTAGGGAAGGAGGCTTTCACAAGTAGGAGGGAGTTGATGACGGGGACGTTGAGTAGGGAGGTTAAGAAAAGACTCCTAAAAACTTTGATATGGAGCGGAGCCATGTACGGCGCAGAAACGTAGTCACGGGAGGAGGGTAGATGCAGATTGGTGGCTTTTGAAATGTGGGCGTGGAGAACAACGGAGAAGGTAAAATGGACCGAAAGGAAAACAAATGAGGAAATTCCGGGTATGGTGGGCGAGGAGATGGGTTTGTTGGGAGAAATCATATGGAGGCAGGAAAAATGGATCAAGGGCGTATTGATCGGCAGTGGAATGCTGAAAACTGTAATAGAGGGGAGAATGTTAGGCAAACGAGGTAGGCGCAGGAACAGGATAGGGATGTTGGGGGGGATGAAGGGAGGAAGGAAGTACACAGAGATGAAGAGGGACCTGGTGTAGAGTATTTTGCTCTAATTGTGTTTTGTTTGGAGTCGCAAGACATTTGAGTAGTTGTGTCCATCCAAAAACCTACTTTAACCGGTAGATTACCTTATAGTAATGACAATATATGTATATATAATATATATAATTCATATATTATATATATATATATATTATATATATATCCTATCTTATCTTCCGAAGAAGACGGAGTTCGAGTCCGTCGAAATTTTCAAGATATTATTGTGATTTATTCTGTGTTCTATTGTGCCGTCCAAAAGTTATATTGCTCTCGTGAGTACTTCCGCATTATCTATATATATATATATATATATATATATATATATATATATATATATATATATATATATATATATATATATAATCTTGAAAATGACGCACTCCGGCGACGCACAAACACACAAACACTAGGTTAATAAATATTAAACACACAGAAACATAAAAGAAGGACACTTACAGTAGATATTTACGTTTCGACGGCACGACCGTCGTCATCAGAATGCCGTTCGAAGAGCGGGGGTGGGCCGGGTGCGAATGGCACCAAAGGCACGTGCGGGGGATGAAGCGGCGGGGGATGTTAATTAAATATTCCGCTGTGGGGTCGGCGCGAGGACCTTCATTTGTTTCTCGACCGGAGATCAAGAAGGGAAAGAGAGGGAGCCGCTTCTTCCTCCCGCGACATCTCCCCCTCCACTGCCTTCAAAGACGACCCAACCCTCCTTCCCTGCAACACGACCCCTCGCCCTCAATTTTCACTCAAGAATTCTCATTATTTCAATGCGGAAATGACACCTGTGGCTTCAAATGAGCCTTAAGTGCAAACATATCAGTGACAGTAGTGCATATCCATTATTGAACTTGTAAACAAGCACACCTAAGACATTGGCTGCCCATATTAAGTGCGTACAAGGGCACGGAAGTCATCCATCCACTGTACTTTCAGGTGACCAAAACAACAGTTGTCATAGGTTTCTCTCTCCCTTCCTGTGGGACATCATCGCCAGGAATTATTATATTTATATAATAACAAGTATACATATATAATTAATGATAAATCATTACTGTCTCCGAATAGTGTACATGTGTGTTTGAATTGCGGCCTGAAGGGGGTGTGCCGGGGCGGAGGGAGGGGGAGGGGGTGATGCATCCGGGTGGAAGGGGACGAGACGGAGGACACCAGGACGGCATGTGCCAAGGTGAAAGGAAAATAGTTTACTTTGAGAAGTGACCCGATATCGCACTCATTCCGAGGAGCCCACGGTTAAGGGCAGAGGCGTGCGGAGACGCGTAAACCTTGGGGGATTTAAGCTTGGGAGGTGGCGATGAAAAAAATATGCGACCAGAAGTTTGGAGACAAAGGAATATTGGATAAAAATTACCGAATTCGTTGATTTCTGCATCCACAGAAGAATTTTCGGAAAAGGGTGTCAGGGTAAATTAGTAAAAATATTGGTAATAGTGTATACAGAATCCAAGAAATATGTACGCGGACAAATACTATCAACAATTGTTATGAGATCTCATACGGTCTTAATAATCAAAGATTGGAATGTCTTTATATTGGTGTACAAGGTTTGTTTTAATAATATTGTTGCAATAGCAACAATTGTAATATGTAGCATTTGTTCCTGACGTGTTCGCAAAGTGCTGAATTCAGACAGAATCGGTTGTAAAGTGTGCGCATGAGCGCAGATCGTATTATCGGCATTGACAAGACGGTGACAGTGCACAATATTAATATTTGGCGATGCGAAATATCTACGCTAAACTCGTCCTTCCGAAGGTCTTGACGGACGACGAAGGGCATAGAAGAGTGTGTCTGCTCACGAAGACCTTCTGTAACGACATCGCGACGAGTCCCCAACCACCTTTCAGTCCCGACTTGACACCATCAGACTATTATTTCTATTCCCTAAAAAAGTGAAATCCACCATCCATCAAAGGACATCGCCACCATGGGGCCCCTAAGTGTCGTCAAAGAAGCTTGCACGTGCTCGTACCCGTAAGGATCTTCCGCATACCATGGAGCCTTCGAGTGGTGAAAAAGCCAGTGGCAAAAGTGTGTCGACGCTCAACAGAAAATCTTTGAAAACTTTCGAGGCATTGTAGCAACATCTGAAATAAATCTATTTTCCCGATACTATTTGTACAAACCATGTATTTCTATAGTGTCATTTAAATGAATAAACGAGTTCAAAATTGAGGGACATGGGTAGAAGCATTCAACGCAAGGCCATAAGGATATCTAAGCGTAATCCGAAAGAAACAATGGTCTAAGCCAGTGGTCGGCAACTGCGGTTCGCGTAGCAAATGCGGCTCTTTTGCCCTTCTCTCGAGTGCGGTTGCGGCTCTTCCACAAAATACTCGTACCACGTGCGGGCGAGCCCGTGCAATACGATCGGATTTTCATTGCCTACTAAAACAGTCAAAATGTCTTCGATTGACCTAAAACAACCAGCCAGAAAGCCGAAGACCTTAAAATGGTTTCAGTTTCATCATGAGCAGTCGACGGGTCGTGTGGCATAAACGACGCAGAGCCATGATCCACTTTTTGAACGATTTATTTTACCTACAGAGGCCAAAGAAATACTTTTAGGATGACTGTCACTCAAAAGTGAAACACTTAGAGAGGATATAGTAAATGCTGCAATTGAGTGCATTGAAAAACCGTCAAATTCCACTCAATATAATTGCCTCAATTTCAACAGACCGGGCGGAAAATGTAACCGACGTCAGAAACGGGATTGTTGCTATTTTTGGAAAATAATTAATCACGAGATACCTACCATTGCATCACGCCTCAAGAAGCGCTTCGTGCGCCGACATTTCGAGAAGAAATTGGCAGTGTTATGGTATTGGTGATTAAGATTATCGACTACAACAATTGGCGATGAACAAGTAAAATGAACTCTCGTTCATCGCCAATTTAAAAATATTTCAGTCAGGATACGCAGATCTTCCGCTGCATAACAAGGCACGTTGCTTATCAAGAGGAAACGTCCTGAAAAGTTTCGCTTCCTTACTTACAAAAATTAAAGCATTTCTCCTTGAGAAGGCTGTTCAATATCCAGAACTAACGAACGGTCAGTGGATACACACATTTTATTTCACGTTAGACTACACGTCTCGTCTAAATCGGCTTAATGGAGCACCACAGGAGAAAGGAAACACACTTTTTTTGGATGATAGAAGAAGTCTTTTCATGCGAAAACAAATCATCTCTTTTTACTCTGGATTTTGAAAAAAAAACTTTAATTCACTTGCCAAGCCTTTTGAAGCATCGCCAAAAAAATAATTCTGAAGTTGACGCTTGCTATTTAAAAAAAACGCTTTCCAATATTAGGGAAACTTAACTCAAGAGGTTTCAGGAATTCAGAAACAGCAAAGCGGCATTTGCCTTTGCTAAATAACCTTTTAATGCACTGTAAAATAATTGCAATTTTCTCCCATTAATATCCACACATGCAATTTGACACGCAATCAAAAGAAGCCAAAGGATTGCGGGGCTAGAAAATTTGCACTCCTTTGAGCTGACATAAAATACTCAAGAAAAACAAATATGAACTTAGCCCACAGCACAAGTGGCCTGCTTTGAAAGACACGGAAAAGGAAGATGTGCTTATTTTTAACAGTTGTAAATGTATTCCTGATTCATATAATCACCTAAAAAAACGAACTTTTTCTGTTCTTCCATTATTTAGGTGTATATCTCTACGCGAATGGAATCTTTGTTAAGCACGAGCCTTATCAAGAGTAAATTAAAAAGTCGTCCAATTGACGATGGTCCGGAAACCTGGCGCCTAAAATTAAAAAGACCAACATACTAACATGAATTAACCAAACTTTCCAAGGAGATGCAATGCTATTGCTCAGATTAGAATTTGTCATTGCCATGATTTAATTTTATGGATACCTCACCATTTCATTTTATCAATAAATTATATCGTTATTAAGAATGAGATCAAAGTTTAATTCGACGTACCTATATTTTAACTATGACTTCAAATTTTAAGTACATTTTTTTAGTTAATTTTAGGGAGCGTTGTGAATTAAAGAAGATGTACCGTCGAAAATTGGAAAAGATAAAAGGTTTGTATAAAAAGTATCGGTGAAAATTTTTCCCCGAAGTGTCCGTGAAGTGCTGAATCGTCGTTTAAGTGTGCGCATGATCGCAGATCGTACATTGGCACTGATAAGAAGATGACAGTACACACATCATTATATCACTGAAAATTTGGCGATTCGAAAGATCTGTGCAAAACTCGTCCTCCCGAAGGTCTTTGGACGGACGACCAAGAGCAGAGTCGAGTGTGTCTGCTCGCGAAGACCTTCTACAACGACATCGCGACGATTCCCCAACTTCATTACAGTCTCGACTTGGCACCAGCAGACTGTTTCCTATTTCCAAAAGTTAAATCCTTTCTCCCTCAAAGGACATCGCCATCCGGCACCCCATTGCCGTCAAATACGCTTTCACGCGTACCCTTAAGGACCTTCCGCTTACCAGGGAGCCCACGAGTCGAGGAAAAACCGCTGGCATGAAATGTGTATCGACGCTCAAGGGATGTACTTTGAAGTATTTTGAGCCATTGTAGCAATATCTGAGATAAATCACGAATCTTTTCCCGATACTCTATATACAACCCATGTACGCTGAGATGGGGTATAGAGAGAGGATGGGGTGAAAGTAGCGAGACGAAACAAGCGTTTCGTCACGCAACTTTCGAATAAAACACGAGTTTGGATGTGAGAGTCGGAAGGGGTCGACCACATAAAATGCACCTCAATCATATTGAGGACGCTTTTAGCGGAGGCTAGATTAGGAATAGACTCATTAAGTTTATATTAATACAACTACCTATATAGTTCAAGTTTAAAATATTTGGCTCTCAAACGAAATTTCAATCGTCGTACTGTTGATATTCCGCTCTGTTGACAAAAGAGTTTGCGGACCACTCACTCAAACAATTCTCCACAGGAATCCCTTAAACTTAGATAATTTCGAAAGAATTGTCACCTCCCAACTAACTACTCGTATCGAAGTCGCAAAGAGGACTAAAAAACGAATTTTCTAAAGAATATCTCTAATCGCACTAAAAAAAATGCTCCGCAATTACTGTCATCACATTTATTTGCTCCGATACAACTTTAAATTTATCACTTTGTTTTTTTTAAGCCATCCATTCCACATTTACTAACTCAATTTCAACGAAGCGCAAAAACAATACGTCCATTTCTCTTCTTTACGAGTAGTGTGTCTAAAATGTTAAAAAGATTTTCCATATTTTTTCGACTCCACGTATTACTTGCTCTGCCTGTGCATCGTGGGCACACGCGGGTCATTTGCACGTGGTCCGGATAAGCACTGCCTCAGTGTTTCCAACGATGACGAGACATATCTGTGAGAATAATTTGTGGGTAGCTTACTATTACGATCTCAGTTCCGGCAGACAGTTCTGTCGATTGGGAATGTCTCGCAAGGATAATATATAAATAAAAGGAGAAATGATCGGGGATAATTCCTCAGATCCCATCGCCGGGCATTGACTAGGTTCCACGCCAGCCCAGTCCGTCAATGATTGGCACTCGAGGGCCCGCGACTCCCTCTCGTCCCCATCCCTTCCATAACACCTCCCCTCACTCTCATCCGTCGCTCTTTCGCGCTGAGAAAAATGCCACCCCTGGAATCGTAAATGCTTTCGCCCAAACATTTGAACCCTCGTCATTACCATCGGACATCACAATATCACTGATCACTGTGGTGATAACGCCATGGATAGAACGGGTGTTTCTGAGTGCCACTAGTTGTTTCTGGAGGGTAGAGAAGATGTTGAAGACGTCGAACGTTCAAGATGCCCTTAGACCTCAAAAAATGACGAAAATCTTGCAAGAGTGATGGCTTTGTTGGACAGGGATCGCAGAGTTTCTGATGAAATTAGTATTTCTTAAAGTGATGTGCATCAACTTTGTGACCGAAAACATGGGCACGAGAATGGTGTGTGCGAAGTTGGTACCGCGAGTATTCTCGGGTGAACAAAAGGAAACTCGCACGCGGATCGGCCAAGAGCTTTTCGACCATATGAGTGAGTATACAATTTTTTTAGAGATTGCCCCAGAGCTTGTCGACGATGCCTCAGCCACCCTGCAGCCACCAAATTTCTTCCTCTTCCTCAAATCCGTGCTGAAAGGTCGTCACCACGGATTGGTGGAAGCGTTACAACAGGCCGTGACGAGGGAGTTTAGCAGCATTCCGGGCGTCGCCTACCAGATGGCGCACGGAGCGTGGGAAACCCGCCGGCAGCGGTGTGCGGACGCACAAGGGTGCTACTTCGAACACTTTTGAGTGAATGTATCACATTAATAATACTTTGTTTAAATCGATTCAGTCCTAATAATTTTGGAACAGACCTTGAATTGCAACGGGATATTCCTCGTTCAGGCAATTCACATAGTGCAACATGGTGTGTCGCCTGCGGTTTCCCACCCACGACGTTTGAATTCATTGAAATCGCGCAGTGGTTCCCAGGATCGCTTTACTCTTGAGTCGAATCCGAGCATTCACGTAATCCGCCGACCGCGACTCACGTGATTCATTAATGTTTAGTCCTTTCGAAAGCCTTCCAATACACATCTTTACTAGTGGAAAAGATTGAAGAAGGTAAATGGACGGAACGGAGAGCAGACGAGGAAGTCCTGGTCATGGTACGTGAAGAGATACGGCTGTAGGGAGATATCCGAAGGCGGACAGGACAGTAGGATGCAGGAGACACCTACAGGCAATGGGAGGCTGACGACGAGAACATCTACGCAATACCCTGCAAACCCGTCGCAAGGACGTGTGGCAGAGGGTGGTAGGTCACCAGCCATTCTACATCTTTCCCTTAATATTATTATTATATAAATCTCGTAGCAATCAGGCAATTATTCTGGTGGCAACGGTCAAATTGGCCAACTGTCACTCTTACAATGCACATACATATGTACATACACAAGAAGAAAAGATATGAGACAAAATGGCCTTATATACAATGATACTTAAATGATACCAACCGCACCTTTACCATCACACATGGGCTAGATTCACACCATACCCACCACGGTCGCCGCACTCCGACCATTATCGCGCACTCTTCAATTTCATATACCGTTCAAATCCACGCACCGTCAACACATCATTCACTTTTCCAATACACCTTCTCACGCCGAGCACATCACGTTCAGAACAATATTTTTATCACTCAAGAGCTTCTTTACACTTATTCTTAAAACTCCTAAAATTGGCTGGAAAGGACTCAAACAAATCTTCAGGCAGCTGGTTCCATTCAACAATAGTTCTGTTCAAGAAAGAGCATTTTTTCTCATTTGTTCTTTGCGTTCTTATTTTCATTTTAAAACTTTGGTCGTTTTTTCCCTTCAAAGTTTGGTTTTCCTATCTCTTTCCATAAATCTTCCCACGCTTCGTCATTTTTAACAATTCTATAGTACATCGCGCCTAACCTACTCGTTTTTCTTCTTTTTTTCAAACTCTCCCATTTCAGTATATCCAACATTTCCGTTGCACTATCTGATCTTTTGTACCTTTCGAGTACATTTATTTTTGCCTATCTTTGAACTTTTTCTATCTTTTTAATTTGTCCCACCTCACATGGATCCCATAGCATGGACGAGTATTCTAGGATAGGTCTAACCAGTTCCTTATATTATTATTAGGTAATCTACCGGTTGAGGTAGGTTTTTTGGATGGACACAACTATCAAATAAACACTTTGTAACTCCAAACAAAAACCAATCCAGCAACCTAATCTACATCAGGTCCCTCTTCATCTCTATGTACTTCTTTCCACCCTTCATCCCGTCCAACATCCCTATCCTTTTCCTGCCCTTTCGTCGCTTGCCCAACAGTCTCCCCTCTATTACCCTCTTCAACATTCCACTACCACTCAATACGCCTTTCATCCATTTTTCCTGCCTCCATAGGATTTCTCTCAACAAACCCCTCTCTTCACCCACCATCTCCAGTACTTCCTCATTTGTTTTCCTTTCGGTGCATTTCACCTTCTCCACCCTTCTCCACATCCACATTTCAAAAGCCTCCAATCTACGTCTATCCTCCTGCTTCAGCGACCACGTTTCCGCGCCGTACATAGCTACGCTCCATATCAAAGTTTTTACGAGTTTTGTCTTAACTTTCCTACTCAACGTCCCCGCCAACAACTCCCTCCTCCTTGAGAAAGCCTCCTTGCCTACCGCAATTCTTCTCATTACGTCCCTACTACTTTGACCGTATTGGTCCAAAACACTTCCGAGATATGTAAACTGTTCTACCTGCTCTATTTTTTCCCCGCCTATTTTAATATTTAGCTTAGCCTTTTTCTTTCTGGAAAATCGCATAACCTTTGTTTTATTAATATTTATTCTCATCCCATATTTATCGCACTGAACCTCCAATTCACTGAGCAATGCTTGCAACCCCTTGGCTGACTGAGCAACTAATGCTTGGTCATCAGCAAACCTAACCGATTATATATCCTGATTGTAATCTATATTCCTCTCAATTAGTGATCTCATTACTGCAATGGCATCACGCGTACCTCTTCCTTTCCTGAACCCAAACTGATCATCCCCTAAGTAATCATTAGCCTTACTCTCTATCCTTTTGTTGATGATCCTGAGAATAACTTTAGCTGCGTGGGATATCAAACTTATTGTTCTGTAATCCTCACATGATATAGCCTTTACCATTTTCGGAATAGAAACTAACACCGATCTCACAAAATCTTCCGGCCACATTCCTTCCTCATAAATACTACGAATGAGTCCATATGGAGTCTTCTTCCCACATTTTCCTAAGCATTTCAACAGTTCTACAGGGATGTTATCCAACCCCACGGCCTTATTTGATTTCATCTCCTTTAATGCCCTTTCTGTTTCATCGTCGACTATGCCTGGACCTAAGCTATCATCTTCTACGTCATGTTCTTTTTTATGTCTAATCTTGTCGGCCTAAGTTCTTTACCAACATTGTTTCTATATATTCCTTCCATCTCTCTTGGATTTTTTCCGGTTCAACTATTATCTTACCCCACTAATCTTTAACTGTTAGTACAGATCTTGGCGTGACGAACTAATCGAACTGACAGAGAGGCGTGACGAACTTGATTCGGGGCTAAGGATACATGTGTCGGGGCGGATTCGCGCCTTAACGAGCCCAACGAAACGCAAAGGACTCCATCATTTACACTCCAATTGACAGGGTAAGTTCCATAAGTAATGCAATTATTTTTTTAAAAGTAATTTATTCAACAGATTTGCACAAATTCTTGAAATTCTTCAAAGTACTGTCCTTGGGTCTCTACAAATTTTTTCCAGCGACTGTGGCATGACCGGCACGCGCCCTGGAAGACGTTTTCCAGGATGCACACCGGTCCGTACCGAAGGGAACCTCTCGCAAGGTCTTCGTCACGGCTGATTGGATTTCTTCCATGGACGAAAATCCGTTTCTTTTCAGGGCTGCCTTAATCCGAGGGAACAAAAATAAGTCTACTGGGACGACTTAGGGGGCTATAGAGGGGATGGGGCATCGTTGGTACCTGGTGTTTGGCCAGGAACTCGTGGATTCATAGCTTGTTCTGGCAAGTCTGTCGTGATGGAGTTTCCGGGTAGCGGAGACGTCTTTTCTCATACTGATGAGTCTTTTTCAGAGTCTTTCCAGCACATCCACGTAGCAGCATCGTTAACTGTATGTCCTTTAGGAACAAACTCCTCAGGGACCTACTAAGGTCTTTAACTTTACTATTGAAAAAGACAATGAGCATTGTTTTCACTAATGATTTTCTCATTCTTGCCTTTTTGAGCTGGGAGGACCGGTCGGTGTGTGAACACCCTGTGAAGGTGCGACATCAGTTCTTAATTCTACAAAGTACGCAACATGCATTCACACAGTACCCCGCAAGTCACCGCAATGGCATGTGGTGTTTTAGGTCACCCCCGTAACCACTCGCAAAACCAACAAATTCCTACCCATCTACACACACAGAGGCGTGTGTATAATCATGCAAAACTTAAACCGGCCACTTCCAGTGGAAATTGCCCAATCGTTCGTCGCACAATCGCGTGCGATCCTGGCTCGTGCTCCAGCGCCACTAGTGACCAAAAATTGCAACAACTTAGTTAACAATGCTAATGATTTACCAGGAACAGCAACAACTGAGGACTTCAGAAATCAGTTTGGAATCCTATGAGTTTGACCACTATTTCAAATTTGCACAGAAGATTCATGACAAAACATGAAGCAATAGTCGGAGCGTTACGATTGGTCGACAAAAAGAGAAGAGAAAAGTGATTGGTCGAACTTGGGAAGAATCACTCTGCGAACGAGACTTTAATGCACGTCACGCGTCTCGAGTGCACCCCTCCCCCCGGCTTACAATTGAGGGGAAGGGGCGGGGGGTTTAGCGATGAGAGAGAGAGGGAGAGCAGCGTCGCGCTTCTCGGCAACGGCGAACGGGAATGCCCTCCTCCCTGCTTGCTTCGCGGGAACGGGGGGGGGCTCCTGGGGATTGAGATAGAGGAAGGCCCCTCAGCCTCTCTTCTTGGAAGGTCCCCACAATAATTTTGGCAGTCTCAACCACCGGGGGTGAGGGAGGCGGGGTAGTGAAGGGGGCCCGCTATTTTCGCGACGCGCACTAAATTTCAGGAATTGGACGAGCAACCAATGCGCCATTGCCAAATACCTGTCCCGGTCGATTGTGTTCTTTTTATACGTCCGTCTACGCCCAGACACACGGAGCGATCAAATGCTGCCGACGGCGCTTCGGGCCCATCTGACTCCGCCGCACCTCCTCAGAACATGCTTCCCGCCGGCCAAATCTGAGCGCAACTTTGCTCATGCGAACGGACACCACACATTACAGTTAAACCATCCTCCACAAAGTATGCATCTTTACACTTACTACCTGTCTTACTTCCGTCCAAGTTTTGTTGTACTTTCACTTAAACTTTTATTAATATTACTTAAAATCTTCAAATTTCGTGTTTCACTTTTTTTTATGGTCAAACTTAAATTTCGAATTTGGCCTTCCGCGTATACAACTAAGAGTTTTCTAAATAGAATGGTTTGAGGCGCCACTTTGAGGAAGCGATTCATATCGGAAAAGGAAATACTTTGTTCTTCCACATATATTTTATTATTCACGACCTATGTTTTGACTTATGACCCGATGATGACTTTGTGAGTCAAAACCTAGGTCAGGCATAAAAAAATATATGTGGAAGAACAAAGTATTTTCTTTTACGATAGAACTTTCTAATTAGTTCTGCCGTAACATAATTTCTTTCTGTCGAATTAGATCGCGTGTAACGTAAAGGAGTTAGATTTCTAAAAACTTGTTAAGATAAACTTAGTAGCGCGTACCTGAAATATTAGAGGAGCTAGGCTGGGAATCATTCACGGAGCGAAGGTTAATTTACAAATTAAATCTCTTGCATAAGCAGTGATGTTGAAAATGTGTTATGAGCTCCTTCGCACTACGGCAGGAATATCATGCCAATAAAATTAGAGACACAAAATGTTGAACGGATAGATTTAAGATGCCATTTTTTCCACAAACGATAAGGGATCAGAATAACGTTGTCCGACCGCGATAGGGGTACAAATATTCTGGTCAAAATTAGTCCGGTGTGCATTCACCCCCCGCCACACACACCCTAGCAGTGGCTTGCATAGTATCAAAAAAATACAAAATAAGAAAAACATGCTTGTGCTATTCCTGCCCTTTACCCCACTCCCCTATGGATCCCCCCTCCCTCTATCACCGTATTACATTTCATAGCCACCCAATGCACTCGACACCCACTTCTCCTGCACCAATAGAAATTCTCCCAGCATTTCTTTCTCTTCCCCCAAGCCTAATGCAACTTCCTCCTTTCTTTTTGCGTCCATTTCACCACATACGGTCTTTTCTTCCCGTTGGAACCTTCCATTCTACGCTCGTCCTGCTGTCTCAGCGGTATAGTAATACAGTTTCAGCATCGTAAAACACGCACTCCATATTCAATTATTCACTTTTCTGTTCTTAGCATCCTTACTCAGCGTCCCCGTCACCAAGTCCCTCCTCATTATTAAAACTTCCTCGATCAAAGCGATCATTCTTCTTTTCGTCCCCTCTATTCGGATCTTCTTCGTAAAGACCACTTCCTAGTTGGTAATAAGCTCATGTCCTCCAATTTTCATGACTCACTTAGTCTTTCTTTTGCTCGAAAACCACATGAAAACTTCGTTTTATTTACATCGATTTTCACCCCAAATTCTCGCAATGTTTCTGCCGCCCGCTTAGGAAGGACTGCAATCACTCGGTAGACTGGCTGCCGAATCTTGCTGGATCGCCTGTACCCCCTAACCCGTGCTCTCTTATTCAAGAAATTCCCATGCGCCTCTCGACCTCGTATCCCTTTACAAGTTGACAAGCAAAATGATAATTAAGACCTACGTATATAAATAACTTCCGTCTGGCACTGTTCATTCGCCTCCATATATGCGCAGTCTGGAACCTTTACAAAGTTCGAATAAGCCACCTATTTCTTCATTGTACTCTCATCTTCTTCAATGGCTCATCAATCCTATCCAATTCATATTGTCGCATGAATGCCTTCTCAAAATCCTTGAAACATATGCGAGTTATGTCCAGAAAGCAATTTACGTTTTGAAATACGATACGAACCTAGAGAAAAGGCTAAATTTTTATTATGAACATTTGAAAGACACATTCTTAAATTAATTTTCTGCATAGTTGCCATTCAAATTGAGGCATTTATCATAAGGATACACGTGCCTTTTCAATTCCAACTCTGAAGAAATCTGCCGCCTAACATTTTGATCACTTGTTACAAGAGGTATGCAATTCTGCGTCACTGTCAAAGTGACGCGCGTGTTGCAGGCCACGACTTACGAGAGATCCTCAATCGTCAATCAGCGATTTTCACGATTTCTTTCGTTGATTTTCACCGCCAGTTCTCATCTGTCAATCATAAGGCTAGGCCGACCACTACGTTGGTCCTCGTCGTGAACATTGGTGCAGTGGCCATTTTTAAACTGAATGCACTGAACTGCCTCACTCCGCCTTCACTCATTATTCCGTCTCCGTACACACTTCACGAAGTTGCCAATGGATTTCATTCGCAGGATTTCCTATTGCAGCGCACATTCCAACAGTTGGCAACGTGAGCAAAGTACAGAAGAACCACATTCTGCACACACAATACCAGAGCAGGGTGCGTACTGAGTGTGGGGAAGTTTACACACCAATGATGGTGGCTCTAGCCTTACCCACCGCCACGTTAGGCCGAAACTTAAAGTTAGTTTCTGGTAAGCCCTCGTATTTACACCTCCGGAAAATAAATACATTCTATATTCCTTCCCAACAGTGACCTCGTCACTGTTCGGGCATCATTTAGTAGAAGGATGGTGCATAATTACACACAGAAAAAACCGAATGTATTTCGATGCATATTATCAAAGTTTGCAGGATTTCCTTGGGCACAATGAGACACGGAAAACGTTAGCGAGGGACACGAAAGCATTGGAGTTGCTCTAAGAACACTTTTCACTGGATGCCAGAAGAGATCTCAGGAGATTGTATGGGGAGAGGAAGACAGGAGTCCTGATAACAGAATTCAATGACAATTGCAGTAAAATTGCAAAACATCAAACTGTATTTTTTTGCATCGTGGATGCATGACGTAGGATGAATTTAATCAGGAGCAATGCTACCGGTTCACGAAGGGCAAATAGTGGTGACCCAATGGCAAACACTGCCTTCGGACTACAATGGATGCCAACCGCCCTTTCATCCTTCCATCCCATCTCTCTCTCTCCCTTCCCACGGACACGAAGGCTCAATGTTTTGGAACTTACATTTGACGCATAAATTAAACAAATCATACAAATTGGTAGTCATTAATCATCACCCAAACTCATCCTTTTGCTGAATTTACACGTTTCATGTGCGACTCTTCCAAATGTTTCAAAACCTTTCTTCAACTATCAGAACCTAGCACCAAATGAAGCAACTGGCTCAAATATTTGACGAATGCTTTTCCTTAACAGTTCTAGAATCCCTACCCGATTCAGCCACCAACATAGAGGTGAGAACTCGCGAATCCGCATACATCCTATATTTCCGATCCTTTAAAATTCAAAGCCTTAACCGCCATCTTTAATTTCTTTCCCAACAGTCCGTAAACCTTCCGCCCCTCCTCCCCTCCCCAGGCACTCTTCCCTCAAAACCTCTCAGTCTGACCTGAAGAAGGCCTCGGAGTTGGCCGAAAGCTTAAATCATCTACAGTGTGAGTGTCCTTTTACGTGTTATCTGTTTTATTCTGTGTTCTATTGTGCCGTCCAAAAGTTATATTGCTCTCGTGAGTACTTCCGCATCATCTATATATATATATATATATATATATATATATATATATATATATATATATATATATACATATATACATATATATATATATATATATATATACATATATATATATACATATATATATATATATATATATATATATATATATATATATATATATATATATATATATATATATATATATATATATATATATATATATATATATAATTCACTAAATAGTCACAGCAAACACAGAAACCAAAACATATAAAAGAGGGACTCACTAGTTCTCGAATTTTCGGTGGTGCAACCACCTTTCTCGAGAACTAGTGAGACCCTCTTTTATATGTTTTGGTTCTGTGTTTGCTGTGACTATTTAGTGAATTTTATTGTTCACGTTCGTGAGTTTTCCAAGAATGGACTAATATACATATATATATATATACTATACATTGAACAGCACCGGTGACAATGGGCAACCCTGCCTTACACCTCTTCCTAACACTGCCCTCCGGGACTCTCCGTTCCCCACTCGCACCTGAGCAGTCTGAGACATGTACAGGTTGCGGATCAGTCTCCTGTCCCTCCAATCCATTCCTATTTTCTGCAATACAGGCATCAATTTTTCCCAATTCACTCTATCAAACGCTTTTTCGAAATCTACAAAACAGGCAAAAACGTCCTGATTGTATTCTATATTCCTCTCAATTAGTGATCTCATTATTGCAATGGCATCACGCGTACCTCTTCCCTTCCTAAACCCAAACTGATCATCCCCTAAGTAATCATTTGCCTTACTTTCTAACCTTTTGTTGTTGATCTTGGGAATAACCTTAGCTGCGAGCAAAATCAAACTTTATTGTTCTGTAGTCCTCACACGATGTAACCTTTACCTTTTTCGGAATAGGAACTAACACTTATTTCAGAAAATCTTCCGGCCAGATTCCTTCTTCATAGATACTACGAATCAGTCCATATAGGGCCTTCTTCCCGCATTTTCCTAAACATTTCAACAGTTCTACAGGGATGTTGTCCACCCCAACGGCCTTATTTGCTTGAATCTCCTTTAATGCCCTTTCTATTTCATCGTCGAGTATGCCTGGACCTAAGCTATCTTCTTCTACGTCATGTTCCTTTTCTATGTCTAACCTTGTGGGCCTAAGTTCTTTACCATACAGTGTTTCTTTATATTCCTTCCATCTCTCTTGGATTTTTCCTTGTTCAACCCCATTTATCTTTAACTGTTAGCACAGATCTTGCTTTCTTACTTCCCGATAATAACTTAACCTTGCTGTATAGAGCACCAATTTAACCTTTCTTCTTTAAACTTTCCATCTATATATATATATATATATATATATATATATATATATATATATATATATATATATATATTACATGTTCCCTCCACCTTCCCCCACCTATTTGAAAATCCCTAACCCCCTCAGCCCTTACCCTTTCCTCCTGGTGGTGCACCCCCTGCCACACACCTTTTTGGTGGCCCGCAGGGTATTTTTGTAGATGCAGATGCTCTGGGAAGAGATATGTAGGGTATCTCTGCTGTTGTTTCCGTTTAGTGATTTGGGAAGATGCAAAAAATTGAGATGAAATAGAGCAATGATGAAATACTTCGTCAAGAAAGGTATGAGAGCAAAGGAAATCCATGGCGACTTTCGGAACACAGATGTCATCCCCACTCTGAGGTCAAAATTTTCCACAGTGGGCGGAGATTCTCTTCAAACGAAGAACAAAGAGCCGAGGTGGACGGGTATTTCGCACAGGCCTGAAGGAATCCAATTTTCGGGAAGGGATCAAGACATTGGAACATCGCTGGACCAAGTGATTAAGTGTACAGGGAGGTTACATTGAAAAATTAAAAAAATTCACTCAGGCGAGTCGTTTATTTCTATTTCATTCCGAGAACTTTTCCCCTCGTGTCTACATACCGTTTACACAGGAGGGACGCTTTGAACTTGCCCTAAAGGAAACGCGGTGCCATTAGTTGGGCGGTTTCTCTTTACCCCACAAGCTGGAGATTTTACAAATGACTACTCACTCACATCACTATTCAATGTAATATGAGATTCTATGACCTTATTCGTCATTCTTTCCCCATATGAAGAAAAATGCCTAGTCCACAGCGGCACTCTTATGCTCATTTTTAGCAACAAATGATACGTAACAATAGATCACTACTCAGATGATGAATAGGATAATCTCGATACGAACGACCTCGTTCAGCTAAACTGCAGCAGAAATATTCAATTTGTTAACACTTTCGAGAAAACGAGTCTTCATTGAAATAGCAAAGACATTCAATTTTAAAGTCAAGACAAGATCAAACTCTGTGCAGATATCAGTTGTATTCGTAGGTTCATGAGTATGTTTGTTGATAACATATGTATTTGCATGCGTGCAAGTATGATTTCCGCATGGATATATACATACGCCTCTGTGGGTGTAGATTGGCAAAAATTTGTTGGTTTTGGATGTGATATTTTATTCTCTTTTACTGGGAGTGACCTAACACCCCCCACCACACTCTGTTGAGGCAGCTTGCGGTGCATTATGAAGATGCAGACGAGACAAATGGTGTGCATCTGGAGAATGCCACCGCCAACTTTCATAAAATTTCAAGGTATTTCGATGCACATCAGTTTTGAATGCATTCCATCCGCAAAAACGAAAACCGCATTTTAATAATGGTAGAAACCTCAAGTGTAAGGTGAGAAAAAAATGCGCTTATGTCAACTTAATTTTGCATAAACCGCCATTTAAATGTTTAGAAATGTAATTTCTTCAATGCATTCCATTGGACGGAGTCTTTATTTTCCGAATCGATCAACCCTTTCGTCGATTTTTATTTCAATTACAGACTTACATTTTCCTGAGTCTCCTTGCGAAACGGTTTTGCGACTCTGACCACTATGGCTGGCCTTCATCTCGCTGGAGAGGAACTCGTAGAAAACATAGAAATATCCCGAGACCGAATGAATTGGGCAGAAATCAGCATCTACACACTCCAGACAACAGCATTTTACACACCGACTTGTTTTCCGTAGCATTTGTGAGCGCCCTAGTCGAAATAAACATGATTACATAACGGAAGACATGTTTGGAACGAAGAGTGGAATATCCGGGGTCCCTTGCTCCTGTGACTTCTATTCGGGGAGGCGGAGAGAGAAGGGGGTGGAAATGCCCCCCCCCTGGTGTTGTTGAAGAGTAACAGGGAGGGGGCGTTGTTATGGGACTGTACATCTCGAAGCTGCGGCGAAACAGAAGACAACAAAAAATACAAGAATATGCAAAGGCGCCGCCCCGCCGTCATTTATCTCTGCTGTGCACTCTTTTGCCATCTCTCTTTCCGGGCAAAGTTACAGGGCCCTTAATGGCCGCCTAAGAACGAGTAGAGGAGGAGGACTTCATAGTTCAAACTACTGAAAACTAACTATAAATTAGTCCGGAGTAGTTGTTTCCGTGGCCACGTAGAGGACTCTAAACGTAGCCACCCGCTGTCGGACTCTGACGGAGGATTCATGAACTCCTGGCACGAGAAAGTTGAGGGTAATTCGCGTTGCAAGAGGTGTTTTTTTCACACCGACGCGCGATAACCGTTTCGCAAGGTCAATTTCAGCCTTTTACGGCGGTCTGCCTTTAATTTATTTCGACGAAGCGATCTCTCACCTAACGCCGGCGTAAAACCTCAATCCGCCGAGTCATACAGCTTAACCGTATTGCATTGGGTTGAGTATAGGTGCTGGGAAGCATGATAATTCGAAAGCAATGTGAAACATTGAAATAGCATCATGCTTGGGGTCATACATTTCGGCTGTAGTGCGTCTTGACATAAAGCCATTTTCCATTAATTCAGTAACGCATACTGACTAATTAAACGCATATTAAAATGCACCTATCTTATAATTATTGTGACTTGCATTATTTCCGTCACGTGAAATGCAACTAAATGTAACATTCTCTGCATGTGACTTTAGGAGCGGACACCATGAGTTGCATGTCCATGTCATGCTAAAATTTCCCCTTTTTACTTTTCATTTCTGCATGAGATTACTTGTTTTGGTGGAGGCCTGTGGTACAAATAGCTGCGGTTCATTTTTATTCCTTTTTTCGCACAACGAATAATTAATTTATTTGGTGAATTCCCTCCCATGGACTACAGCCTTGTCGTGGTGGAAGGGCTTGTGCGTTCCGATGACCCCTAGAGCTGTGCTGGCGGGAGTAATAATAATTGCCCCTGGTAGGGTCACCCAGATAGGTCGAAGGTTAGGAGTAAGACGAAAGGTAGTCCACGCAGCGTCTGTTCCTCAGTGAGGCGGCTGCAAAGGCGTCTGACCCCAGTGGGACGGCCATTAAGTGATGGTGTCACGTTAAAAACACTATTGAGGAAGGCAACGGGAAACCACCTCAATTATTATTCCCATGAAAATTGAAGGACACGAGACAGAAATGGAGTCCTGGCAACTGCGGGACTCGGCCCAAGCGGCCGTGTGTCGTGCCCGGCAGCGGGGGAGTCGAGGCTTCCGCGGTCGTCATCCCACGAAACCCTTGCAGGGGAAAACCGACAGCAGCAGGACAGAAGACGCAGGATAAGAAGACCAAATTTATTAGAATGGGAACATGGAATGTTAGGACAATGATGAGGACAGGATAATTAGAGCATATTAAGCGAGAGATGGAAAAGGGTAATATAGATGTTTTAGCTCTATGCGAGGTGAGATGGAAGGATAGCGGGGATTACTGGAGTGACAATTATAGAGTGATATACAGCGGCGGGGACGAGAGCCAAGTTGCCGTAATATTAAATAAAGGGGTAGGAAGAAGCGCAGCCAACATAGTGCAAGCAAACGGTAGAATCTTACTCTTAGAGATTAAAGCGGAGCCGACGAACTTAGTCATTGTTCAGGTATACATGCCACCGAGCAACCACAAGGAGAGAGAAGTCGATAGGATGGTTCCTGCAGGGAAACATTTGATAGTGATGGGGGATTGGAATGCGACGGTAGGCGAAATTTTAAACAAAATTAGTCACTTTCGTTCATATTATGGAACCAATTCCTTCACCGAATCCCGGGACACTCCCTGCTTTGGTCGACAAATTTCCGCCTCCGGTGTTCTGAATTCATTACTTGACCTCTTACTCTGGGGCCAAGAGAAATTTCGTACTCTTCAGATGTGGAATTAATTGGCTTCGCTTGTATGTACGTCATTTATCCACGAGCCACCTTTCAATAGGTCCATTGAAATGCCTCCCAAAGGTATTTCGTCAACGGATTTCGTAAACAATGGAGCATTTTGCAGAGGATACGAGCAGGCTGGAGAGAGAGAGACGACTTCTCCGGAACTTGTATATTGCTCAGACTACAGAGTTGCAGATAACACATGAAGAGTCGTACAGGGTAGTTGTAGGCAGGGTAGTAAGATAGCGGTGTTCGCTATCGGCTGCTGTTTTCAATATTTGCGAGTAAGTGGAGGAACTGGTGAGGGCTGGAGTCAAAGTAGGTGGGGAACTGTTGATATTAGTTTCACTTGCGAATAATCAACAGTTATTGAGCCAGTCAGCCATCAATTACTTATTGCATAGCAGAATCGTTGCGATGAGTATAAAATAAGAATTAAGTTATAAGGAAATTAAGTCAATGAGATGGTCAAGAAATAAATCTCGATAATATAATATACAGGTTCGCTCCCAAAAGTGGTAGGACTGATTTCCTCTGGCGCGAACGGAGCGGTAAAGGGGGGTCTGCCTGGCAGGGTAAGGTGGAGGGGGCTCTTAGCAACAGACCGACACCAACCTCAGTTGCCTGCGGGCCGTCGTTGAGTGAGGATACCGTTTTTAGTGAAGCAAGTTTTCTGTCCGCGTCTAAAAATAAAATGAATCTGAATTTAGAGCAACGTTATTCCGTGAAGTTTTGTGCGAAACTCGGGAAGACGGCAACTGAGACCCTCGATATGATCAAGCAGGCTTATGGGGACACTGCCTTAAGCCGTTTCACAGTATTTGAGTGGCACAAGTTGTTTAAAGAGGCTCGCATGAGCAAATCAAAAATCAAAACGATGTTGATTGTGCTTTTCGACCGTCATGGAGTGGTTCTTAAGGAGTTTGTCCCACCAGGGGAGACTGTGAATGCGAACTTTACGTGCAGGTGCTCACCCGCCTCCGAGAACGAGTGAAAAGAGTCCGACCAGCCATCGCAAACTGCTGGGTGCTTTATCATGACAATGTGCCGTGCCATGGCGCACTCGTCGTCAGACAGCTCCTGGCCAAACACGGCGTTGCCACGTTGCCGCACCCGCCCTATTCTCCCGATCTGGTGCCACCGGACTTCTTCTTCTTCCCCCTGATGAAAAGACAGCTCAAGGGACGACGTTTTGACTCGATAAAGGCCGTTCAAGAGGCTTCGACGAGGGTCATCAACGGCATCCCCAAATAAAATTTCCAGCGGGCGTACGGGTAATGGGAGCAACGTTATACTAAGTGTGTAGCAGCTCAAGGAGCATACTTTGAAGATTATTAAGTCGATGTAAGTAAATCGTCAATAAAATTCTTGTAAAAAAATGAGTCCTACCAGTTTTGGGTGCGACCCTGTATCTCATACATACGCACATTGTTACAGATACATCTTCATAGTTCAGATGAAGATGAGAATTAAAAAGTTCAAAACTAGAAAGTTTGAAAACTTTAGATGGAAATTGAATTAACTTAAAAAATAAACTTCGATGTTAATTGAATTAACATTATTTGATAACGATACTAAATTAATAATTCTGGGTAAAAAATATAGCTACTATTGAAACAGAAAAAATGTAATTTGAAAGCTGAGGATAGGCAATAGAAAATAGAAAAAAAACTAGAACCTTAAAGAGACCCTGTTGTATTATAATGCTAACCATGACGATAATCAAAGCGGCCGATTAATTCCTCAAACTTTTCTTTATAAATATTTCCATAGCCCTAGATAAGAAATATTAAATTGAAACTTATCCGGAGCAAGTCTAATGAGCCAAGAATCATTGTAAGCAGAGTAAGAGCAAGTAGCAGCAAGCAGCTAAAGTCTTCAAAAAAACCTTTCTAAACGGCTATGAGCACGTTACTGCAAACCTTTGAGCCCAAACATACATGCATCTCTTTCGCCGCCAAAATGTTGAAAATCGTCTTCTTTCATTCCCGATAGAATTCGATGCCAAAGATGGCGCTCGTGTCAGGGATTATGGCCCATTGGAAGATCATTGAAGTGCACGCCGGAGGCCGATACACTCGCACCCTTCGTTTGGAACAAGGCTTTCGACTGCAACAAGACGAAATGCATTCGTCATATTATTTTCAACAGATTCCATGGCATGCGTCAAAATTACGAGTAAATGCACACAATCTCAAAACCAGCAATTGGCGTAGGATTCATGAAAAGGAAAAGATGAAATATTTAAATTAGATTGAGAGGATGACGAGACGACTGACTGCTCGGTAGTCGTTGCTTCGCGATTATTTCGAGTGGCGCCAAGGGGTGATCACATGGAAAAGTCCCGCTTCCGTACCGCATCGCTCCTGTCATCTAGCGACTACGGTGTAAACAACTTGGGGACGGACGGCAACACGAGCGAGTGAGCGAGCGGGAAACGGCGAGGCGGGGCGATTGACAATGCGTTCGCTCGTCAACTGATTCTGTAGACAAAAGCTACCAACACAGTACAGCGACAACTACTTTGTCTCTGTTAACGAACCTACCCAACATTCTATTCCACAATAAGCCTCTCTTCAACCCTGTATAGTTCCTTGAGAACAATGGAGGCCCAAGATAAAAAAATTTAAATATTTTATTAAATTAATTCGGGAAGTGAATAATATGTATCCGGTAATGTATGTGGTAAATTTTGGATGGACACAATGCCAAATAAATATCTTGTCTCTCTTAGCAATATCCCTCTCTACAACAAGCTTCTCTTCATCTCCATACACAGTCCCTGTATTTCCTTCCTCCCTTCATACCGTCAAACATCCCTTTCCTATTCCGGCCCCTTCCTAGCTTGCTTAACATTCTCCCCTCTATTACAGTCTTCAACATCCCACTGCTGATCAATACACCCTTCATCGATTTTACCTGCCTCCTTAGGATTTCCCCGATCAATCCTCTCTCCTCCCCCAACATTCATAGCACTTCCTCATTTGCATGTTTCCCTTTCGGTCAATTTCACCTTCTCCAATACATTCCCTCTCGATTACAACCGTGACGTGGTGGAAGAGCTTCTGCGTTATGATGGCCCCTAGAGCTGTGCTGGCGAGGGGAATGATAATTGCTTCTGGTGGGGTGATAGGTCGAAGGGTAGGAGCCAGAAGAAAAGGTAGTCTACGCATCATCTGTCCCTCAGTGAGGCGGCTGCAAAGGCGTCTGATCCCAGTGGGGCGGCCATTGGGTGATGGTGTAACGCTAAAAAAACTATTGTGGAAGGCAACGGGAAACCACCACAATTATCATTCCCCAGAATATAATGACGGACAGTAGAGAGGATATGAGTCCTGGCAACTGCGGGACTCGGCCCAATCGGCCGTGTACCAGCGGGGGAGGCAAGGCTTCCGCGGCCGTCACCACATTTCGATTTTTGCACAGCCGAGCGGATGGCAGCAGAGAATAAGAAAGAGAAAAGGAACAGCAAAGTGTAAATAGAGAGGGACATGAGAGTGTTAGGCCGACGGGGGAGAGAGAGTCGATGTGGGTTAGCCAAAGTAGTCAATGGGAAACTGTGATGAAGGGTAATGAACGCGGAACAGGTGACTAGGAGAGTATTATTGGTAGAACTAAGAGGAGAGCCGATCAATCGAATGCAAATCCAGGTGTGCATTGCGACAAGGAGTCAAGGAATTATTAGATGACGTACACGATCTGTTGTGCAAAATTACTGCGATTGTACCTGGAATGTAACGCTGGATAGTGATAGGCGATTGATAAACGAAAGCAGGCAAAGGGAAAGACCGAGTTGAGGTAGGAAGCCAGTCGCTTCCTAAAAAAGAAGAGTTAAAAATTATGAGTGAGTGGGCACCAGTTGTTGCAGTAAAAGTAAGTCAAAACTTAAATGTTGAGTAAAAAGAGGCGTTTCAGGCGTGATATGGTGGAATATCATGATTTAATTTAATTAATGAGCCAATTTTAATTAATTAAATGTGGAGCGTAGATTGGAAGCCTTAGAGGTGTGGCTGTTAAGGAGAACTGTAAAATTATAAGGGACATAAAGAAACTAAGCCATCGATGAAGTTTTAGGTACGGCAGGAGAAGAAAGAATGTTGGTGAGAAATTTGGAAGAAGGTGCCATAAGTGGGGGTTGGAGGCACTCTGGGGGAATGGAATTCTGGAAACGGAGATACGTATACATATATGGGTTGAGAGTGCTGTGAAAGCGAGGTTAAGGGAGGGAATTGATATTTTGTGTCATGTTAGTCAGGGCGTAGGAGTAAAATATTGTGTGGTCCCAGATTCGATCAAAATCCTAACCTTAGCCGATATGCGATTAAATATTTAATGTGGAATTTTTCAAACGTCGACAACAAATAGAAGGGAAAAATGAAGCATAAATAACAGGATAGTCAGCGTTACTTACTATTCAGTCATATTTACGTTCTTTTTATAATGTTTTAACCTGCACTTGTCAAATTATAAACCTCAAATTATATATATACATACATACTCGTAGGTTCAATGAGTTGAAAACCGCGTACAATGAAGAAAATTCATTTCCGATTTAAAGTTGGACTGCGGAATTAGATGAAATATTTGAGTTGTCATTTATGAATTACGAAAAAGTTTGATGGCTAATAAAATCCAAAGAACTGCAATTATTTTAGATTTCTTCCGATGCCTCGAGAATCCGACTCGGGGACTTTAAAATTATTGGAGTTTTACGGTCACAAGACAAAAATTAAACCTTTCGAGTCGGAGCTGATAATGAAAGAATCATTTCAGTTTCACGTTGCATTGGCAAATGAATTAAAGAGGGAAAATCGACTTTGGAAGCTGACAGCAGAACCAATCAATGAAATTAATCCTTTGACATCGCCCGATTCGCCATTACAGCAGTAGGAAACATCACGATTGAGGATTCGAAATTCCAGAAAATAGAATGACACCCATCCACCATTTCATCACCACCAATCACCAATGAAATCACCAATTGGCTCGAGAGGTGGCGTCCCCATACTATTCCTGTCCCTGCACGTCCCTTATACTTGCCATCGGGACGGCTTGACGGGCGTAAAAGAGTAACAAGATGTACTACGCGCCGAATCGGAAGTAAATTTTGTCAACAGGATTTTGGAAGACGTCTTCTCATACGACAATGTGATTAATATGTGATCAAGTTAGCCTACCAGACAATCTTCCTGCTCAACCACATACACGCATGTTATAACATATCGATGACCTTAAATAGCAAAAACAAACTGCTATTCAAAAGGCGTAGGGCAAGTTGGGTTTAACTCTCAAGTTGGAATTCTAACCAAGAGAAATTAGGGTAACATATTACGGCCATTTAATCCAGGGAGCAATGACATTCTTCTCTATTTCATCTTCCATTCACAATTTTAAATTACACGACCATCGGCACATTTCAGGGTTTATATATTCCTCGAGTTTTTTACAGTGACACGAAATTCTTAGACTCCAATAGCACCTGATCCCGTTAAAAATTACTGAATTCTTTCTTTTGCAAAAAAGCTTGAAAACTATAGGATTTCATCCTTTTACGAATCCAAAGTTGGACTAAAATCAGATCTTGGAAAGAATGATAAATAACAATTTTGATTACCACTACAGTATGTTAACTAAAATAAAAATACCTACTTTTTACTAATGAAAATACTATAACGGAAATCACGAATGTTATTAATTATCATTTATTTCCAATATGGAAAGTTAAGCCTGAGAATTATCCAGTTCGTTAGATCAGATCGAGAGGAACATTCGTAAATAGAGCAATCGCCACACATACCTTTTTATTAGACTTGAAGACGTTGCACTTGAACACGTTGCTGGATCCGTCTCTTGCTATGTAGCTGAATATCTTCAGGTCCTGAGAGTCGTGGGAGACGTAGAATATCCTGCAGCGGAAGGAAAAGCAAATTAGAAACTTGTTCCGATGAAAATGCTTTATTACAAAATGCAAAATAAAAATAAGATTCCGGCAATGTTCCTCTCGCAAGGCATTCCAGTGGATCCGAAGGACCAAAATGAAAAAGTGGAAAATTGCAATTGTGTTTTTCTCTGTTTCTCTAACTATATGTAACGATTCCACCACATCAATCCCCAATGCCTAATGTATGTATGTAATTACGTTTTGGCAGCGTGCGTCGCTATTTCATTCCGTACATCACATCAATTTCCTTCGGTTCATGGGAATTTTAATAAACGGCGCACATTCAGTTACGATTAAATTCCATATGTTAATATTGTGTGACAAAATTGTCAAATACTAATGTTTTAATTCAAAACTAACAACGTCTACTTGTGAGAACGCATCATCCCCAAATTCAATGAAGCCCGCCCATTACATCCCTATCAAAAGAAGAATGCTTACTTCTCTGAAGATACTCTTGGAGTACAAAAACTTGCTGACGAACTTCTGGATGTTGGACGCCCACGTGTCCACGATTATTTGGAAGAGCATGAGTCACAGTGGAAGAGACGGCCATCCAAGGGAACCATTACGAATGGTTATGTTCACAAATGTATGGCCGTGCATGAAAATTCAAATACGAACACAAAACTGTGTTGGTGAAGAGTCTTGTTTGAAAATAAGATCCTGGAAAACAGTTCGTGATCACTAATTTTCTTTAAAACCTTTCCCTTTTTTGCAATGTACCTCATTCCTAACCGTATATTCGTACATGTGAAAAACTAAGTGTAAAGGAATGACTTATTTGGAATCTGAATTTAACGAAAAAGCAAATGGGGTGCACCCTTGCCACAGTCCATGCTCTAATGGTCCACCAGCTGGGAGGCTGTGGACACTCTTCTATTCCACTTAAATACTTCCGCAGAACGAGCGTTCATGGGTAATCCTTAATCGCTTAAAGACAAAATAGGCAGTCGACTGAAATGCTGCTGGTGAACATTTCTAAAACTGCAATGCAACTTGGAGCCTAGGTTGGAGGCAAGAACAGCAGAGGAATCGCAAATGTCGATGCTAGACCGTTGTCTCTCCTTATCATATCCTAGACATCCCCTCGTAGTGGAAGAGAGTGAACTAGTGTGAAGAGATGGAACGTAATTAGGGCGCTGAATATTCTGATACTTATTCTTCCTTTATCCCTTCTAATTGCTGTCGACACGTGCACAGCTCCACATTCAAGAGTTAATCGTACATCGGCGAAAGTTAGGATTTCGATGGATCTTGGGACTCCTCCACATTTTACTCCCAAGCCCTAACCAAAATGGCACAAAATATCCTTAGAACAGGCACTACTTACTCATACTATAACTCACCCGTTAGCTCTCCACACTCTCTTACTCTCTATTATATTCGGGGAATATGTGGGGAAGTTAACAAAGTAATTAGCCCTTATTAAAAGAGTACTGCGTCAATGCGATGAAAGGTCAAAGAGAATTGTTATCTTTCGCTGGTTAGACCTCTTTCATGGAATATTCTGCTAGTATATTATGGGATCCTCACGAAGTTGGATTGATTGCCGAATTGGATCGCGTACAGCGTAGAGGGGACTGGATATTTAAAACATTGTTATGGTAAACTTAATAGCGTATTTAAAAGATTAGAGGAGCTAGGCTAGAAATCACTCACAGAGCAAAGGTTAAATCACAGATTAAAATTCTTGCATACATTGGAAGAACGTCTATTTAGCAGTGACCCTGAAAATGTATTATTATCCCCATTGTACTACGAGAGTAGGAGATATCGTACCAATAAAATTGGAGAGATTAAATGCAGAACAGATAGATTAAACATGTCATTTTTCCCACGAACGTCAATGGATCTTAATAACATTGTTCGAGCTAGGTAGGGGTAAAAATATTCGGGTCAAAATTAGTCTGGTGTGTATTCACCCCCTGCCACACACCCTGGCGGTGGCTTGCAGGGTACTAAACTAACTAAGAAACTCCCTCAATTTCCTTCAATTCCACGCCAATCCCTCCCGCTACCAATCTCAAAGCATTCCTAACCCCTATATAACTGGTTTTCCATTGTTGAAGTAGAATTAAAATTACTCTGAACATTCTATTTGACTAATGAACAATCCCTCACAAAAGCTACAAATGACATCTTAAGGTATTTCCCCAACCCTCTTTTCCTAAATTCTTGAGTTTTTCTGCCGGTTAACACCCTCCTTCGACTTCATTCCCTTAAAAAGATTTTCTACCCCTCAATCTCGTGTTTCATGGTCCTAGGTTAGGCTTAATGAAAACATTATTTTTCTGTCTAAACTTGCAGGCCTAATTTATTTACCATAGCCTACCTCAATGTATTTTTTCAATCATTCCTGAATATTTTCTGGATGGATTATAATTTTCCACTTCCTCGGAGTATGACCTCGGAATGTGTTTCTTATCTCCCAACAGTTCCCTGCCCCGTAGGGCTCATCCATGTCCACCCTTTACACACTCCTGTATATCTTCTCACTGCTCGTTCCACCACATTGACTTCACGTTTCCAATGAAGAAAAACGGTGGAATCCAGTCCTCTTATTTGAGATTTCACGCAATGGATGACATTTGATGACCCTGACTTGGTTACCATGGTTTTATGACGTCTGATCCGATATATGCTAAACGGGGCCCGCCCACACGCCCCTCCGACAGTCGATTCAGTCGGCGAGGGTGGTCATCGGGCGAGTGGTGCTCCACATTGCAGAGTGAACGAGGCTACATGAGATGGTCAGTAATTGAGCCAATCACTGTTTGTTCTCGAGGGTTAAACCCTAAATCAACGTGGCGATCGCATTGATCATCACGAAGGCGAAAAGTCTCGTTAGCCCACTCCCCTTTGATTTCCGTCGCTCAATACCGGCCACGACCTTCAAAGGAATTCGCCCAATATCCAACGCTGTCTATGTTCTGCCGAAATGAGAACGGTATCACCAAATAAGACAATCTGATTGGCTCTTCAGAAAGAATGGCACACCCTAATTGACATATATATGGAAGAAGATAATTCAACACTACCGACAATTTCACTAATACGGCCGCGCTCATACACGCTCCCGCATTCTTGATCCCTTCCAGGGTAAGATTCCCGCTTCCCGGCGTGACCGTGCACCTACTTTGAACCCTGGGAGCGATTTAGACTATTTAATCGTTATTTTCTGATTCATTCCATGCCACAACCGTATGTCTACTGTACATATGAAGGCACAAGAGTTCCTTGTTTCCAACCAGACCTAATGAGTATGAAAATTAACCCTTTCCTTCGGTCATGAAAAAAGTCATTAGGGTTCTAGGTCATTGTAGTCTCGGGAATCAAATCAGAGATTGAAAAATGAAGCAGTAAAAAAAATATTGTTTCCATAACGCCAAATCAACTTGTGAAACCTTGCAACTCCTCATCTCTCAGGTGTGTGTATCCGTTGGTTTCTCCAGTGTCTTCCATTGGAATACGACAATATATTTTTTCTTAATTTTGGACGGATATGATATTTATGTAATAATTTCGCATATTTCTTTATTGATGACAAAATATTCATCACTTACCGGCGAAGCAAACCCTACCTGGTTTTCCAAGTTTGTTGTCCTATATCTCGTGCAGCGCTAAGAAAATAGTGCAAAGCAAAATTATTTGCATGAGTGTATCCATTAATTATTCACGGAAGGTAATTAAACATAACTGGAGTGTACGGAAGCCACTGTATATTATTGAGACAATTGAAACCAACATTTGCATAATCGTATTTCAAAACGATTACGAGTGCTATCCAAAAAACAATGAATTTTTTTACTATCCAGTCTTATTGGAGAGTAAACAGGTACGTAGATTTGAAAAGATTTTACCCATCTTAATTTTTTTGGTTGAAATCTACTACGAATAGCACGTGGAATCATAATACATGTTTCTCATATTGATATCGGGTCGTAGATATTATTTTAAGTCGATCAACCCAAAAATTAGACTTGGAACAAAGATTTTTACCCATAATCCCTGATGAGAGGACTAAAATTGAAACCAAGAAAGGGGAAAAGACTCGGTGCCTGCTGCTTGGCGCGACTTCGACCGCACGCGGCGAGAGTGGCGCCGTGCAATCCTGCTCCTGCTTACGATCAAAGTAACGCTGAAAAACATAGGATAACAACACGAGTATAAAAATTAAACTCACCTGTATATCGGATGGTGCATCAGCAGGAGTTTGTTGTCATCCATCCATTGGTTGTTTTTCTGCAAAAGAGAGAAGGGAAATATAACGACAGTATTTCACGAGCCTGGGTGATATGTGTAATAAAAGAAGGCATATTATGAAAAGGGCAGAATCATTAGGAAGGGAGCCACTAATTGACCGTAGGCTTAAACACAGGTTATATTCACTGCGTTAATTTGAGGCAGGTTACATATCTGGGTACGTTAAACACATATTACAGGCTGCGACTTACTATGGCAGATCAGATCACTTACGCAAAATCAAGAGAGATAGATAGAATAACGGATAGATTTAAAATTTCAGTTAATTAGAATTGGCAGTGTATATATTTTGTCAAGCATTAGTTGCTCAGTCAGCCAAGGGGTTGCAAGCATTGTTGAGTGAATTGGAGGTTCAGTGCGATAAATATGGGATGAGAATCAATATTAATAAAATAAAGGTTATGCGATTTTCCAGAAAGAAAAAGGCTAAGTTAAATATTAAAATGGGCGGGGAAAAAATAGAGCAGGTAGAACAGTTTACATATCTCGGAAGTGTTTTGGACCAATACGGTCAAAGTAGTAGGGACGTAAGGAGAAGAATTGCACTAGGCAAGGAAGCTTTCTCAAGGAGGAGGGAGTTGATGACGGGGACGTTGAGTAGAGATGTTAAGACAAGACTCGTAAAAACTCTGATATGGAGCGTAGCTATGTACGGCGCGGAAACGTGGTCGCTGAAGCAGGAGGATAGACGTAGATTGGAGGCTTTTGAAATGTGGGTGTGGAGAAGAATGGAGAAGGTGAAATGGACCGAAAGGAAAACCAATGAGGAAGTACTGGAGATGGTGGGTGAGGAGAGGGGTTTGTTGAGAGAAATCCTATGGAGGCAGGGAAAATAATGGATGAAAGGCGTATTTAGCGGTAGTGGAATGTTGAAGAGGGTAATAGAGGGGAGAATGTTGGGCAAGCGAGGTAAGGGCAGTAATAGGATAGGGATGTCTTAGATAGGGGATGAAGGGAGGAAAGAAGTACACAGAGATGAAGAGGGACCTGATAGAGATTAGGTTGCTGGATTGGGTTTTGTTTGGAGTTACGAAATATTCATTTGATAGTTGTGTCCATCCAAAAATCTACCTTAACCGGTAGATTGCCTAATAATAATAATATATTTTGTCGATATCCTGCATGTTACTTTTTTATTCCATTGACCCTTCTTTTTAAGAGGTCCATAGCATGATTTGAATGTAGGTGTCCTTTTATTGAATACTGTTGCATGCTAGTACTTTCTTTCGTGTGATTAAGGTTTGTCGAATGCATGATCAAACTGTTATTTGTGCAGATGTAACATAATTGGGATTGTGCATGCATGGTTGGTGAGCTAACACCCCCCGCCACACGCCCTTGCGGCAGCTTGCGGGGTAATGTGTGGATGTAGAAATGTTGGAATAACAGAGTGAATGATTTTAGCTATGAAACAGAAGTATGAAAGAGGAAAACTGCAGCTAAAGGTGAGATTATATTTGCAGGGTGAGAAGGAATAAACATGGAAATGCAGTGAAGGTCACCAATGGAATGAACACGGTCTCTTTAAGTGTTGGTTTCACCCACGTAAGTCGCCATTACTTTCATCGCGGAAAAAACGGTGAATTACTCGAGCTTCACACTCTTAATACAATTTTAAAGTCATTACAAATAGTCCAAGTATTGCCATTAAACTTCCTGAGGCGGGTAATAAAGTTTTAAACTTCTTCAATTTTACTATAATGGCTAACAAATAATAGGAATAATGGCAATAATCAAAGATCTCAGGTTTTCCCGGCGTATGGTATTCAGGAATTTTTCTCGGGTTTCCCACCGGGTCAGGTTGATGAAGTGCACCGACGTTTCGAAGGCTGACTCTGCCATCGTCTTCAGGGTGAAGTGACTTCACCCTGAAGACGATGGCATAAGTCACTTCACCCTGAAGACGATGGCATAAGTCACTTCACCCTGAAGACGATGGCAGAGTCAGCCTTCGAAACGTCGGTGCACTTCATCAACCTGACCCGGTGGGGAACCCGAGAAAAATTCCAGAATGGCAATAATCGTTCGGTTAGAAGAGTTAGCGCTGACTGACGCAGACAATCTTAGTTATTCCTGCATCATTATCTCTATGCTGAATTTTCGGATCATTCCGAAATGTAATTATTCGGATTATATAAAACGGTATAAAGACCTAGCTTTTGTTCCAGGGGCAGATGGAAAAGAAGATGAAGGGGCGCCAAATCCGGAAGAAATATAGGAGCAGGATTGAGATGGGAGAAAGTTCAAGAGAGTCCAATGTTCTTAGAAATTTGCCGAGGCAAATTTATACAATAAAGATATATTTTTACTATTTTTTTAAGTTTTTAAGCAATTTCATTGAGTAAATTTTTCCTTTCGCATGAAGCATATGGGAAAACCACGGGCCATGTCCATTTTTATGCATAATAAATGTTAAATTTCATAATAAGTTATCAAATTTTATTAAAAATTAGATATATTAAGGGAATAACTGGTCAAAGTTGCATTAATGATAGTTTTACCAAAATAATAACAACAAAACAGTCAAAACGTTCTCCTATTTTATTGAATCTGAATTAATTTCTTCCCCGCTTAAAAAGTAACAATGTTTCAGGAAACAACGGATGGCTTTATTCAGCTGAAGTGAACGAAGCCAAATCGCGTCATTCGCGACGGATGTTCCGTCGCAGACTCAAACCCCGCCTTTCGGAAGACGTCCCGCCCCATTAGCCTCTCCCGTCCCCCCCGCGGCTCCACCCACGCCAATGCGAGCACTCACCTTCTTCTTTTTCTTCTTCCGGAGAGTGACGCGCACGCCCTCCACCGACACCTCGATGGTCGCCTTCTTCTTCTTCACACCCTTCGACTTGAACTCGAACTGAAAGGCAAAAGAGACTCGAGTCAAACATTCTGGGACATTTACACTTTCTTTATAAATCCATTTAACTCGTAAAAGAAAGTATCGCTCGTAAGGGTTTGAATTTGACGGGATAGATAGCTATGTAATAGACTGATTTCAACCATTTTTAAACAGGGCGCGAACATAGAATAGTCATGCTTAGATGTAGTATCATCATAAACAGCAAGTGGCTCACCGCGTGTCTCACAAGGAAGCGTTATAGGTCCACCATAATTCCTTGTACTATTCCTTATTCCTCGTATATATCCTTACATCAGAAGGATAGGGGTTCATCATCTAATAACCTAAATGCCATTCAGAAGTGGTGCAAGACTTCTCTTATCTTCCTGAATGGTTTCTTCTTGTACTAGGTCAAGTGACCCAAATATATTCAACGGAAGTCTCAATCAAATATATTTACTTCTACCTGCCAATCCTTCACGGGAATATTATCCATGGTAACTATATTTTTTTCTAACTTAACGTACCGTTGATTCCTGAATGAGAAACTTATAATTTAAGCTAGCTAACCTGGCTGATTATGCGGTAAAAGTGGTAGCAGAATTTTCCCTTCTAACTTTTCAAATCTGCATGGCATGCCTTGTTATGGTGGAGGCCTGTCAAATAAATGGCTGTCATTCATTTTTTTCTCTCTTATCGTATAACAAATAACTACTTTATCAAGTGAATTAACCCTTGTTTTGAATTTGGTTTTTCCCCAGCATGTATCTTGCAAACTTGCATGTCCTTGGATAATTTTTTACTGAATATTTTTCCCTTCCCATCCCATACCTTCCTTTATCTCTTACCCATCCCACCTGGTTCTTGCACCCCCTGCCATACACCTGTTTGATAAGGTCGCGGAGCTTTTGAAGATGTTGAAGACCAGGAAATATGTGATTATTTTCGTGCAGGTAAATTAATCTGTAACATATCGATGTTTCATGCAATGTTTATAATAATAGTAATCTTTATGTGCGTGAAAATTCCCAAAATAATTACGCCGTGAAAAGGGAACTAGTCGATTGGTAATTCCTACAAGACAGGGTGTGACAAGTGATGTCCAGCAAATGCCGGGCCTCATCGTCGCAGGAGTAATTCGAGGCGGCCACAGTAGTTAAGACAATTAATCATTCGACGAGTATGCTCTTGAGATGGCACGGGACGCCCCGGGGAATTCCGATCCGACGCCGCTGCGTTTCTCATTTGCGATTGCCATTCACTTTCCCTCGCGAGCGTCTTTTAAACGATGAGAGCACCACTCACCCTGATGCGGCGCATCGCTGCAACTATCTCCATCCTGCTCGTGGGCCGGGGAACGTCCAGGGTTCCGATATACTGCAAAAAGAGAAGGGGACACTCGTTAATCGGGTGGCAATCGACAAGGTGTATCCGGTTCATAGCAACCGAGATTGATTGACAGGTGCCTCCGGCCTGTTTCATTCGCCTTATTCCACAAATTTTCTTTCACTTTTAAACCGAGATCCGGAAACATTTAAAGCATGAAACAATTCAAAAATAATTTCTCGGGTGCACATATTTTAATTTTCCAATCAATAGCTGAAACATGTGAGTCCATGATTTTTGGATTGTATTGCCATTAACTGTGATGATGTGGATGAAATGGGACGATAGACGTAGATTGAGGGCGAGGAGAAGGATGAGGTGGTGAAGTGGACAGAAGGGTAAACAAACGAGGAAATGAAGAAGGCAATCCTTCACCGTTAAATCCACTTCTTCCATTTCAGACTCCACCATCACCTTTCTTGGCACAGATATCTCACTTCGCAATAACATATTTACCACTTCAGTTTTATTAAAGTCACTAATCATCAGCAATATCTACACTACACGAGCTGTCCTTCGTCTCACACCAAACGCTCAATTCCCGACTCTCTCTCTATCCGTTGACATCGGATTTGCAACACAACAGCTACCCTCAACAAATACCTCCACAATCTACACCATGCACTCTACAAACGCGGTTACCCAGAAAAGCTCCTACAGGATAAAATCTACCGCTCCACCCGACCACACGCACTACAGAATAACAACCCCACATCCGACGCAGGACTCAACCTTTGCACAACCTATTTCCCCGGATCCCACACACTGAAAACCCTTCTCAAAGAACTTTATCCTATATTACACGACAGTGACGTGACCTCATCCTTACTACCCAAATGCCCCTCTGTCCCTTTTCCCTTACAGACGACCAGCCAATCTCAGAAACCTTATGAGATCCACCAACCCTTTGGCGCCTCCCCACTGACAAATTGCCTCATATTTCCCCAACTTGTAACCACCCCCGATGTGAAACATGTCTGCTGATCAGATCTGCTCCCCTCTCCCACATCCCCTCATTGTATCTTTACCAAGTTCCCACACTAATTGCCTCTCAAAAAATATTATCTATCTTTTGTCGTGCAAATACTTCACTTTATTTTATATAGGCGAATGCATTACCCCTTATCCATTCGAATGAACAATCACCGCTACTGCTGTAATTCTGTCTCACTCTCTTCTCTTCCCATCCCTTCACACAATTTCCCACAACCTTTCATTCGCCCTGTGTTTCTCCCTCACAATTCTAGAATCCCTACCCGATTCAGCCACCAACATAGAGGTGAGAACTCGCGAATCCGCATACATCCTATATTTCCGATCCTCTAAAAATCCCACCCTTAACTGCCATCTTTAATTACCTTCTGATGTGTGAATATTCACACGCTGTCGGGCTTAGTACATGGGTGAGCCCTACCATCACCTACTAAACCGACCTTCGGGTTAAATACTGTGTTTATGGTTTATATATATATATATATATATATATATATATATATATATATATAAACCGTATATATATATATATATATATACGTATATATATATATTTGTATATATATCGTACGTATATATATATATTCCGTACTAAAAAAGGCCTATACTTCTCTCCCACACCAAAAATTAACCAAATCAATCTACTCACCGACACACTCAATTTCTGCCGAAACCTTCGTTGGCGCGCATTTTGGAAATCGCAAAGTAACTCTTCGAGTCAAATTAAAACCAATCCCGCACTCAACAAATTCCGCCCGGCCTCCACTCATGAGCCAAAACCCCTACCCAGTAATCATCCCGTGGAAATATTCATACGCCTCCTTCTCCAAAAAGTCTCTAACAAATCCTTCACACAATCTCTTAAACCAAGAAATAACCTTTCCGCAAACGAATGTCATGCCCTTAAAACCCAACAGGCCAATCCCAACATCGTGGTCACCACCGCCGATAAAGGCTCCTCAGTCGTAATTTTAAACACCCAAGACTATATTTCCAAAGCCCTCAGTCACCTCAACGACACGTCCACCTATACCACTCTCACCGACAACCCTACTCCAACCTTCCAAAAGGAAATTCGGTCTCTTCTCCTCCAATTTGGACCAGGAGAAGACCTCACCTCCCAAGACATATCCCTACTCTCACCCCAAACCCCAGAACACCCCAGTTTTATCTCCTCCCAAAAATACAAAAACCCAACATCCCCTGTCGCCCTATAGTTTCTAGTTTCAACTCTCCCACCGAAAGAATCTCCGCATTCCTTGATTACCACCTACAACCTATCGTACTCTCATTACCCTCCTTCACGAAAGACACGTATCACTTCCTCCACCGTTTAAACTCTGTCTCCATTCCCTCCACCTCCAACCTGCTTATGGCCACCATCGACGTCACCTCCCTCTATACTTCTATTCCCCATGCAGAAGGCCTATCCTCCCTCCGACACTATCTTTCTCTACGCCCCCCACTCCAGTGCCCCTCGACCGAATTTCTCCTCAATCTCGCGCTGTCGTCCTGACTAAAAATGCATTCTCTTTCCAAAACTGTTTTTATCTCCAAACGAAAGGCACAGCGATGGGAACGAGGATGGCGCCATCGTACGCCAATCTCTTCATGGGCCACCTTGAAGAGAATTTCCTTTCACAGCAACCCTTCCAACCTCTTTTCTGGGTCCGCTACATTGACGACATTTTTATGCTCTGGACACACGGCTCTGATTCTCTTGACATTTTCTTATCGGCCTTAAATTCTTCTTTCACTGTTAAATTCACCTCGTCCATTTCAGACTCCACCATCACCTTTCTTGACACAGACATCTCAATTCACAATAACAAATTCACCACTTCAGTACACATCAAAGACACTAATCATCAACAATATTTACACTATACTAATAGTCATCCTTCTCATACCAAACGCTCAATTCCCAACTCTCTCTCTATCCGCGGACATCGGATTTGCAACACCACAGCTACCCTCAACAAATACCTCCACAATCTACACCATGCACTCCACAAACGCGGTTACCCAGAAAAGCTCCTACAGGATAAAATCTACCGCTCCACCCGACCACACACACCACAGAATGACAACCCCACATCTGACGCTGGACTCAACCTTTGCACAACCTATTTCCCCGGATCCCACAGACTGAAAACCATTCTCAAGGAACTTTATCCTATATTACATGACAATGACGCGACCACATCCTTACTGCCCCAATGCCCCTCTGTCGCTTACAGACGACCAGCCAACCTCAGAAACCTTCTGAGATCCACCAACCATTTGACACCCTGACAAATTTCCACATATTTCCCCTACCTGCAATCGCCCCCGATGTAAAACATGTCTCCTAATCAGATCTGCTCCCCTCTCCCCACATCCCCTCATTGTCCCTTCACCCCGTTCCCACGCTAATTGCCTCTCAAAAAATATCTATCTCTTGTCGTGCAAACAATGCACCTCATTCTACATAGGAGAATGCATTACCCCCTTATCCATCCGAATGAACAATCACCGTTACTCATGTAATTCTGCTTCACTCTCTTCTCTTCCTATCCCTTTACACGCAAATTCACACAACCTATCATTTGACGAATGCTTTTCCTTAACAGTTCTAGAATCCCTACCCGATTCAGCCACCAACATAGAGGTGAGAACTCGCGAATCCGCATACATCCTATATTTCCGATCCTTTAAATTCCCACCCTTAACCGCCATCTTTAATTTCTTTCCCAACAGTCCGTAAACCTTCCGCCCCCCCTCCCCTCCCCAGGCTCTCTTCCCTCAAAACCTCTCAGTCTGACCTAAAGAAGGCCTCGGAGTAGACCGAAAGCTTAAATCATCTACAGTGTGAGTGCAGTGCATCTGCAGTGTACAGTGTCCTTTTACGTGTTATCTGTTTTATTCTGTGTTCTATTGTGCCGTCCAAAAGTTATACATATATATATATATATACATATATATATATACACATATATATACACATATATATATATATACATATATATATATATAAGTCATACTCCGTAAACCATATATATAAATATACTCCGAGGCCTGAAGAAGGCCTCGGAGTAGGCCGAAAGCTCAAATCATCTACATTGTGAGTGCCTTTTACGTGTTATCTGTTTTATTCTGAGTTATATTGTGCCGTCCAAGAGTTATATATATATATATATACATATATGTGTGTGTGTGTGTGTTTGTGTATATATATATATGAGTTCTGTTCCTAATTCCTCTTGAGAAAGGTGGTTGCACCACCGAAAATTCGAGAACCAGTGAGTCCCTCTTTTATATGTTTTAGTTTCTGTGTTTGTGTCGACTAGTTAGTGAATTTACATTATATATATATATATATATATATATATATATATATATATATATATATATATATATATATATATATTTATTTATTTATTTATATATATGCGGGTCGCGGTGGTCTAGCGGGTAGAGCGTTGGACTGCTGACCAGAGGGTACCGGGTTCCATTCCCGGGCAAGGCCTTTTGGGCATCTGCAGCTCCACCCAAGCTAGTTGATTTTTCGGGTACCAGATCTTCCTGTGAAACCATAACCGGCACAGGGAAAGGAACTGGCCCTCCTACCCTGATGTGTGAATATTCACACGCCGTCGGGTCTTCAGGTCAGACTGACGGACAGTCTGACCTGAAGAAGGCCTCGGAGTGGGCCGAAAGCTTAAATCATCTACAGTGTGAGTGTCCTTTTACGTGTTATCTGTTTTATTCTGTGTTCTATTGTGCCGTCCAAAAGTTATATGTTAATATATATATATATGTTTATATATATGTGTTTATATATATATATATATATGTTTATATATATTTTTATATATATATATGTGTTTATATATATATATATATGTGTGTGTTTTATATATATATATATATATATATATATATATATATATGTGTTAATGCGGGTCGCGGTGGTCTAGTGGGTAAAGCGTAGGACTACTGACCGGAGGGTCCCGGGTTCGATTCCCGGGTAAGGCACTTTGGGCACCTGCAGCTTCACCCAAGCTAGTTGATTTTTCGGGTACCAGATCTTCCTGGGAAACCATAACCGGCACAGGGAAAGGAACTGGCCCCCCTACCTTGATGTGTGAATGTTCACACGCCGTCGGGCTTGGTAGACGGGTGAGCTCTACCTACTAAAACTACTAGCTCACCTACTAAACCGACCTTCGGGTTGATTACTGTGTTTATGGTTTATATATATATATAATTGGTTTATATATATATAATTTCAAGAAGGTGATTGAGGAAAATCGTTCAGTACCTACTAAATTTATTCAATTTAGAGATCATTAATGGACTTCGAAAGGATTGAAACACTGCTGATGCAGCGCAAAATATCACGCGGTTTTATTCTCTTTTACGGGTGGTGACCTAACACCCCCCGCCACACGCCCTTGCGGTGGCTTGCGGGTATTATGTAGATGTATATGAGATGTTGGTGAGAACGAAACTTGGAGAAAGTAAGTTTGACCGAGTGGAGGACCAACGCCGAAGTTTCATACGCGTCGGGACCGGAGAGGGAGATCGGAAAGAGGAAGGTCCAGTGGGAGGAAGAGTGGCTGGGAGACCTTGATGAAGGGTGCCGGAAGGGGAGGGGGGGAGCAGGCGAGCTCGCCTTTTGTTCCCTGCGTGTCACTAAATGCTTTCGTTGGCTCGGACGGAATCGCCGGCTAAAATGCATTTAGATATTTAGAAGCTCAAATAACAGCGATCAGATGCACCCTAAATTTTATGCAAAAAGAGTCGAGAAATTGACTATTTTCTATCAGCGAGTTACCATGGAGAGCAGCTCAACTGCCGGTGGCCGCCATGTGACGGGAGCGCGCCGCACCGCAGTACCAACGAGCACCACGGCACCATAGGACGGGCGGCAGGTGCATTCGGGCGCGCGGCACTTGGCGAAGTGGAGGGACGGCTGGGAACTGCGGCCCCTGATGCGTACGCACATCCCAATGTGACTCCCTCCACCCCGCCAGCGATTCCCAACTCCCCGCCGTTGCCCCACTCGCTGCTCGGGGGTGGGAGGAGGAGGAGGGCGGGAGGCGGTCGTCCATCGACCCCCGGGGGCAAACACTCTCTCGCGCACAACCCTCCCCCGATGGATGCTGCACCCCCGCCCCCACTGCCGCCCCAATGGCGACGCCTCGCCCCCGTTGTCGTCTCGTCGGAAAATCTCAACAAAACAGTTCCACAATTCCCATCCACATATTCTCATCCACCGCTCAATGCCTCCGTCCTTTTCAACGGAAACGCGATGGAGTGAACAACCTCTGCGAATACACTCTGGAAACGGAAGGGATGAGGATGGAATGCGTGGCAATTGCACGAGTGAAGGTAGTCGGGAAAAACTGCATAGTCAGCCAATAGGAACAGAGGGGGGACGAACCGATTGGCTTGGATATGAATCGTTAGCAAGCAAGAGTGAACCTTATCCGGGGCACGGAGGCCTTATCCGGGGCACGGAGGCCTTATCCCGCACTAACATTGAATTCTATGCACGACCGCCGGTTAAGAGTGCGCATGATCACAGGTCGTATATTGCCATTGATAAGAAGGTGATAGTGCACACACCATTATATCACTGAATACTTAGTGATGCGAAAGATCTTCGCTGACCTCGTCCTTCCGAAGGCCTTCAGACGGAAGATCAAGAGAAGAGCCGAGTGTCTGCTTGCTTGTCTTTAAGGATAAAAACGACATCGCGACGATTCCCCAGTCCCCTTACAGTCCCGAATTGGCAACGGCACACAATTTCCTATTCCCAATAATAGTGAAATCCTCCCTCCCTCAAAGGACACTACCATGGGAACCTTAAGTGCCATCAAAGAAGCTTGCACGTTTGTTCCCTTAAGGACCTTCCGCCTATCGAAAGGGAGCCTTCGAGTCGTTCGGAAAAGCCGCTCTGGCAAAAATGTGTCGACGCTCAAGGGAAGAAAGAATACTTTGAACAATATTGAGGCATTCTTGCATTATCCGAAACAAATCTATTCCCGATACATTTTACACAAAGCTTGTATTATAAAGATTCGAAGAGAATTGAAATATAAATAGTTCATCGAGCTTCGAATCTAATTGTCCTCGTCAGTCCTCTAGCCTACTCGTCTTAACGTATTCACCAGTCATCCGTCACGGTTCACAGTGACGTCTGAAAACGTTCCCTCAGGAGTCATGAAGGGGTGGATGCGGCCCGATATTGATTGATCTGTTTTGGCCTGCAATTTACTTCGGACAGTGCTCCTGCACTGACCACCACGTGACCCCAGTCAAGCGCTCTCACATAACCTCTCCTCGAAGATGGTCACCCATGGTGAAATGAAAATGGTGCATTCGATATTCCGATTAAAAATTGGTCGAGCTGACTTGCTCGTCTTACGGGCCACACAGCTTCTTACATTGATTTAAGACAATGGAATACTACTATGGACATTCGCCGTTTGACTCTTTTGAGTCTCACCTTGTCCTCGTCCATGACCCGGGCACTGTAATGGAGGCATGCGTGTGGTAGAGCCACCTGCTTTGGAATCACTCACGGAGCGAAGGTTACATTACTGTCCTTCTTGTAGATGCTTATTCATCGACGCTATTCTCGTAATCCTCTAATATCTCTCTACCAATACGCTCTGTCCCCATTCACCTAAAATACGTTACGCCCAAATACGTACGCGAACCACTCCATAACTTTAGTTTATTCCCTCCTGTTGTAATGTCCTACTGAGCTTTCATTATTGTTGATAATCTCGTCAATATTGAATTATTGCGGTTAATCATGAAACTAACCCTCCGTCACCGCTCATATAACGAATTAAAAATGCAACTGCAATCTTTTGGAAGTCTATTATGCGTGCGCTACAATCCGCTAAATCAGGGATATCCAGAAGATCTTAAGGCCCACTCGGATTTTGCGTCCACGCGATTTTTCATTTTGGATTGAATTTGTGAAAAATTGCGCTTTTGTACGAATCGGACTTTTTTCACATGAGCAGTATGCGTTAAATAACTGTAGCCTTACGTTCCACTTGTAAACAATTAAGGCGTCAATAAGAAAAAGGTAATGAGATATTATCCTTTGCTCCGACTGTCCATTTATGTATTTAGTGCTACCCGCCAGTCTAAATCGTTTAGGAAATAACTTTGCGGTAGCAATCACCTCTGTAGTGAAAATTTAATATGCACGACATGCAGCAACCGCATAAACCAACAAATAATTGGAATGTAACTAAAATACCCACATATTATCTCGGCAATAACTGTCAATAGTAATAACATCCTACATTTAAGTACTGAAACCTCCATTTGTGTGATAACTTCAAGAAATAAAAGCAAAGAAATGAAGGAAACGTTTGGAAAATAAGAGGATAAAAGTTTGCTACGAGAAGAAAGTGATTAATGTCTCCGATCCGACTCTTTCAACTCGCAAATCCAGCAACAAATATTATATGAATGAATAGTGGATAAAAGTGAGCATTGAACAAAAGCACGGACGAGAAAAGGACCCGCTAATCATTTTTAATCGTGCGGTACTTTTTAAGGATCTTCCAGCGTTGAAGGTTGGGTTGACACATCATGAACAACGATACATATTTATCTTTCCGAAAAACTCATCCTGAAAACCGAAAACTAGACCAAAAACGGCTTAATTTTTTGCAGATCTCTCTTCATCCCATTCAAAATGTCTCCTCTTTCAAAGAAAATATGAAAAATGACAGTCATCCGCGAATGTGCATTAAAATGCAACAATTTCAAATGGCAAAAAGGATTAGTCACACTCGCGGTCAAGGCGAAGGATTTTTTTACATGTTCAAACTGCTGCCTAATAATACTTATTCTTTCCCTCCCCCCACCCTGCTGGCCTAACATTCTCCCCTCTATCACAGTCTTCAACATCCCACTGCCGATCAATACGCCCTTCATCCATTTTTCACCTGCCTCCATAGGATTTCTCTCAACAAACCCCTCTCCTCGCCCACCATCCTCATCTGTTTTCCTTTCGGTCCAGTTCACCTTCTCCATCCTTCCCCACACCCACATTTCAAAAGCCTCCACTCACACGCATACCATCCTGCTTCAGCGACCACGTTTCCGCGCCGTACAAAGTTTTTCAACGTGTACTTTCTTAACATTCTTATTCACCGTCCATACCATAAATACCGTTCCATTTTGTGAAAGTCTGTTTGCCTAACGCATTTCTTCTTCCCAAGTTCCAACTCACTTGCACCATCTACGTCCAAAAAACTACCAAACTAAGGAGATTGTTTCACCAAAACTAAATTTGCCCTATAATTTTAACGTTTATCTCAGCCTTCCTCCTTCCCAGAAACCACATTAACTTTGTATTTCGGAACGGGATGGTGCGGTGGTTACGTACTGGCTTCCCATGGGAGGGCCAGGGTTCAAATTCTGGTGGCAACAATGTTTGGAATTCCAACCCCTACGATGAAGGTGCTTTGTGGAGAGCACTTCGAGTGAGGACACCGTCCGTCGGATGTGACGTTAAAACTATGTGACCCCTTGGCGCCTTTCGTTAGGAGTAGCCTAATGCCGACGCCGGGTTTCTCTCCACCCTTCATCATTTCCTATCATCCCTAATGGCGCAAATGACCTTAGCTGTCGGTCGTCTCCCCTACATCTACTATTGCTATCTTTGTTTTGTTTACATCTCATCCCAAACCAATCAATGGGAGTTTCTTAAGCTCTAATCAAAGTAATGCCACAATTTCAGTGTAAAATCATTCACTCTGATCGGGATTCGAACCCGGATCCTAGTCAAGGCGAATGACTTTTACAATTTGAAATAATTGCATTTCAGCGAGCATTTAGGGATGACCCAGTCATACAAACTTACTGTCGCGGCATATCTCGCAATTTCTTTGAATTTTTCTTTGCAATGATTGGCTGATTGACTAACTAAGGGTCATCCATCCACAAATCTGACAGGGTTTGCGGACTCCTCACATGCCTCCACGCCTGCTTCCAGCCTTCCCATGCCTCTCACAATTCGTTCAGAAATGATCATGGGATTGAGGGTATTCCCGTCTAACTGCGCTGGCTAGAACTGCCCGTCCTCCGTCAGACCATTCCCCTTTCACCTCAATCCCCGCTCGCACCCGAGCGCTAACTCACACAACGCCTTCCTACAAAGGCGGCGATAGGGGGGATTCCACAGGCATCCTGGAGGATAGAGCCACGTAGCCCCTTGATTCACAAAGGGAGCAAGATCTAGACTTTTTGAAGGCACAGGACACCTGAGTTTTCTAGCAACATAGACGGCATTACGAGGGTTGCTATTTATATATTCAGCCTAATAATGAAAAGCCAGTAATTTATTGTTGAAAATGGCTTTATTGTTTTCCGATGTCTTCTCCATGACAATCAATACACTTTTGCATGAGCTCGAACTAATTTTCGTGACACTTTTTCCACTCCGATTTAAATACCTACGAAACATGGTTTTTAAATGCATCTACGCCTTCTTCAGGCGCCGAAAAACGTTGACCACGCATTTTTTCTTGATAAATGGAAATAAAAAGAAGTCATTTGGTGCTAAATGAGGGCTCTACGGAAGATGACCCATCAACTTGGGGTTTTGGCCATTCAAATCGGTAGTTGTTTCAGCCGACCTGTCCGAGCTTGCCTTGTCATGATGAAGAATGATCCTTCGTTGCCGCTTCTTTTTATGTGTTTCACCGAGCACTTCTGGCAAACAAATACTCGTGCAACATTCAGAATTAACGGTCCTACGTTGCTCTAAAGGTACGGTTGTCACATGTCCAGTTATTCCGAAGAAACAGGCGATCATTTGCTTCGATGTGCTTCGTGCACTAATCACTTTTGTTGGATTTAGCCCGTCTTGGAAGACCCATGCAGTGGATTGCGGTTTTGTTTCGGGCTCATACGCATAGGTGCCAAAAGTGGAAGTAATTTGATTGATTCACCCGTCCTGATAATCCACGGCGAAAGTCGTAAAAAATCGAAAAAAAGTCTAAAAATTTCACGAGTTAACTCCATTTTTACGTCGGGACAAAATTTCCGAATTACTGTAAACAACAATTTATGATCAAAGAACATAATGCCCTGAGGAAAGTTAGCGATAAAAGGGTTAAACTTCTAGATGGAAACGCCAGATGGCGCCTAAAGCACTGAGAGTTGCCAAGGCTCAACAATGAGCCTTGGCAACCTTCGTATTACAGCTCCAAGTAATATTGATAGATAAGAGCGCTGCGATAAAATAAGAGGGATAAAAAACAGTCACAGAGAAATTCAAGTACTCGCTCATCCTTTGCACGACACGCTTTGATCAACAAATCGATCCCTCGAGCCCGTAAAAATCATGTTAAATTGAAGACTATAATTCATTGAATTGGTCAAGCGCAATAATTATTATATGGTGTACTGATCAATAATTCGGCATGTATGGCTGGTGCCCTAAGAACTCCTCGCCACACGCTCTTGAGCCGTACTGTGGAACGAGCCATACACCTCTTCCTAACACTGGCCATCCGGACTCTCCGTTCCCCACTCGCACCTGAGCATTCTAAGACAGGTTGCGGATTAGCCTCTTGTCCTTCCAATCTATTCATATTTTCAGCAACGCATTTATTAATTCGCTACATTTGAATTCTATCGAATGTTTACTCCATATCCACTATTCTAAGAAGACATCTAGAGAGAAATATACATCTACGTTCATTCCTATTATTGATCTCATACTGCAATGGCATCACGCGTGCCTCTCCCCTTCCTCAACCCAAACCGACCAACCTCCAAGTAGTCACTTTCCCTCCTCCTCCCGTTGATGGCCCAGACAACCACCTTAAGTACATGAGAAATGAAACTTACTGTTCTGTAATTCACGATACAATATTGCTCGGTACAATACTTACTAGCATTGCCTACCCTTCTTTGCTATTTTCAAGCTTCCCCTTCCATCCCTTTCTCTCCCTCTCTGTGAAAATTAATAATTACAATGTATATGCATCTTTCCTCTAATTCGCAGGGTTTTCGCTGGTTTTTCACAGCCCCCTTCTCTTCTTTGGTGTTCTCCTGCGCGAATTTTCACTAGATGAGCAACGCCACGCTCTCCCTTGCTTTTTCCCGCAGTGAGGAATCATTCGCCCACATTTGTAGTCGAGCCTTCGAGTCCTCGACTTCCGAGGGAGCGCTTTAATCCCCGGCGGTAGAGGTGCCCCCCCCTCCCCCCGGCCAGCGCAGCGAGAACCCGGAAGGGAAACCGAGTGCTCGGCTCCGCCTAGGCGATCGGACTTCTCCAACGAGCAACTTCTCGCGTTTTGCGTGGGGGGGGGGGGAAGTCACTGCTCCCTGGCAATTGCTCCCTGCGGCAATCATTTCGATCCAAGTCCAATGTGTGGGTGGTGTCGAAATGCCGGTCTAAACCTCGTGAGCGTGCACTTCACGATTAATTCGTGACATTCCACGAATGGCATTGCATCAGTCAAGCTTGGTCTTTTAAACACTCCCAAAGAAATTAAGAAATGGACGCCGGAAGTATGGCCTTCAATGCTTTAGTTACCATGAAATCGTGAAAACGAGAATGAAAACCCGCCCCTCCCAACTTCGGATAACGAACAGTTAGTTACCACGGGGTTCAATCGGTGATCAAAGATATGTGTTCGAGTACAACATCGTGGAGGAGTGAAGAAGCGTCGTGGCCTACGTCTTGTCGGATCTGTTTCGTCCTCATCCTAAATCTACTTAATACCCCTCGAGCCGCCGCAAGGGCGTGTGGCGGGGGGTGTTAGGGTATACACCCGTAATTAAGAAAGAAGCCGCATGCAAAAGCCGCAAATGTTTACAATCCACAACAAAAACATGGCAGGCACTCATGCAAAAACCCTTACGCCCCACACACACATTCAAACACTCAAACTGCCAAATAACAAACACATGCAAACTCGCAAATATGCCTGATATCTTGGCAATGTTTAATTTTGTCCCGACTTGTACATTAAATGTTTTCAATATTTCTAAATGGACTTCGGATTCTTATTATTATGATTTCTGATTGTTCTGGGGAAGAATGAGTATTTGAATCTATCTGTATTGGAATATATCTCCTTTATTTTATCTTTGTGGTCTGATCTACCTAAGTTGTGTGGGGCCATTATAATTCATTTAGTGCCATCGTTAAACTCGCTGGTTCTGAATCTTTGTTTATTCTAAGCCTTTCTAAAAGTCTACGTCTCGCTTGTTCTCTTCGTGTTTCAAGGGGCTCCCAGCCTAAATCCACTAAGAGACCTGTCACACTTGTGTTCTTATTATAACAATTGTTGGCGGATTTTCTCTGGACTTTGTCAATTCTTTACGCCAAATTTTCTCCCAAGGATCCCAAATACTTGCGGCATATTCCAAATGAAGTCTAACTAGAGCAAAATAACACCTCTCTTTAACATTTCTCATTACATTTCCCCTACCACCCGTTTAATGAAGCCCAGTTTCTTTAAAGCGGATCCGCATATTGTCCTGATATATGCTCCCCATGAAAGGCGTGGTGTTGGGACTACCTCCAAATATATTACTTGTTTGGGCGTAGTTTGTACTGAACCCTCTATTTCATAGTTTATGTCCTGTTCGCCACTTCATTTGTTCCAAAATTTCAAAACGCTTGGGGTTAAAATAAATCGTCAATCATTGCATTACTCTCCACCTGGCGATGCTTTCAGAGAGAAAAATCTAAAAAAGACCTGCAAATTCAAAACTTTAGACTTCTAACCGTCGCCTCCGCTCATTTCAAAAGGCAAAACTCTCTCACACACAGCCGGAGCAGATTCCTCAAAATACTACCCCCCCCTCCCCAATGGTAAACACTGGAGCGGTGGCCTCAGGATTGTACGAGTATAGGCTGAAAACTAATGCATACATGCTTCTAGACCACAAATAAAATGACCTTCAGAAGCACTCCTGGTGGCATATGGAAGTAACACTCCCCCTCAACACGCATGCGCAGGTTTGAGGTCGTTACATTCATCCAATGTGTATTTTGAGAAGCGGAAGTGTGGAGACGAGTTCCAACGCTATGTCAACGCGAGTTAAACAGCGTGCTGTTATCGAATTTTTAACTGCTTAAAAAGTGTCTCCTACTCAGATTCATCGTCCCTTAAAGGCCATTTATGGTGACGATTCTGTTGATAGGTCAACTGTTAATCGATGGGTGGTAAAATTTCGCTGTTGCGAGCCTGGAAAAGCCATAATTGTTGTTGGAACCCGCAGCGGACGTCCGATCACTGCCACAGACGATTAACATGGCAAACTGGTCGATTTGCTTCGAAATGACCGGTGAATCACTCAAAAGCGTAACGCAAACCGTTTTGGAATATCCAATGTGGAACGTGTTGGCTTCATTATTGAGCAATTGGGATACCGTAAAATCTGTGCGCGATGGGTACCACGCCGTCTCACAAACGAGAGCAAACAAAACCCTCCTTATTCCCCCAATCTTGCGCCTTGCAATTTTTATTTTTTTCCTCAACTCAAGAGACACTTCAAGGGTAATCATTACACGTCGGATGGTGAGGTGAAGGAAAAAATTCGATAACAGCACGCTTATCAACGCTTAGGACTACGCCAGGCCTTATTTAGTGGAATCTTTGTATCATATTTAATGAACAGAAACCATAGCACCGCCTTCTTTCAAGTGTACGTAACTCACTCGTTGCCTGGAAATTCCCATCTTCGCCACTGCAATTTCTCCTTGAAAGCGAAGACAACTGACACACACACACACATTCATATCCGTAGATGCGTAGCTGCGACGGAGGTGAGGGGTCGAGGCTGCAAATTAAATTGCTGGGAACGTTTATGAATTCGAGAGCGAATTCGACATTGTCACAGAGACATGAACCTCCGTACGAGCTAAGAACAAAAAGGAATTCATTACATATGAATACGTAAGTCCTACATCTTCAATAGTAATTATGTTGGACTTGTAATTGAATATTAAAATCCAATACAGCTGATTTAAACTTTTTAAAGCTAAATTTCCATTAATGGGCCATGGTAGCCAAACCAAAACCCCAAGTATGGAAAAATCATAGCTACTACTCCAGAAAATAAAAACCTCTTTACCAAAAGGACACTTTTCATTTTCTACCCGTTTAAATCTACATAACAATAATCTTCAATCCACTGCGTAGGTGTGTGGCAGGGAGAAATGAACAAGAAAACTTAACTTAAAGAGCAAAACGATAAATGAAAACCGGCGATGTCTTTCACCCTTCCTGTCTTTCACTGTCTCCCTAAAGTTAGCACTGAACCGCGTGCATAGTTTGTCCTTATAAGGGGAAATAACCGGTTTTATACGAGGAATAGCCAAGAGAAAGGACCCTAATGACTTCATTCGTGCATTTTCAGACAAAATGTATCGCATTCCTCCACCACTCATACATTGAAAATGGGTGAAAATCCTGCACGGAAAATAGCCGCAGGGATGAATTATGCTCAAAGGTCGGTCATACAAGGGATGTATGAAAAGTATTGGTACCAAGTTTTTCCTGACGTGCATTGCGTGAAGTTCTGAATTCAGAGCGTGTCGGTTAAGCGTTTGCATGATCGCAGATTGAATTATTGGCACTGATGAGTGCACAGTGACAGTGCACACTGAACTGAACATATCACATATCACTGAACATTTGGCGATGCGTAAGATCTGCGCTAAACTCGTCCTCCCGAAGGTCTTCGGACGGACGACCGAGAGCAGAGTGTAGAGTGTCTGTTTGCTAAGAGCTTCTCTACCACAGCATCGCGACGATTCCCCAACTCCCTTACAGTCCCGACTTGGCACCATCAGTCTAGGTCCCATTCCATTTAAAAGCGAAAGCCTCCCTCCCTCAAAGGACACCACCATGTAACCCTTAAACTATCAAGTGCCATCAAAAAAGCTTGCACGTTTAAGGACCTTCCGCCCACCAGGGAATCTTGGAGTCGTGAAAAGTGTGTCGAAGCTTATGGGATTCACTTTGAAGAATTTTGAGGCTCCGTGCCAATATCTGAAATGAAAGTATTTTCCCGAAACTTTTTATAAAAACCTTGTACGACCTTCAGACGAATCGACGTTGAGAGCGAGAGAAATTTGATATGAGGGCAGGAGGCAAGGGAAGGGAATTTCACCAATTTGAAGAATGGGCTGAATTGACGAGCGCTAGGGATTCTCAGGATGCGTGAATGCGGGTTCAGGGAGCATAAACACAAATGACTCTCGTGCCGGCCAGTAATCACAGAACAACTCACTGGGCACTCATTCATAGAATGTAGTCTCTCCTGCGATGGGGGGAGCATCAAATTGCATTTTGTCGGCCGGCAGATTATACGCGTGGCGACGTGGGGTCCGGTTTCTGATCACCAGCACTCCTCGAATGATTGACCGAGAATGTGTGTGTGTGCCTCCATATTTTAGGGGTTCAATCGGAAGGGAGAGAACGCTCCATTATCACTTATGCGTGTACCTAAAAGAGAAAAATGATAAAAAATAATATAAGGAAGATCAACGAAAAAAAACGAAACAATCTTACTCTAAATTTGTGGAGTCCTAGCGCCCCCCGCCGCGGCGAGGGGCGCTAGAACTCCACACTTGGAGAATGTTTTGTGGTCAGTTAACATTTATAACCATATTTTCGACAGCGCTTGCGTATTACTCTCCTTAGGTGCTCCCCCTTTTATTGCTGTCGCGAATAGTTCGCGGGAAAAACGAATGCTTGTATCTATCAGTTCCACAATCTTACTCTCTAAATGTGTGGCATTTGTCGACAATGCCAATGTAAATAAGGGATCAAATTACACTTCCAATATCGGATGCCGAATTTTCATATTTTGCATTAAAATAAAAAATATATATATTTTTTATTTATTTATTTTTACGCAGCCATTTATTTATGTTTACGGGTGTTATAACAATGGGAAACAAGGAGCTATCGCAACAATGCTGCCGACAACATGTGCAGTTACCGATACTCAAAAAGCTATAGTGTGGTGAAGAGCAATTAAGTTTTCGTTTCGCTTTATCGTTTGGTATAAGTTTGAGTACTTTGCAAGTGCTATCGCAAAAATGGCGTCATATAATATAACTGGTGCCCTCAACGAAAGCAAGAAAGAGAAGAAAGTGCTGGAGGAATATTTCTATTGCTTGTCGCACGCCCTGCGGTGTATCCAGAAGCTTCCCGACCACCTGCGGAAACAAGCGAGGGCATGGGTCAGGTTTTTGACCAGATCAAAACCCCGCAGCCTAACGGAGATGAGGCAACGAAACGTGCACTTCCTCAGCCTTCTTCTCGATATGTCCCTGGGGACTCTGAGGAGATTATACCTCAGTGAGCCCCCAAATGTGCACCAACCGCTGCCCCCACCGCCGCCCGATGCATTCTTCAACTGGGAAGAGCAGCCGGGTTCGTAAAGTGGAACCACTGAGGAATGTGCTCTCCAGATCCCGGACTGGCTGAAGAGATTCATCGAAGGAGGGGAGCCTGCAGACCATCCAAAGGACCACCAACCGAGTCACACCTCTAAAGCTGGCCGACTCAAGGTTGCCACCAGAGCTCTCAATCGGCGGCCGGGTGCTCACGGCTTCGTCGGGAGACTGCGACGTCTCCCGTCAATTCACGAAGCAGCAGAAGAGGACGAGGAGATGAATGCGAGCGGACGGAAGCCATACCGCGGCGAACGGTGGTCTTCTAAAATGGCGGTGTGGGCACGTGAGCGGGCAATTGAAGGGAAGGAGAGGGCATTGGCAGGAAATGTCAATGCCCTTTTGCTAAAGCTGGATGAACTAGAACGCCGAAATGTGTTCCTTTTGTACATCATAGAGAACGGATTGATGGAATTATATGAGCATAGAAAATACGTGAGGGCCTTAAAGGAATCTCGGGCCAGAGAACTGAAAGATCTCGAAGATGAAGTTAGCATGAAGCAGTTGTATCTGTCTTGCATGACGACATACTTCGAAGAGAAGTATCTGGGTCCCCCAGAATCCACTGGAAATTAAGCATTCGAACAAACGCCCACAGTAATAATAATTGATGAATCCTGTAAATAATATATTTTGTTTCTGCTTATTAATATATATTTAGTGTTTTATGAAAATGTTAGTTCATAAGATATAGAATAAAGAAATGTTTAAAAATGGACTCATTTGCATTTGAATTTCTTATTTGGAATTATGCCCCTTATATCTTATAATGAGATATTTGGAATTTTTTTGTTCCCTTGCAAGCCACCGCTGGGGTGTGTGGGAGGGGTTGAATACACATCGGACTAATGTTGACCCGAATATGACCCTACCCTTGTCGGACAATGTTATTCTGATCCCTTGTTGTTCGTGGAGAAGAAGGCATCTTAAATTCTATCCGTTCCATACTTAATCTCTCTTATTTAATTGACGTGATCTCTCCTACCTTAAATCGATGGGGGTAATAATACATTCTCAGCATCACTGCTAAAGAGAAGTCCTTCCAGTTCGTATGCAAGAGCTTCAATCTGTAATTTAACCTTCGCTCCACTGAGTGATTACCAGCCTAGCTGCTCATATATATTGGAAACCTACCTTAATAGGTAGATTACCTAATAATAATAATAATATGTATAAAATTTTGAAGCCACAATAGAACATAAAAATAAAATAGATAACACTTAAAAGGTAACCGAATGACCTCAGAGAAGGCCGAAAGCTTAACGTTCTGAAATGTGAGTGCCCTTTTACGTGTTAACTATTTTATTATAAGCCGAGCAACCTGACCAAAAGAGCGACGGAGTTGGCCGAGCCAGGGCCCGAGGGAGCACCAGGGGAATCCACCCCCATTCCTCCATGACAACCTCCCTACCCCTCCACACCTCACTAACTACCCCTTCATCCATCCCGTTCTCCACATCATACACTACCTACCTAGCAAACAACCTTACCTTCCTCCGAAGCATTTTCACTCCCATTGCCATCTACATAGTACCCCGCAATTCGCCGCAAGGGTGCATGGCGGGCGGTGTTAGGTCACCACCCGGTAAAAAAAATAGAACGATATGCAACGAAATCAACACACCCATGCAAAAAACACCCACCCTGGATGACACAATTATTATTATAAATAATCACAGCACAAGCACTTCCACCACGCCAAGCTGGTAGTACATGCAAGGAGTGCGATTACTATAAGGTAATCTACCGGTTAAACTAGCTACTGGATGGACACAACTATCAAATAAATATTTTGTAACTCAAAACAAAACCCAATCCAGCAACCTAAACTACATCAGGTCCCTCTTCATCTCTGTGAACTTCTTTCCTCCCTTTATCCCGTCTACCATACCTATCCTGTTCCTGCCCCTCCTTCGTTGGCACAACATTCTCCCCTCTATCATTGTCTTCAACATCCCACTGCCGCTCAATACGCCTTTCATCCATTTTTACTGCCTCCATAGGATTTCACCCAACAAACCCCTCTCCTCCCCCACCATTTCTAGTACTTCCTCATCTGTTTTCCTTTCGGTCCATTTCACCTTCTCCATTCTTCTCCACACCCACATTTCAAAAGCCTCCAATCTAAGTCTAGCCTCCTGCTTCAGCGACCAGGTTTCCGCGCCGTACATAGCTGAGCTTCATATCAGAGTTCTTACGAGTCTTGTCTTGACATCCCTACTCAACGTCCCCATCATCAACTCCCTCCTCCTTGGGAAAGCCTCCTTTCCTAGCGCAATTCTTCTCCTTACGTCCCTACCACTTTGACCGTATTGGTCCAAAACACTTCCGAGATATGTAAACTGTTCTACCTGCTCTATTTTTTGCCCGCCTATTTTAATATTTAGCTTAGCCTTTTTCTTTCTGGAAAATCGCGTAACCTTTGTTTTATTAATATTGATTATCATCCCATATTTATCGCACTGAACCTCCAATTCACTCAGCAATGCTTGCAACACCTTGGCTGAATGGCAGACTAAAGCTCGGTCGTTAGCAAACCTAACCGATTTTACGAATTCCCCTCCGACTTTCATTCCTACATCCAGTTCTTCCCATGACTCTTTAATCATTTCCTCAGCATATACGTTGAACAGCACCGGTGACAATGGGCAACCCTGCCTTACTCCTCTTCCTATCACTGCCCATCCGGACTCTCCGTTCCCCACTCGCACCTGATCAGTCTCAGACATGCACAGGTTTCGGATTAATCTCCTGTTCTTCAAATCTATTCCTATTTTCTGCAGTACACGCATTAATTTTTCACAATTCACTCTATCAAACGCTTTTTCAAAATCCACGAAACAGGCAAATACGTCCTGATTGTATTCTACGTTCCTCTCTATTATTGATCTCATTACTGCAATGGCATCACGCGTACCTCTTCCTTTCCTAAACCCAAACTGATCATCCCCTAAGTAATCATTAGCCTTACTGTCTATCCTTTTGTTGATGATGAGAGCTTCAATCTGTAATTTAACCTTCGCTCCACTGAGTGATTACCAGTCTAGCTGCTCTTATATATTGAAAACCTACCTTAATAGATAGATTACCTAATAATAATATGCATAAAATTTTGAAGCCACAATAGAACATAAAAATAAAATAGATAACACTTAATAGGTAACCGACTGACCTGACAGAAGGCCAAAAGCTTAACTTTCTGAAATTTGAGTGCCCTTTTTCGTGTTAACTATTTTTATTTTGTTTTATATTTTGCCGTCTAAATGCTATATCGCTCTCGTGAGTGCTTCTAAATCATGTATGTACGTGTGTGTATAAATATATGTGTGTTTGTTTTTACATATTTGTACGTATATACATACATACAAGTGTCTCTAGTGTTATATATATATGTATATATAATAATATATGTGTATATATATGAAGAAGGCCTCGGAGTAGGCCGAAAGCTTAAATCATCTACAGTGTGAGTGTCCTTTTACGTGTTATCTGTTTTATTCTGTGTTCTATTGTGCCGTCCAAAAGTCATTTTGCTCTCGTGAGTACTTCCGCATCATCGATATATATATATATATATATATATATATATATATATATATATATATATATATATATAACACTTATACAGCAACATAGTTAGGAGTCCTAATTAATCTTCCGAGGAAGACGGAGAAGAATTCCGTCGAAATTATCAAGAAATAACGTTTTAGTGTACCTTTTATGTGTTCTCATATTGTGTGTTGCTGTCTAAGTTTTTTATTTAACTCTTCCACCTCTAATACACTTAATACAAGGCACTCCATGCCTCCAGTGGAACATTGTCCCGAAGGAGAAGTGTAGGTATACTACTTTTGGCTTGGGCTCGGGTGGGAGTGCGTGTGTGTGTGTACTATATATATATATATATATATATATATATATATATATATATACACACACACAGGTATACATTGAAATCTAAAGTTTTTCTTTCGTCCCAAAATCAGATTGTGTCATCACAGGCAGAACTGATCAAGAACAGCGCGTGTTCCCTGCACTGCAAGGGTGGAGGGGGAAGGGTGGTTTAGGATGAAGGGGGAGGAGAGTCGAGGATGTGACCCGAACCCATTTTCACCGCCATCCGCACGAATCCATTAGAGGAGAAGGGAGTATCTGGGGGGGGGCGGGTTGGATGGGTGGCAACCGAGTCTCCCGAATTCAACAAGGAGGGATTGCCCCCACATAGGGAGGGGGAAAGGGGTGTCGAACGACGGGAAGACGGACAGCCGGTCGTTGGAGAAACAGCAATCCTCGGATCCCACTTGCAATCTCCCACAATCCCGAGCAAAATCCCCCCAAGAGGTAATCAACCCTTAACCCACACACAACACCCGTATTTTCCTCAAAATTGTACGTAGCAGGGACACGTACGATTTCAGGGGCGGCACAGATATCGAGGAACAACTGCTGGCTTGACGCGTTTCAGTTCGGGTCAGCGGACGCTTCACTCCGTCAGGCGTTTTTCTGAGTTTGGTTCAAAGCTTTCTTTGGCGTAACGCATCCCCTGTTCATCATTATTTATAGTCGTCTGCCCGCTAGGATGGCTTAGTATGGACCAAGAGAGCGACGGCCGCTACACGACTAAGCCCCACCAGTCACGACAATAAACTCTGCTTTCATCCGATGCCTACTCGCTCCCTTGCCCATCCTCGCTTTCCCAACATCCTCCCTTGGTCACAATAATTAACAGCAACATTCTTTAGCCAATAAAAACACTCTACGTCCACTTTTTTGTCTCCATTTCGATACATGATTTCTATAAAAAGTATCGAAAACATTTGGACAAAATGGATTCAGTTCAAATTTTGCTAAAATGGCTCTAAAAATTCTTCAAAGTGCATCCCTTGAGTGTTGATACAATTTTCGCCCCAAGCGGTTTTTCCACGCCCCGCCTGGTAGGCGGAAGGTCGTTGAGGGCACGCGCGCAAGCTTCTTTGATGGCACTTAGGATCCCATGGTCATGTCCTTTGAGGGAGGGAGGATTTCACTTTTATAGGGAATAAGAAATAATGTTCTGGTGCCAAGTCGGGACTGTAAGGGGGTTGGGGAATCGTCGCGATGGCGGCGCAGGTCTTCGCCAGCCTTCCCTGCTAGGCGGAAGGTCCTTGAGGGGAAAAGCGCGCAAGCATCTTTGATGGCACTTAAGGGTCCCGTGGTTGTGGTGTCCTTTGAGGGAGGGAGGATTTCACTTTGATAGGAGTAGGAAGTATTATCCTGTCGCCAAGTGGGAACTGCAAGGGGGTGGGGAATCGTCGGGATGTCGTTGCACAAAGTCTTCCCCAGCAGGCACTCCCGACTCTGCTCTTGATCGTCTGTCCAAACTCCTTCGGGAGGACGAGCTTAGCACAGATCATTCGCATCGCCAAATTTTCAGTGATAATGGTGTGGTCTGTTATCTTGTATCAATGCCATCTGCGATCATGCCCACACTTAACCGACTGTCTGAATCCAGCACTTCACGCACACGTCAGGAAACAAGGGTCATTGATACCTTTAATACAACCCTTGGAGTGCAATAACAAAATTGATGTCTACAGGATTTAACACAAAGGTTGGTTTGATAGCAAGAGATGTTACCAATAATGTTTATGCAAACCTTGCATGTTCTGACAACCTCCTATCTCCTTTATTCGTGGGTGTTTTCCCGCGTGTTTTTTTGCTAGCTGTGCAGTGCCACGTTCACCCTAGATTTTCCCACAAACCTCATTCTTGGTCACACTTTTCTTATCCTAATGTTTCTCTCTAATCACTGTCTTTTACTTTGTGTATGTGTGTGTGTGTGTGTGTGTTGGTGTATCCTTGATCTATATCTGTATATGTATGTATATATGTATGTGTGTGTATACATATACACGTATATATATATATATATATTTTTTTTTCTTTTCCTTTACTTTCGATGTTAAAATTTGTGTCTGTCTGTATGTATTTATGTGAAAAAACAGGGTCGCATTCAAAAGTGGTAGGACTGATTTTCTCTGGCGCGAACGAAGCGGTGGAGGGGGGGTCTGCCTGGCAGGGTAAGGTGGAGGGGGCTCTTAGCAACAGACCGACACCAACCTCAGGCGTCTGCGAGCTGTCGTTGAGTGAGGATACCGTTTTTAGTGAAGCAAGTTTTTTGTCCGCATCGAAAAACAAAATGAATCTGAATTTAGAGCAACGTTATTCCGTGAAGTTTTGTGCGAAACTCGGGAAGACGGCCACTGAGACTCTCGATATAATCAAGCAGGCTTATGGGGACACTGCCTTAAGCCGTTCCACAATATTTGAGTGGCACAAGTTGTTTAAAGAGGGTAGGGAGCTCGTTGAAGACGACCATCGCTCCGGACGGCCGTCGACGGCAAGAACCGACACGAATGTGGACAGAGTGAGGACACTGCTGAACACTGACCGACGCTTAACCAGTGAAGAAATTGCAGACCAGTTGGGTCTGTCTGCATCCAACGTCCAACGCCCTATTTCACAGGATTTGGCCATGCGCAAGGTGTGCGCCAAGATGGGGCCGAAAATTCGTACCATGGCGCGTTCGTCGTCAGACAGCTCCTGGCCAAATACGGCGTTGCTACGTTGCCGCACCCGCCCTATTCTCCCGATCTGGCACCACCGGACTACTTCTTCTTCCCCCTGATGAAAAGACAGCTCAAGGGACGACGTTTTGACTCGATAAAAGCCGTTCAAGAGGCTTCGACGAGGGTCATCAACGGCATCTCCAAGGAAAATTTCCAGCGGGCGTACGGGGAACGGGAGCAATGTTATACTAAGTGTGTAGTAGCTCAAGGAGCATACTTTGAAGATTATTAAGTCGATGTAAGTATATCGTCAATAAAACTCTAGTAAAAAAATCAGTCCTACCAGTTTTGGGTGCGACCCTGTATGCATGTATTTTGTAAATTTTATACCTTGTATAATATGTATATGACAATGGGTTAAATGGAAGAAGGGACCATTAGGTCTCAATTTCGCCCAAATAAAGTCATTTTTCTAGCTATCTGTCTCCCTCTACCATTTCTAATAACTATTCGTTTGATTGGTCCATAATATTTTTTTCCATTCTTCTCCTCACATCCACATCTCAAAACCTCCACATTTCTCATTGCTGTTACCCTCTTGCCTCATTGCCAAGTTCCCGCGCCATACAAAATTAGGCTCCACACCGACATTTTCTATAATATTTTCTTGGCGTTATTTCTCTTTCATTTCGGGCATCTAAATTATGAAGAACCAATTCGTTGAACTCCTTAAGTTTTGAGGCACTACTTTGTGAAAATTCATGATCACTGAATTAATAAACTGTATTTTTTTCATATAAAAATCGTGCTTCTACCATCGGTTTCGACGCAGAGGCGACATCAGGTGTCACAAGGCGACATCATAGGACATCATCAAGACATCTGTGTAGGCGACATCATCAGGACTTCTCACCTACATCTACGATAGTAGGCTGTAAACGAATGCACGCACGCTTTTAGACCACAAACCAAATGACCTTCAGGAGCACTCCTGGTGGCATGTGGAAGTAACCTTCCCCCATCAACACGCATGCGCAGGTTTGAGGTCGTTGCATTCATCCAATGTATTTTGAGAAGCGGAAGTTTGGAGACGTGTTCTAGTGCTGTGTCAACGCGAATTGAACAGATCTTATCGACTTTTTCATTTCTCCGCTTCTCTACACACACACACACACAAACACACTCGTCTTGCCTTACTTACATTTCTCTCCACAGCCGTATCTCTTCCGCTAACGTGCTTCAAAACTTCATCATTGGTTTCCTTTATGCCCACCTCACTTTCTCCACACCCGCAATTCAAAAGCCTCCAATCTACGACAATCACCTTGTGTCAACGACCAGTTGGCGAGCCTTACAAAACTACGCTCTTGCATGTTACAATTTGAAATAACCTTTTATTTACATATTTCTTTAAGATGCCCGACACCAACTCCCGCCCTTGCGCCAGAGCCTCCTTGGCTAATGCAATTCTTACTTAGCTGTTGTCTCCTCCGCTCTGCCTTGCCTCCTCGAAATTATTTCCTGACCAAGAGAAAATACGGAGATAAACTACTTCTATTAGTAGTTGAACTGCTTTACCTGTTCTAGTCTATGTTCCCCAACGTTACCGTTTATCTTATCTATTAATCTTTGTCGACATGGTAGAACAGATCACCAAATTAGAATCAGGAAGATTTATTGTTGATGGGATAGATTTAAAATGTCGTTTTTTCCTCGAATCAATAGAGATCAAATTAGACATGACAGCAATCGCGTAAGAGATCATTGGAATTGGAAGTGTATGTGTACATACGAGTATTTGTCGATATCCTGCGCTCTATTTTTTTTACAATATACCCATCTTTTAGACAGTTCTAGAGCATGCAGAAGTAGTTCTCGGGCTGGACTGCGTGAGAGACATTTTTGGCTCAACGTTTCTCTCCCGTTGCAGGGAGCGTCTTTAGGAGCGAAGTCACTTCGCTCCTGAAGACGCTCCCTGCAACGGGAGAGAAACGTTGAGCCAAAAATGTCTCTCACGCAGTCCAGCCCGAGAACTACTTCTGCATCTCTCAACAGCTGCGAAAGCCTACGATCTACGAGTTCTAGAGCATTATTTGAGTATACGTATCCAGTTATTGTACGGCGCGGAAACGTGGTCACTGAAGCAGGAGGATAGACGTAGATTGGAGGCTTTTGAAATGTGGATGTGGAGAAGAGTGGAGAAGGTGAAATGGACCGAAAGGAAAACAAATGAGGAAGTACTAGAGATGGTGGGTGAGGAGAGGTGTTTGTTGAGAAAAATCCTATGGAGGCAGGAAAGATGGATGAAAGGCGTATTGAGCGGTAGTGGAATGTTGAAGAAGGTAATAGAGGAGAGAATGTTGGGCAAGCGAGAAAAGGCAGGAACAGGGGCCTGATGTAGATTAGGTTGCTGGATTGGGTTTTGTTTGGAGATACAAAATGTTTATTTGATGGTTGTGTCCATCCAAAAACCTACCTTAACCGGTAGATTACCTAATAATAATCCCGTTATTGAATAATATTGCATTTAAGTATTTTATTTCGTGTGATTTACATTTTTCGAGCGCATGATCAAACTAATATTCACCTCCCTTATTTATCTCAACGTTTGCAAGCATAATTTCAACGAGAAATAACAGATAGTATTTATTCTTGCAATAAGATTAGTACGAGTATCACAATCAAGAGAAAATTGTGTTTTCTCCAAACTTTTCAGGAGAGCATTGGAGGAAATTAAAAAGTTTCGAGTTTCACACATGAGAGTGTTGCTGCCTTGAAAATCGGCTTTCATGAAAATTGAAATATTGACCGAGCACGGGTCTTTCGCAGACTTATCTCCGGATGTTTTTCTAACGGAACGTCCCACCACCTCATCACCTCAGGTAGCCTTTTTTCCGTGAAGGTGGAGTCAGCTGTTGCGTGGCCCGGGGGCGTGGCTAAATAAGAGGTGCCTTCTCCTCCCCGTGATCGGGGGAGGGGGGACGAGAGGGAAGCGCTGCGGCGGACGGCAGCGACTCCTCCCGGCCCTCGGTGGCGATGGAGCCCCAGCGAGCACCCAGGGCAGTGCGCCCCAACCGATGCCAGCAAATCAGTCGGTAATGTGAGCGAGAGATCTCCAATGAGTGCACTCTCACCGGCAAGTCTCCTTTCATCGTAAGTCACCCCAGTTTACTCTTCCCTGAAGGAGCATCCATCCGCTAGCAATACGTATGCAAAACTAACAAGGGTTATAGTGGGAGGAAAACTATATTGAATAACGAAGTGACAATTGCTTGTGCACACTAAGGTTAGTCATGTACTGGGACTAGTGGAAGGAGGTTCGAATTAAAGGAAGCAATTACAGAAGTCGCCGCTGGAATAACGCAAGATAGGCTGGGAAGTATTTTCCAGAACTTTCTTGAACGACAATCACCACGTGCATCGCTCACCAAAGTCGTCATCTGGATTCAATAACTTTCAAAACCTAATTAATATAAAATGGAATTGAATGTAGTTTTCAGAAATAAAAATCTTCTTCAATTATCTTGGTTGGCGTTTTTGCAATTCACCCGTAAAATCAGAGAATCTATGCTGCCCTTCAATATGGTAGCACTTATTGTATAGAGTGAGCCATTACCGTCGGAGGAGAGGGCACCACTTGCCGGAGAAGGCAAGCGCTCGCGCGGGAGTGGACGCTTGGGTGAGCTCCGCCCACGCGCGATTGCATCCCCGCACACTGATCAAACGGCTCGCGTTGCCGGGAAGCGGCCACGCCGAGCCAATGCAATGCAGCATCATGGACTACTCTAATGTCCTTCTCGTTTTGCATCGCACGAAAACTTTCATAAACCAACCACGTGCCCGTTGACTTTCTACTAACTTTCAAATCTCCGCTGCAGGCCGACACCTGTGGACGGAGCCGCCGCACACTCCGGACGCTCCATCTCGCCTCGATTTCCCGGCGAACCGTCCCTCCTTCCTACAGGCCGTGCACGCAAACACAGCGTAGCCGCACATCCCGACGCACGCACTCCAAGGGTGACGAACGCACGTTCCCCTGGGTGGATGAAGGCGGCCGAACGAACGACAAGCCCCCCCACTCCCCCGGCAGACGTGCTCGCACTTTCACTCCTGAATAGCGCCCCCCCCGACTCCCCCCCCCCCGGGTTGAAGGCAAACCCAGCGATAAGAGCTGGCAAAAGCGATAAGTCAGGGCCCGTCACCTGTGCCTCGCAGCTGGAGGGAGCGATGCTGTCGTGCATGCGAAGGCACGTGCACCACACATCCCCATGCATTCATTCATGCACATTCACACGCATATACTTATATTACATTAAACGGATTGTGGGCTTGCAGTCTCCGATTGGGATGAAGTGAAACGAGTTATTAATCAGTACTATGTTGTAATCCATTGTAAGACAAACAAAAACCCGCAACGCCCGGAGTGCAAATGGAAAGATAATGACAGAAGAAGAAGGCATTGGAAAGAGATGGAAGGAATGCATCGAAGATCTCTGTCAAGGGCCCATACCACTTGAAGGTGACTTACTGAAAGAAGAAATCGTGACAGAAGAAGACAAACAGGGCCTGGAGATACTGAGAAGTGAATTCGAAAAAGCCGTGAAAGACCTGAAGAACAACAAGGCACCAGAAGTTGATAAAATATACGGAGAAATTATCAAAGCACTCGGAGCCAATGCAAAGGATACCCTATTTGAAATAATTAAAGATATCTACGACAGTGGAAAACTATCCGAGGACTTCGAGGTGAGTGTAATGATTGCAACACCGAGGAAACCTCGAACAGATAAATGTGGAGAACACCGAACATTGAGCCCGACTTCTCACGCATCGAAAATCCTTACTCGGATAATCAGACGACGAATAGAAGGAAAGGCGGAATCTCGAAAAACCAATTCGGATTCAGGGAAAACCTAGAAGCAAGAGAGACAATACTCAGATAGAGGGTACTGGTCGAAAAATTGATCCATGCAAAAAAGCCATTCTATGTGGCAGTCGTGGAGTTGGAGAAGGCCTTCGACAATGTCGAAAGTAACAAAATGTTCAAGATACTAGAAGCGCTTGGAATGGACTACAACGACAGAAGAATAACCCATAACCTCTACAAGAATCAGGTCATGACAATGCAAACGGAAAACGGAAGGAAAATAATAGCCAAAATAAACAAAGGCATAAGACAAGGATGCAACCTCTCGCCAGCACTATTCGACGTGTATCTAGAAGAGGCAATGAAGGAAGCACAAGAATTGGTCATCAAAGAAGTCAGGATGAATGGCGAATAAATTAACATGCTGCGGTTCGCAGATGGCAGTAGAAGAAGAGAGGCGAGAGGACCTGCAAGCAAACCTGAATACTATGGGCCAAGTACTTCGGGAATATAATATGAGTATCAACAAGAAGATAATGAAAAATTTTGTGTAAGATAGAGAGAAGCTGAATGTAGATATCACAATTCGAGGAGTGAAACTAGAACAAGTGGAATCCTTCATCTACCTGGGCAGCAGTATAACATGGGATGGAGGAAGCCAGACTACATCAAGTAAAGAATAGCCCAAGCAAAGAAGGCGTTCATTGAAAAGAGGCAACTAGTATGCTCAAAGAACATAAGATATGCAAAACAAGGAAGCAGTTCGTCAAGACTTTCGTGTGGAGCATGGCACTCTACTGATCGGAGACTTGGAATATTGGAGAAGTGGACCAACGAAGAATGGAAGCATGTGAAACATGGCACTGGAGGAGAATGCTGAAGGTTGAATGGGCAGTCAAAGTGAGGAACGGGGAAGTATGTAGAAGCGCATAAGAGGAAAGGACCATTTGGAGAGCTCTACGGCGAAGAAGAAATGGATGGATTGGACATGCCTCGAGGCACAATGGATTAGTTAGAAACATAATAGGAGGAACAATTGAAGGAAAGATTCCGCGAGGAAGACCAAGGATTAAGGATTGAAGTACTGATGATGACGATGAATCCATAGTTAAAATAAAATCGATTTTGGGTGGACGGATAAGAAAGACCACTATGTTCCTTCGCTTAACAAGACACAACTAAACAACAAAGTCCTCCTACAACCCCGAATTCTTCCTTCCTCCCTTCATTCCGCCCAGATTCCCTATCTTATCCCTAACCCTGCTTCGCTTTCATAATTTTCTCCACTCTATTCAACAAGTATTCAATATTCCATTCGCAATCAATATGCTTTGCATCCATCTTTCCTGCTTTCTTTGGTTTTCTCCCCAAAATCCCTTCCTACCACGCCTAATGCCTCCTCACTTGTCTTCCATTTAATCCCCTCCATCCTTCTCCAACCTCACATTTCAAAAGCTTCCAATCTACGCCTATCAACCTGCTCCAACCATCATGTTTACGTGCCGCACATAACCACGCTTCATATCCAAGCTTTGACGATCCTTCATCCCTACTCAACGCTCCTCGCATCAATCCTCTCCTTCTTGTGTAAACTCCTTTGCCAAATGCAACTCTTCTTCTAACGTCCTTTCTATTGTGACTATCTTGGACCGAAACACTTACAAGATAGTTAAGCTCACCGGATCTAGTTTTTGCTTTTCTATTTTAACCGTTATTTAAGCTTCGCTCTTTCTTAAATGCCTCATAAACTTTGTTTTGCTTACACTGATGTCAACACAGTCTGTTCTTTTGCAAAATACATTTAGGAGAAATATAGCTGAATGATTGGTTCTTTTGAAAGTTATATAATGAAAAATCCTTCGACGTGCACCACCATCATAATCAATATATTGTTCAACCGCTACACCCCCTTCAAACAATGTGTTTGTCTTCAGCAATACTCCACAGTCTAACTTCAATGCAACTTAAAGAGCTATGGGATCTCAAAAATTTTAAATTTCTAATTCAAAATGAAAGAGGTACTTGTATGTGCCATTGAAACATATTATTGCGACCTTATCGTAATACCTAGCATTCTAATCGTACACTTCCCATATCATTTATCACTTTAAATATACTGAATAAATATAATTGATGAATGTGATTTGATATATTCTGTTTTTCTTGAGGTTACAAATGTTAGATTAAGTGAACTAATTTATGTTCCCTTCGGCCCAAATAAAACTCCAACTTTCAACGTGTAGCAGTACCTTAGATATGGCATTCTTTGCTTGAACATGAACGCACATGTGCCATTTGGTGCAGTATATCGTGACCGTTTAAATCTGACGGCAAACGAAATAATTCCCAAGGCGCTAAGTTGAGTTAACTCCGTGGACTTTTCTCCTGAAATGAGTTCGTTCCAAAATTGAATGTGTTCGTGTTTCTTCATCTACATAATACCCCACAGCCGCCGAAACGGCGTGTGGCGGAGGGTGTTAGATCACCACCCGTAAAAGAGAACAAAACCACGCGCAAACTCTACACATCCATGCATACCTACACCCATAGAGGCGAATACATTCATGCAAAAACCTTTGTAATATATACGCATTCATATACTACATATATAATCAACTAACAAACACATCCACCTTAAAATGTAGTCAAAATGTATCCAATAACGTGCAAATTATAATTGAAATTTAAGAGGGGGAAATTCCACTACCACGTGGATATTGAATGGTCTCCGTCGCCGGTAGGGAAGGTGACCCAACGCTGCAAGTAGATGGTGAGTCCCCCACAACAGAGAGAGAGAAAAGATGGAAGGGGAAACTTAAAAACGAACGAAGCAGAAAAAGCAATACTGTTAAGAGCCCTAAATTATTTAATTTTATTCTAATGCGGGAAGGACAGTGACCACAAAACACACTCTCTCTCTCTCTGACCATATATATATATATATATATATATATATATATATATATATATATATATATATATATATAATAACTTTTGGACGGCACAATAGAACACAGAATAAAACAGATAACACGTAAAAGGACACTCACACTGTAGATGATTTAAGCTTTCAGCCTACTCCGAGGCCTTCTTCAGGTCAGACTGAGAGGTTTTGAGGGAAGAGTGCCTGGGGAGGGGAGGGGGAGCGGAAGGTTTAGCGACTGTTGGGAAAGAAATTAAAGATGGCGGTTAAGGGTGGGAATTTTAAAGGATCGGAAATATAGGATGTATGCGGATTCGCGAGTTCTCACCTCTATGTTGGTGGCTGAATCGGGTAGGGATTCTAGAATTGTTGGGGAAAAGCATTCGTCAAATGATAGGTTGTGTGAACTTGCGTGTAAAGGGATAGGAAGAGAAGAGAGTGAAGCCGAATTACATGAGTAGCGGTGATTGTTCATTCGGATGGATAAGGGGATAAGATTTACACTATACCAGTAGTCATCCTTCTCATACCAAACGCTCAATTCCCAACTCTCTCTCTATCCGCGGACATCGGATTTGCAACACCAAAACTACCCTCAACAAATACCTCCACAATCTACACCATGCACTCCACAAACGCGGTTACCCAGAAAAGCTCCTACAGGATAAAATCTACCGCTCCACCCGACCACACACACCACAGAATGACAACCCCACATCTGACGCTGGACTCAACCTTTGCACAACCTATTTCCCCGGATCCCACAGACTGAAAATCATTCTCAAGGAACTTTATCCTATATTACATGACAATGACGCGACCACATCCTTACTGCCCCAATGCCCTCTGTCGCTTACAGACGACCAGCCAACCTCAGAAACCTTCTGAGATCCACCAACCCTTTGACACCCTGACAAATTTCCACATATTTCCCCTACCTGCAATCGCCCCCGATGTAAAACATGTCTCCTAATCGGATCTGCTCCCCTCTCCCCACATCCCCTCATTGTCCCTTCACCCCGTTCCCACGCTAAATGCCTCTCAAAAAATATTATCTATCTCTTGTCGTGCAAACAATGCACCTCATTCTACATAGGCGAATGCATTACTCCTTATCCATCCGAATGAACAATCACCGCTACTCCTGTAATTCTGCTTCACTCTCTTCTCTTCCTATCCCTTTACACGCAAGTTCACACAACCTATCATTTGACGAATGCTTTTCCTTAACAGTTCTAGAATCCATACCCGATTCAGCCACCAACATAGAGGTGAGAACTCGCGAATCCGCATACATCCTATATTTCCGATCCTTTAAAATTCCCACCCTTAACTGCCATCTTTATTTTCCTTCCCAACAGTCCCTAAACCTTCTGCCCCCCCTCCCCTCCCCAGGTACTCTTCCCTCAAAACCTCTCAGTCTGACCTGAAGAAGGCCTCGGAGTAGGCCGAAAGCTTAAATCATCTACAGTGTGAGTGTCCTTTTACCTGTTATCTGTTTTATTCTGTGTTCTATTGTGCCGTCCAAAAGTTATATTGCTCTCGTGAGTACTTCCGCATCATCGATATATATATTATATTATATATATATATTATATCCCTCCCATGGACTACAACCTTGTCGTGGTGGAAGGGCTTGTGTGTTCCGATGACCCCTAGAGCTGTGCTGGCGGGAGTAATAATAATTACTCCTGGAAGGGTCACCCATGCCAGATAGGTCGAAGGTTAGGAGCCAGACGAAAGGTAGTCCACGCAGCGTCTGTTCCTCAGTGAGGCGGCTGCAAAGGCGTCTGACCCCAGTGGGGCGGCCATTAAGTGATGGTGTCACGTTAAAAACACTATTGAGGAAGGCAACGGGAAACCACCTCAATTATGATTCCCAAGAATATAATGATGGGCACTATAGATAATATGAGTCCTGGCAACTACGGGACTCGGCCCAAAGGGCCGTGTGTCGTGCCCGGCAGCGGGGGTGGCAAGGCTTCCGCGGTCGTCATCCCACGAAATCCTTGCAGGGAAGAAATAACTTGAGCAGGACAGAAGACTCAGAAGAAGGCGAAAGTAGTAAGAATAGGAACCTGGAACGTCAGGACAATGTTGAGGAGAGGCAAATTAGAAAATATTAAGCGAGAGATGGAAAGAGGTAACATAGATGTTTTAGGCCTCTGCGAGGTGAGATGGAAGGATAGCGGGGATTACTGGAGTGACAATTATAGAGTGATATACAGCGGCGGGGACGAGAGCCAACGAGGGGTTACCGTAATTTTAAATAAAGGGGTAGGAAGAAGCGTAGTCAACATAGAGCAAGCGACAGATAGAATTTTACTCGTAGAGTTTAAAGCAGAGCCGACGAACTTGGTCATTATTCAGGTATACATGCCACCGAGCAACCACAAGGAGGAAGAAGTCGATAGGATGTATGATGAGTTAGAGGATATAGTCGCGAGTGTTCCTGCAGGGAAACATTTGATAGTGATGGGGGATTGGAATGCGACGGTAGGCGAAGGAAGAGATGGTGGTGAGGTGGGGGACTATGGGTTAGGCACGAGGAATGAACGCGGGGAGAAAGCAATTGAATTCTGCAGGAGACAGGGGTTAGTCATCACTAACACATGGTTTAGACACCACAAAAGGCGTAGGTATACATGGAAAATGCCAGGTGACTCAGAAAGGTATCAGTTAGATTATATTATGGTCAGGTACAGGTTTAAGAACAGTGTCATAAATTCGCACAGTTTCCCAGGAGCGGATGCGGACTCTGACCACAATTTAGTTGTTATGAAATATAACGTTCGTTTCAAGAAGATAAGGCAAGGGCGGCGGGTTAAAAAATGGAATTTAGAAGCAGTAAATGAATTAACGAGGAAGGAGTATCAGGAGGCTGTAGAGAAAATGATGGATGACGGTAAAGAACTAAGTACTATCGAAGAAAAATGGGAATGTATCAAGAAAGGGATATTGGAAGCCGCTAAAGACACTATAGGAACCGTTTACGGGAAAAGGATAAGGAAACCATGGGTAACGGATGAGATGATTGCAAAGATGGATGAGAGAAGAAGATGGAAAAATGTAAACACATAGTTAGGCAAAATGAAGTACAAAGAGTTAAACAATAAATTGAGAAGGGCCACAAATAAAGCAAAAGAAGAATGGTGGAAAACGCAATGCGAGGATATGGAAAGTTTACAGAAGAAGGGTAAAATTGGTGCTCTATACAGCAAGGTTAAGTTATTATCGGGAAGTAAGAAGGCAAGATCTGTGCTAACAGTTAAAGATAAATGGGGTAAGATAATAGTTGAACCAGGAAAAATCCAAGAGAGATGGAAGGAATATATAGAAACACTGTATGGTAAAGAACTTAGGCCGACAAGGTTAGACATAGAAAAGGAACATGACGTAGAAGAAGATAGCTTAGGTCCAGGCATACTCGACGATGAAATAGAAAGGGCATTAAAGGAGATGAAAGCAAATAAGGCTGTGGGGGTGGACAATATTCCTGTAGAAATGCTGAAATGGTCAGGGAAAGGTGGGAAGAAGGCCATATATGGACTGATTCGTAGTATCTATGAGGAAGGAATCTGGTCGGAAGATTTTGTGAGATCGGTGTTAGTTCCTATTCCAAAAAAAGGCAAAGGCTTCGTCATGTGAGGATTACAGAACAATAAGTTTGATATCCCACGCAGCTAAAGTTATTCTCAGGATCATCAACAAAAGGATAGAGAGTAAGGCAAATGATTACTTAGGGGATGATCAGTTTGGGTTCAGGAAAGGAAGAGGTACGCGTGATGCCATTTCAGTAATGAGATCACTAGTCGAGAGGAATATAGAATACAATCAGGACGTTTTTGCCTGTTTTGTAGATTTCGAAAAAGCGTTTGATAGAGTGAATTGGGAAAAATTAATGCGTGTATTGCAGAAAATAGGAATGGATTGGAGGGACAGGAGACTGATCCGCAACCTGTACATGTCTCAGACTGCTCAGGTGCGAGTGGGGAACGGAGAGTCCGGATGGGCAGTGTTAGGAAGAGGTGTAAGGCAGGGTTGCCCATTGTCACCGGTACTGTTCAACGTATATGTAGAGGAAATGATTAAAGAGGCATGTGAAGAACTGGAGGTAGGAATGAAAGTCGGAGGGGAATTCGTAAAATCGGTTAGGTTTGCTGATGACCAAGCATTAGTGGCTCAGTCAGCCAAGGGGTTGCAAGCATTGTTGAGTGAATTGGAGGTTCAGTGCGATAAATATGGGATGAGAATCAATATTAGTAAAACAAAGGTTATGCGATTTTCCAGAAAGAAAAAGGCTAAGCTAAATATTAAAATAGGCGGGGAAAAAATAGAGCAGGTAGAACAGTTTACATATCTCGGAAGTGTTTTGGACCAACACGGTCAAAAAGGTAGGGACGTAAGGAGAAGAATTGCGCTAGGCAAGGAGGCTTTCTCAAGGAGGAGGGAGTTGATGACGGGGACGTTGAGTAGGGATGTTAAGACAAGACTCGTAAAAACTCTGATATGGAGCGTAGCTATGTACGGCGCGGAAACGTGGTCGCTGAAGCAGGAGGATAGACGTAGATTGGAGGCTTTTGAAATGTGGGTGTGGAGAAGAATGGAGAAGGTGAAATGGACCGAAAGGAAAACAAATGAGGAAGTACTAGAAATGGTGGGGGAGGAGAGGGGTTTGTTGAGAGAAATCCTATGGAGGCAGGAAAAATGGATGAAAGGCGTATTGAGCGGTAGTGGAATGTTGAAGAGGGTAATAGAGGGGAGAATGTTGGGCAAGCGAGGTAAGGGTAGGAGCAGGATAGGGATGTTGGACGGGATGAAGGGAGGAGAGCAGTACACCGAGATGAAGAGGGACCTGATATAGATTAGTTTGCTAGGTGGGGAGTCACAAAATGTTTATTTTGATAGTTGTGTCCATCCAAAAACCTAACTTAACCGGTAGATTACCTAATAATAATATATTATATATATATATATATATATATATATATATATATATATATATATATATATATATATATATATTCAAACTTTAAAATCCCGCCATACGGCGAACAAATATTATTTTCGCACATAGAAATAGACATATAAGGAAAGGGGATAGGGAAACACATAAAAGACCAACACAGGAAAGGTGGGGAAGGCGGTTTTGAGCAGATCACAAATCGCCTTCCAGACAATAATGTAATATGTAAATAAATACATTAAATTGCTCGCTCCAAGAATGGAAGCTGAGCAGGCCACACAGTTCGCCATCCAATCACTAATCGATCATATGATTTATTTCTTACAATGGGTGATTTCCTCGTTATAATTATGATGAAATATTAAATCATATATTCGTGTAGTTTGGTTGGTAGCCTCTTTTCTTCCTCCGAGAATTACTTCATTGCTTCACGATTTAATAAATTGCTTATACATATTCCAAGAAACTGCGGGAGATGCCCCGACAGTAACTTTTGACGGAATCATCCCCTTGTTGCGATGCAACAATTTCAGAGTGTAAAAATCATTCACCTTGACCGGGATTCGAACCCGGATCCCTCGGTGTCCGGCCGAGTCAAGTTATCCAGTTAAGCTACCGAGGCGTCCTCTTACACTCCTGCTTACGCATGCTTATATGTAGGCGACTGATGAAGATACATGTAAATGTGAATAGGGGTCGATGCTTTGACCACAGAGGACTGAAGAAGAAGACGAATGGAAAACCTAAGAAGACACAGGTCGGAATGATTTCGTTCATCATGGTAAGGGAATCTTTGAACCATTTGTGATTTAAAAAAACCATGTCATGGCTTAAAGCATTGAAGAATGAAAAACCTATGCTAATACTCCAAAGTAACAACAAAGCCAGAATTAGAAGAGAATTAACATAATGTAATGGGAGACAAGATGAGGGAAGATTGGACTCCAATCAGTACACCTAGGCAAATGAAATTAATGCAATGCAATTAATTTTTTGTGGGCATTTTCAGGGATGGTCGAAAATTGTTTACAGAAAGGTTATGGGAAAATGACGGAATGAATACGCCTGAACCGAAATTGACTTAGATATATGTCTCTTCAACAAAGCAGTTTCAGGCTTAACTTTGTGTAATTCCTTCGAAATGAGGTTAGAAAAAGAAACTTTGCACTTCCTCATTAAGATTTATTACTTCACCTGACCATGGTTTCAATTCTGCGCATCATCATCAGTTAATGATACGTAGCATCAAAATCACGGTCTGAAGTATTAAATCTTTGTGTTTCTTTTTCTAACCTCATGTGTCTCTTAGTCGAAGCACAGGAGATGGCTCATTCAGGTTAACTTAACGCCGTAGAGCAAGGGAAAATGTCATGAGTAACTAATGAGAAAGACTAGGGCTGACTTTAATGAAGCAATTTGCAGAAGGCGAGAGATTAGTAGAATGTATTAGGTACAACACGAATGGTGATCGACATCTAAAATCATTACCGCCATTAGCGATATGAGGGTGAATTGGTACGGGTAGGATTTTCAGGAAATGGGGAAAGGTAGGTAGAGAGAACCCCGTCGTCGGCATTGACCTACTCCGAGCGAAAGGTGCTTAGGAATGCACGGCCTAAGGGAGGAGGTTGAAGATGGGGAATGTTCTGGACATCCATCAACAACACAGTGTGACGAAAATGTGCAAAACGTGAGGCAATTGCTCAATTCTGACTTACCCCAAGGTTTCAGGATGTTAGTAGCGTGCAATATTCATAAAACCACAGTGTATTGCATTCTGGCAGAAGATGTAGCCATGAGAAAGGTGTGTGCCAAGATGGTCCCCAAGGTGTTGTGGGAAGACTGCTCGTGTGGCAATCTTGACTTGGACCTCTCTGACCCCGGTGAAAGTGACCCGAAGTTTTTAGAACGGTTACCGGTGACGAGACATGGGCCTTTGAGTACGACTCGAGTATGTATAACCCTTTTGAGCACCAATTTGGACCACTGGATTATGTCAAAGAGGCCACGACGAGGTGGCTGAACGAGGATTCTGTTGATGCCTTGCAAGACGTTATACCATAACTGGCGGCGGAGGCACTGGCATTGGTGTGCGTCGATGCATTAGGGTGCTCCTATGATGAGTTTCAGCAATTTGTAATTTGATCGGAGATAAATATTTTCCCCTGATTTATTCTCCTTATTTTTGGGACAGACTAGTTTTACTTTTGGGAATATTCACTAAATAATTTTCCCGCATCTCATTTGTTTCTTGGTCCCAAAAACCTTCCGCCTCGGCATTACCGATGGCCACTCTTCGACAAGTTGAGGCAGTGCCGTGTTCTTCACATTTTAATTAGAAATCATCGTCTATCACTTTTCTGAAGATCTAATTCGAGTTTAATTCTGGTCGCATTGCTTTTAAAGAAGAGAGACTTTGTTGTAGAGTACGATGTTGGGGGTTTTGTTTTTTTTGGGGGGGGGAGAGACAAGAGAAATACAGGTATTTGGTGGCCGTGCCCATCCTAAACCTACCCTAACCAGTAGAAAATCTATGTAATTCCTTTTAAATTTATCTTTAGCAGGGTGAGGATAGGCAATAGGCATCCTATAAAAACAGTAAGAGGATTTTATACGAAATAATGTCCCTCCCTTTCCACTAGCAACCCACGCCTTCACTCCGTGAAAGGAAGAGGGCCACAAATGCACAGGGCGCGTTCCAAATGTAATGCAATTGAATTTCCTGCGCCACTCCTATTGGCGAAGTGGAATCAAGCCCCTTGGAGTAGGTGGGGGGGTGGGACGCTAAGATTTGACGAAAAACCGGTCTCAGTGCTCTCCAAGCTGTGGAAGCGGCAGGACGTCAGTTATTATAAACCTCTGCGCACCGACCGTGTCACGAAAACATGGCCAAACACCAGGTGTCAACGCTGCTCCCCCACCGCCCTATAGTCCTTTCGTCGCCCTAGCAGACTTCTTTTTGTTCCCTCGGATTAAGGCAGCCCTGAAAGGAACCCGTTTTTCGTCCGTAGAAGAGATCTAATCAGCCGTGACGAAGACCTTGCTAGAGGTCCCCGAAGACGCCTTCCAGGGCGCGTCCCGGTCATGGCACAGTCGCTGGAAAAAATGTGTAGTAGTTGCCCAAGGACAGCACTCTGAAGAATTTTAAGTGTTTGTTCAAATCTGTTCAATAAATCACTTTAAAAAAACTGAATTACTTTTGGAACGCACCCTGTGAGTCCAACACTTCAGATTTCAGTGGCATTACTCTTGATTTAGTAAAAATACCTTTAACCAAAACAAATAACCTTTATATATATATATACTTCTGAATTGCTTTCAACTGCTTACTGATATCACTGCGATGTAATTTCTAAAAAAAGAGAAAAAAAGGAAATGTGGAGAGAGCGAGGAGGGTTAGAGCACAACCGAAATAAAGGGTAACAGCCGAAAAACCACAGCGTTAAGATACGAGACGGCGATCTGCACGCATTCTTTGGGCTATGATGACCTCGAAAACAGACGCCCTTGCGATAAGAATACAAAAAACCGCAAACGCGATAGATGCTCCGGTGAGCATAAAAAATGAATGCCTGTTGAATATTGTGAAAGAACGAAATTGTGGAAAAGGTGTGGCGGGGAGAATGAAATGCAATTCTCGATGATGTGAAGGCGAGTGAAATATTCTGAGGTCAAAGACGAAGGCAAGCATACGCATAAGAGGATGATCGCAGATGAAAAGAAGGCGAGGAAGCGTACGACGGCCACAAAAGGGAAGGAAATAAATGAAAAACTGTCTCGAGAGAAGTCAGAAGGGTATACGCGGAGTAATATGGGGGGAGGGATAAAAGCAGAGTGATACTGAGGGAAATGACATTTGGTAAATGGATGAAAAAAGGGTGGGACAATGGGAAAATACAATAAAGGATAACATAAAAGTTGTTTTCTGGTATGAATGCAGGGCTATGTTGGACTCATTTTGTACGCTTTACTCTGAGGATTTGTACAAAGAAACAATGGAATTATTTCAAGGAGGAGAAAGGATACTGAGCAAGTGGATATTTGTACCTTAACGGAATAATTGTCATAGATTGGAGGTAGGAGAGATGCAAAGATCAGCAGGCGCGCGAAAGCCGGTAGCTAATTTGATGGCATATGACTTGCATGGAAAGTATCGGAAAAAGGTCCGGAAAAATAGAATTATTTGAGATATTGCTACAGTGTACTAAAGTACATCCCTTGAGCGTCGACACACTTTCGCCCTTGCGGCTCTTCCACGTCACGAAGGCTTCCTGGTAGACCTTAAGGAAGGTCCTTAAGGGTTTATTCTCCTTCTTTTACGGCTTGACTTAGGGTCCCATGGTGGTAGAGTCCATTGAGGGAAGATTTCCCTTTTATAGGTTATAGAAAATAGTCTGCTGGTACCAATTTAGGACCCTGGAGGGGTTGGGAAATCGTCATTTTGCCGTTGCAGGTCTTCGCAAGCAGACACCCTCGGCTCTACTCTTGATCGTCCTTCAAGACCTTCGAGAACACGAGTTTAGCGCATTTAATCTTTCGAATCGCCAAATTATCAGTAATGATAATGGTGTGTGCACCGTCGTCTTCTTATCAATGCCAATATACAATCTGCGATCATGCGCACACTTAATCGACATGGTCTGAATTCAGCACTTCACGCACATCTATCAGGAAACAATCCTTACCGATACTTTTTATACAAAACTCGCAGTACGAAGAAAAGCGAATATTTTTGCATATGGTACATAAATGGCGTCATCCAAATATATTATTCTCTTGCACGTATTACATCACGGGGGTGAAAGTGCGGGTGCGTAAAGATTAGCGACGCGATCGACTAAATGCGACGGGTGCGTTGCCCTTGGGAGGGTTTACGCAAGAGAGGCACGCCATCGGGAAACAGTGGGTCATTCAAGAATATGGATTTGCAAGTGCGAAATAAGTGTTCCGGTTTGGTCACGACCTGAGAGAATGGATTAAAGTGATAATTATCGGAGAGATACTTGAGAGAAGGAGATTGAATACTTTGAAGGAGAGTGAATGGAACATTAGCATAAATACCCCGCGGACCACATAAATGTGTGTGGCAGGGAGTGCAAGCACAAGGTGAGAAGAATGAGTGATGATGGGTGGGATGTGCGCGAGGAAGGGGAAAGGATCCCCATCCCCACCTCTTTTGTGTTCGTCCTTTATGTATTTCAATGTGAATGAATATTTATTCGCCGTATGGCGGTATTTCGTGTTTGAATATATATATATATATATATATATATATATATATATATATATATATATATATATATATATATATATATATATATATATATATATATATACACACACACGAGGGTCATCCGGAAAGTAGTACCCGTTCGTGAAATAAAGACACAAAAGTAAATATTAACAAACATAAAAAATTTTATTTGAAAGAGGATACTTTAAACTACTTCTCAACATAATCTCCAAGCAAATTAAGGCATTTGTCATAACGTGTGACAAGTTTCTGTATTCCTGCTGCATAGCCCTTCGCCGCCAGCTCATTGAGATACAGGGTCACTCCTTTAAGTTCTTCATCGCTGTCAAATCTTTTTCCTGCCAAAAAGTCTTTAAGCTTTGTAAAGAGATGAAAATCTGAAGGGGCCAAGTCCGGGCTATACGGTGGATGGTCGAAAGTTTCCCATTTGAATTGCTGCAAAAGTTTTTGTGTTATCCCAGCTGCATGAGGTCTGGCATTGTCATGAACGAGAATGACACCAGTAGACAATAGACCTCGCCGCCGATTTTGTATTGCCCGCCGTAATTTCTTTAATGTTTCACAATACGCATTGGCATTAATAGTGTCTCCACGGGCCATAAAATCAATAAGCAATACACCTCGTCGATCCCAGAAAATGGTTGCCATGAGTTTCCTGGTGGACAGAACTGTCTTGAATTTTTTTGGTTTGTTTGGTGAATGAGCATGATGCCACTCCATTGACTGTCGTTTACTCTCAGGTGATGCATAACAAACCCATGTTTCGTCACCAGTAATTATACGAGTCAAGAAAGAGTCTCCTTCATCAGAATAACGTCCCAAAAACGTCAGTGCTGCAGCCATACGCTTGGTTTTGTGCTCATCTGTAAGCATGCGAGGGACCCATCTTGCACAAATTTTTGCATAATGCAGATGGTGTTTAACAATTTCATGAACAATTGTTCGAGAAACATTGGGAAAATGCTCACAGATGTCATCAATTGTGACGCGCCGATCGTTCCTCACGAATTCGTCAACTGAGCTCACCAGTTGGTCTGTAATGACAGACGGTCTCCCCGAACGCTCATCGTCGTGTGTGTTCCCCCTCCCCATGTTGAAGTTGCGACACCACCGCCGAACAGACGACTCGTCCATTACATTGTCTCCATACACCTCCTTTAATTGGCGATGAATATCACATGGGCGAACGTTTCTTGCATTGAGGAATTTAATCACTGCCCTCACTTCACAACTGGCGGCGTTCTCAATTTTTTTAAACATTGTAAACAATCACAGAAACAACACAGGCAATGCTAGCGTCACGCAACTTGGCTCAGAGAAGGCAGACAAGCCACTGAAGCTATCTGACCTCGTCCAGCGGCTACTCGCGTCGTCAGCACTTCATGCGGCACGAACGGGTACTACTTTCCGGATGACCCTCGTGTATATATATATATATATATATAAATATATATATATATAAATGAAAAGTCTATATATATTTATTCATTTAGCCTTAGTCGGAAAACAGCACTTTTGACTTTTACTTCGGACGATTAACAGGGAAAACAATGACCAGGATAACACCCAAGCCCAAGTTGGAGAAGAACCCATTCAGGGGGGAATCGAATCCACAACCCTTGAATTGGCAGACGAGGACGTTACCCCACCGCCACCGGGGCCGACGATATTCATCTACAACCCTAGAGTTACTATCCCGTATTTTCCATGGGAAGGAGGAGTCCTTGAGTCTGCTAGTTCTGGCATCTATTTCCCGAATTTTGTATACATTAATGAAGCGACCAATGCAAGTTGGAGTGCGAATAATTTGCGAGACATTCCTGCCACACACACACCCCGGCGCGGCTTGCAGGGTGCCATGTAGAGGCAGGAATACTTTGAAAGGAAGGGTCGATAAATTCAAGGGTGGATGCCCTTGAAGGGATTCTCAGTACGAGGGGTCCATATTAGGGGCACTCAAAGGGCATACGTGAAACAATGCATTCAAATGAAGGAGGCACACGAAAAGGACGAGTGGGGAGAGGTCGGAGGGCACGTTTCATGTAGTATTCCCTTTGACATTTCGACACTCGCAACATGGCGGCGGAGACTGTGGGTCCCAAAAGCTTTATCACCACATTCACAGGTAAACAAACTCCGTGACATTGCGAATCATTTTTTGCACAACATATCCTACCTCAAACCAAGGCACTCGCGGTCTACTCACGATTAGACTTGTCGTATTAAAAACTCCATAAATACCTTTCATGAAATTCAACAGCTGCTCACTGCATCCATATTCTCGCAAAACATTTCCGATTACCCCTCGATATATCCTAATACATGCCGAATTGCCAAATCCGTGATTAAATACGACATTGCACAACCCTGTAATTGTCAGATACTTGCAGGGAGGCAAAGAAATGCCCACACCGAGGGCACCAGGCATAAGAGTAGAATTAGGAGAGGCGACCGACAATTGAGGTCACTTGCACCATTTGCGATGGCGGGGAAAGATGAAGGGCGGAGAGAAACCCGGCGTCGCCGTTAGTCTACTCCTACAGAAAGGCGCCACGGCGCTAGGCACGCAGAAGGACGCCCCCGCTGCAAATTGCAGTGCAGCACCGTCAAAATTATCTCATGGCTCGATACGACTACACCAGACAAATGATATTTCTCGCTATTTTTATTTGTTTTCCGTGTTTGTGTTTTCTTTCGTGGCCAAAGGCGAAATGCCTTCGGAGAGGAGGGATGGGGGAAACAGAGACACTAATAGCCGAAGTAGTATTTATGGGCGGCGACTGAGATGGCCGAGGCCATTTGCGCCATTAGAGATGAACAGGAAAGGATGAAGGGTGGAAGGAAACCCGGCGTCGACATTAGCCTGCTCTCCGCAAAAGGCACCAAGGGGTCACATAGTTTTAACGTCCCATCCGACGGACGGCGTATTCACTCAAAGTGCTCTCCACAAAGCACCTTCATCGCAAGGATCGGGATACCACTGAAAAATATCGCCGCCGGGATTTGAACCAGAGCCCTCTGGGTGGGAAGCCATAACGAGAAGCATTAATTGGCATCCAACCAGCCCCTCTTCACTATTGACACATTCTTTTCCAGTAAAATGAAATAATGGTAAGCCAACCACAGCAATAATCGAGCCCATAGTTGGATGACATGGGTAAGGGAATAGAGGTCACCCCCAAACAATATGCCTAGATAGATGATGCAGTGGATATTCACTTAGTAACAGTGGGAGGGACTAATCATTGATTCCCTGAGTGCCCCCAGTGGTATCCCAGGAAGATCTAGTACCCTCAAAAGCCACACGCCTCGGTCAAAGGTGAAAACCCAGGAATTGAACCACAGTCCACCGAACAGTAGTACTGCTGGGATCAGAAGTACCTGGTATCCTACCAGACCACTTATTATAAAATAATATTGCTAGCGTGAAATTTTGGAGCAAAGGTAGTGGCGAGCAGGAAATAATTTGCTACGGCCGATCAAGTTAAACAATTGGGGGTAGATCTAACACCACGCCTTTCATGGGGAGCACATATCAGGACAATATGCGGATCCGCTGTAAAGAAACTGGGCTTCATTAACGGGTGGTGGGGAAATGTAATGAGAAAGTTAAAGCGAGGTGCTATCTTGCTCTAGTTAGACCACATTTGGAATATGCCGCAAGTATTTGGGGATCCTTGGGAGAAAATTTGGCAGAAAGAAGAAGATAAAATCCAGAGAAAATCCGCCAGATACCTTAAAAATTGCTATAATAAAAACACAGGTGTGACAGGTCTCTTAAGGGATTTAGGCTGGGAGCCATTTGAGATGCGAAGAGAACAAGCGAGACTTAGACTTTTAGAAATGTTCAGAAAAAGCAAGGTTCACAATCACTCTAAAGGAATTATAATAGCCCCCCCCTACTTAGGTAGATCACACCACACAGATAAAATCAGGGGTTCCAGTACAGATAGATACAAATACCCATTCTTGCCCTGGACAAATCAGGAAGCATAATATTAACACACCAAAGTTATCATAGATACTTAAAGAAATTCGAATTACGTCTCAGGACAAGATTAAACGTGTCTTAGACACAAGGTATATTTTCGTTGGTGCATGTGTATTTTAGTTGATTGTATATTTATATGCATGTGTGTATCTTACAAAAGTGTTTTCATGAATCTATACGAATTTGTAGGGGTAGATTGGAATGAATTTGTGAGTTTTGCATCCGGTTTTATTCTCTGTTAGGCGTAATCTTCATTTCAACTCGATCGTCGAAAATGTAACAGAATCAGCAACCCAGTCACCTTCTCCCCATCACGGCATAGCACACATCAAAGCGGGTTTCACCCCTGGTAACGTGACCATTCACAACCATTGAGATGAGTCTTCGTCAGGTACATCTGAGAACAACGCCGGAGATATACAATGCCGATGAATCAATTCCATGTTGCACAATTTATCGTAATGAACGAAAATATCATTGAGACGCAGTCGAGTGCACAAATCATTCTACTGAACTGGATTCGAACCCGATTATATTGCCAGACAAATTCTTCTTAGTCTTAAAGCCTCAAGGAGTCATACCAAAGCAAATAGTAATTTTGTATTCCCAATACCCTGCAAGCCACCGCTGGGTGTGTGGCAGGGGATGAATGCACAACAGACTAATTTTGACCCGAATATTTTTACCCCTACCGCGGTCGAAAAAACGCTATTACGAGCGTTTTCAACTACGCTATAATATGATCCCTTATCGTTCGCGGAAAAAATGACATCTTATATTTCTTTGTTCAACACTTAATCTATCTAATTTTATTAAAATGATCTCTCCTACCGTAGCACGGTGGGGGTAATAATACATTTTCAACATCACTGATAAATAGACGTCCTTCCAATGTATACAAAATGATGTCATCCGTAATTTAACCTTTGATCCGTGAGTGATTCCCAGCCTAGCTGCTCTAATATTTTGGATGCGCTACTAAGTTTATCAGAACAACGTTTTACAAATCTAGCTCCTACGCTACATGCGATTCAATTCGGCAATCAATTCCACTTTGTGAGGATCCCATTTATACTAGCAGCATATTCTATAAATGATGCCTAACCAGCGAAATATCACATTTCTCTTTGACATTTTCATCACATTTACCCAGTACTCTTCTAATCAATCCTAATCATTTGTTAGCATGTCCACATATTCTCCGTATGTGTTTCACCCAGGAGAGATCGTGAGTGAGGGTAACGCCTTTAAGTATATTTAAATGAGTCTACACATTCCATTTTGATGTTCCCAATGCAGTAGGCGCTCGGGAGGAAATTGTTCTTTTTCGAAATATTTATCACGACGCACTTTTTTAAAGTTTAATTCCAATCGCCAAGTGGCGCACCAGCGTTGCATAACATTTAGGTCATCGAACACAAGAGGAGAAAGGATTCGTTCGTAAGTCCTGGCTTAGCGGTTGGAACCCCCGGCTGGATGAGTGATATTCGCCCCCCAGCGAAACATCGCACTTGTAACCGAGCCAGAGGGGGGAGGGAGTGAGCAGGCTGAATTTACCGTCGCGGAATTCCCAGCTGTTTCTTCGAATTCCCCGATCATCGAGACAGCCTGACCGTGGCAGTTTACGATGAAAGTTGAAATACACGCGAGGAGAGGGGAGGTTTAGACCGCTGTCGAGAGGTTTTCCACCCCCTCCCCCTACACGGTGCACGTCGTGGCAAACACGCACCCCTTTCATATTTATTTCTTCATTCGCTCGGCGCGAAAGCCGTCATGTTACGTGGTAGCGACAGTGGCGGCACCTTTTGCGGTCGCTGCCAAGCATGGCGGAAGGTGAGGGGGGGGGCACGTTTCCTAGTCCACGGGCTTTGATCTCGCCCCCGAGTGAATCAAAGGGTGCGGGTAAGGGGGAGGGTGGGGGCGTGACACCGTCGAGGCTTCAAAGGAGGGCGCGGGAGCTAACGGCGCCCGTCGCGAAGAGAGGGGCGAGGAAACGACGTTGGAGGAAAAACGAAACTTAAAAAAAGAGCCGAACTACAACAAAACTCTGAGGCACGAATACGCCCTCCCTCCCTCGCAACCCCCTCTACTCTTGAGATCCAAGGGTCTAACTCTTTGATTTTCCTTTCCTCCTGTTGATCACCGTTGCCCGGTGCATTTTTTAAACAAGCTTTCTTATTAATTTCTATTTTTTTTAGTAATCTCATTCGACTAAACTAGAAATCACAACGAGCCATTAATCCACACATTAGGTTCGTGTTTACCCTTCGCAGATATGAGCTCATTTCTCCAAATTACGAGGAATTGGGCAGGCTCAGCGCCAAGGCGAGGAAAAAATACCCCCTGGGAACATTACTCCCTTCCCATTTCACGACAAATTAGAGAAACTCAATACAAGTGTACACCTACTTAACATACGTTTTTTTAACATCCCTAATCATAGGGAAATGACGACTACCAGTGACCTTAAGTTTTATCTACTTAACCAATCAGATTACTGATTAGATTATTTTAGATTTAAATTGACATAGCAGTATGTAGCCGCGGCTATGGTGTGTGGCAGGGGTTGAATAATTGTAACCCGAATATTTTTACCTCCACCGCGGTCGGACAAACGCTACTCTGATCCCTTATCGTTCGTGGAAAAAATGACACCTTAAATGTATCTGTTCTTCACCTAATCTCTCTAATTTTACTGAAATGATCTCTCTTAACGTAGTACGATGGGGGCAATAATACATTTTCAACATCACCGCTAGAACTCCTTCCAATTCATATAAAACTGCTTCAAATTTCTGTAATTTAACCTTCGCATCGTGAGTGATTCCCAGCCTAGTTGCTCTAATAATTTGGATACGCCATTTATTTTATCATAACAAAGTTTTACAAATCCATCCCCACTACGCTGCACGCGATTCAATTTGGCAATTAATCCAACTTCGTGAGGATTCCATATACTTGCAGAACATTCTATAATGGAGGCCAATTAATCCAACTTCGTGATGATCCCATATACAAGTAGCATATTTTATAATGGAGGTCTAACCAACAACAGATAACATTTTTATATGACCTTTTCATCGCATTTACCCGGTACTCTTCTAGTTAATCCTTATGCTTTGCTAGCTTGTCCACATATTCTCCGCATCTGTTTCACCCAGGAGAGGTCATGAGTGAAGGTAACGCCCAAGTATTTAATTGAGTTTACCCATTCCATTTGGGTCTTCCTGCTGCCGTAGGCATTCCGTTGGGAATTGCTCTTTTTCCAAAAATTCATCACAACGCACCTTTTTGAGCTTAATTCTAATTGCCAAGTGTCAATTAGATGCTTTTAAGGACATTTGTATGCCTCCAAGGAAGGATAACGCACACATTTTACTAATACATTTCAATTTACTAATTAAACAACGTAAGTAGAAATAACAAATGTTTATCGAGAGTTGATGAACGGATCTTTAGATTAATTAACCCCGATATACGCAGAATGAGATTTTGCATTTAAATAGAGCACCAGTGCTCTCTGATATTAGGTTTAATTCTAGGCGCATGCGTATGTTTGTTGGTAGTTTGTGTGTTCGCATGTGTGTGAAAGGGTTAAAGGGTCCTTGCATGAATTAATACCATGTTTGGTTTGTGGACTATAAATTTGTGGTTTCTGAATGCGGTTTTTTTTCTTTCTTAATTACGGGTGGTTCCCTAACACCCCCCGCCACACGCCCTTGCGGCGGCTTGCGGGGTATTGAGTAGATGTAGATGATGTCCGTTCTTTAACCCACATTTGACCATCCTATTACGCCAATGATTGTAGTTTTCGCCTCTGGGAGGATCGCTGGATCAACCCCAGATGATTCTCGAAGATAACGGGTCTGGGCCGTGAGACTAGTTTTCGCTAAAGGATAAATGAAAACGATATGTGTCATCCTTTATCGCAACGAACCCGTAAGACGAGTCCCCCTGGCCCTGCCGTTAGCCTCGTTGACCCTAAGGGGCAACAGACGGCCAGGATAATCTCAGGCCACGAACGATACTCATCAAAAGTGATTCTCTCAACTGTCGGCCGATAGAACACCGGACGAAGGAACACATGCTTCCAGTATCAGAGATCCTGCATTACGGAGCTAGGCTAACTCAAATGAGTGCGGAGCCTATATTTCCATTGGGAAGCATTGACATCTCATTGATTAAATTAGCTGAGAAAAACTGTGACCAAGTTTAGTAGAATATAAGCTGTGAACAGTAAAATGCACGATACAAAAGCTTTGGGGCTCACTCACCGCCACCTCAAACATTCCGAAGATCGGCTAAACCGGTAGCGATACCATTAAACAGTACAGGGTGACATCCACACAGGGATAATGTAATTCCTCATTGCCTAATGTTTTTCAAGAATTTCACAGCATTTCTGCAGATGCGATACCCTTTTCAGCCGGTAGACGAAGTCTCCAATAAAAAAGCGATGTTCTAGAGAAGCGAACGTCTTTACCAAAAGAGATTCTTCTTCTCATTCCCCGAATACTTTGACCACTTTGGTCCAAATAGCTTGCAAGTTAAGAATACTTACCCAACTATTTTAGTTTTCCCCCCAATGTTAAGACTTCAAATCAGTATTCCTCAATTGTTGAAACCTCAATATATTTGTTTCATACCCGTATATCCTTTGTTTCATTTATATTGATTCTCATCCCAAATCTATTGCATTGAATTTCCAATTCTCTCAGCAATGCTTGCAACCCCTTGGCTGATTGACAAACTAAAGCTTGCTCATCAGCAAATCTAACTCAATTTACAAATTCCTCTTTGACTTTCAATCCCACCTCCAGTTCTTCCCATGCCTCTTTAATCATTTCCTCCACATATACGTTGAACAGTACCGGTGACAATGGGCAACCCTGCCTTACACCTCTTCCTAACACTGCCCATCCGGACTCTCCGTTCCCACTCGCACCTGAGCAGTCTGAGACATGTACAGGTTTCGGATTAACCCCTTATCCATACAATCTATTCCTATGTTATACAGTAAATTCTACCCACTGATAGCATACTGAAATTCCACGCAATTAACTCATCAAAATTCTCAAAATCTGAGAAAAAATACATCCTGATTGGATAATATGTTACTCTCTATTATTGATCTTATTATTGCTATGGAAACACACGTGTCTGTCCCCTTTCTGAACCAAACCTGATCTTTTCCTATTGAATCATTTACCCTGCAAATCTTTTTCTTGGAATGGGAGCTAACAATGATCTGAGTATATCTCCCGACCAAATTCCTTCCATACAAATTTTACCGTTTGGTACATAAAAATACTTAATTTAACGTTTTCCTAAACCCTTAAGCAGTTCCGCGAAGATATTACGTAACCACACGGCCTTATTTGATTCCAATTACCTAAATGGCCCTTGCACATGCATCGCTATCTACGAGTGTTGCCATTTATATCTTGAGCCATGACAACACTAAGTGCTTTAGGCGCCATCTGACGTTTCCATCTGAAAGTTGGACCCTTTTAACGCCTTCTTCAGAATACTTTGATCATCATAACTTGCGTTGTTGACAGTGACTCAAAAATTTTGTTTCAGGGAAAAAATGGAGTTCAATCGTGAAAACTTTCGCGCGATGATTTTTTGGAGGTGCAGGACAAGCGATACTGTAAGCAGCACTTTCACGGCAGACCCCCATGCAGTCAAGTGGAAATGGTCTTGGCAACCCTTTTTTATACACACATCTACGTCACATTATCATTTTATATCTAAACTTTCTGGCCTAGTATCTTTACCATAAGAAAGACACACGCATGTTTAATTCAGAAAAAAATCGGCATTGCCTGAAATTGAGACATTATGCTAAAACAACATTATAAATTAGAGGAGTTAAAAATATTTGTTATTTTTGGATTGAAGTAAATTTTATTTTGAAAATTTGCGAGGAGGATATTTTTTTCTCCTCCCTGATTTGATTCCGTCAAGTTGCTTCCCTTCTTTTCTTCAGGAGAACGCACCCCGCGGGAGGGGCGCGGGCAAACATTTGCGACGCACGTCCGGAGACGGGGGCTGTCACCCCCAACCACTGCGTCGCTTCTTTCTCAATGTTTGCCGTGCCATGGAAGCCAAGGGGCGGAACCCTTTCTTTTCCTCCGCCCCCCCCCCGCGGCCCCCCCAACCCCCCGGAGGGCACACGGGCAACACCGTCTTCGATCACGGGACCCACAACAAGAAAACGATACGACATTGCTCTTCGCAAACAACGAACTTCTGCTAGCATCACCCCCGCCCGGCGGCCCACCTCCTCCCTCCCCCTCTACCTTCCAAGTCCCCACGTTCCGTTGGCGCCACACTTCCGCAAGTAAATTGTAATTGATTTAAGAGGCTAGGGGAGTGGCAAGTTTATATAAATATGACCTCAGACCTCACTCATAATAAGACGTCAATATTAATAATAATAGTAAGAAGCCAAAGTCATTATATAGACGGAAATAACAAAGAGTTTCAATTTACAAGTCAAGACGCTGGGTGGGACACCTAGTTCATTGATAGGTGCAAGTGTATGTATGTGTACGCTATTTGACAGAATAAGTACTCGCATGCAAGCAAGTTAAAAGTGGTTTTCGCATGAATATCCAATTCACATTTATTTGGTAGTTTACTCCATCCATAAACCTACCTTAACCGGTAGATTACCTAATAATAATACTCGCATTCACTTATCTGTGCGCGTAGATTCGCATGAAGTTTTCGATTTTGCAACTGGTTTTATTCCCTTTTATTGGTGGTGAACTAACACTTCCGCCACACGACCTTGCGAAGGCTTGAGGGGTATTAAGTGGATGTCAAGGGAATGGACAGCGTACACATGTGACTAATGCGTTTTCGAGAGACCGTTTAAAGTGAAACGTAGACGGCTAAGAAGACGCAAGTCATGTGCAAATGCTGCCCTACTACATCTCATCCCGCCTTCGCTCATCGCCCGCCGAACAGATGTCACATGAGCTCAGAAAAAAAACATTCTTTGTAATCAATCTAAATTAATTTACGCCAGGTGGTAGGTGCGAAGTGTGGTTGGTGGTGGAGTGAATGTAGCGGGCTGAGATCAGGAGAGGGCCGAGAAAGCGGGGGCGGGGGAGTGTCGGCCGGGGAGAAGGGACGAGGGGGAGGGCGGGTGCGTGCCACGGACCGGGGGAGTCCTCCATTTGACGTGTGGTGCTGCATGATGGGGCGATGGACCCCTGCCCTCCGAGGGTGGGTGCATCATCAATTTTGATGACGTAATTGAGGGAAAGGAGGAGGCGAGGGTGGAGTTTACACCCTCGCAGGAGTGGAACTTATTCCGGCAATTATTTCTTTTTGCACCCATTCGTGTGATAATCGCGAACCAAATGTGCTGCTTAGAAGGTACACGAATACGCAGAATATAATATCATTCATTTACGAAATTCCTATTGCATTGTGAGACGCTAGAGTACTCAGATAAAAATATACCTTTAATATGCCTTCTTTTTAGTTCTTCACTGAAATAGTCCTAGATATTGATGTTAAAAAGCAACACTCATCATGTTTGATCACGAAGTCTTTCCGCACATGTTTTATATTAAAAGTTCCGAAAACAATTTTTCCAGATGTGTGCTTGAAGTGTTAAATTCACATCGTCGGTTAAGTGTGCGCATGATCACATATCGTATTATAGGCACTGACATAAGATGACAGTGCACGCACCATTATCATTACTGAAAATTTGGCAATGGGAAAGATCTACGCTAAACTCGTCCTCCCCAAAGCCTTTGGATGGACGACCTAGAGACAAGAGTCTCTTCTTGCCAAGACTTTCTGAGACGAAATAGCGACGATTCCCCAACCCCCTTACAGTCTCTTACGGAGAAGATGTGGATGAAATGTGTGGCAACTGGAGTAAAAGGTAGTCGGGAAAAACTATAGTCAAACAATAGACAGGAACAGAGGGGAGACGAACCGATTGGCTTGAATATGAATCGTTAGCAAGCAAGAGTTGAACCTTATCCGGGGCACGGAGGCCTTATCCCGCACTAACATTGAATTCTATGCACGACCGCCGGTTAAGAGTGCGCATGATCGCAGGACGTATATTGCAATTGATAAGAAGGTGATAGTGCACACACCATTATATCATTGAATACTTAGTGATGCGAAAGATCTTCGCTGAACTCGTCCTTCCGAAGGTATTTGGACGGACGACCAAAAGCGGTAAGGAAAAAAAACGGCATCGCGACGATTGCCCAACCTCCTTACAGTCCCGGCTTGGCAACGGCACACCATTTCCTGTTCCCAAAAGTGAAATCCTCCCTCCCTCAAAGGTCACCACCATAGGGACCCTAAGTGCAGTCAAAGAAGCTTGCACGCTTGTACCCTTAAGGACCGTCCACCTATCAGGGAGCCTCCGAGTCGTGGAAAAGCCACTCAGGCAAAAGTTTGTCGCCGCTCTCAAGGGATGTAGTTTGAAAAATGTTGGGACAATATCTGAAGTAAATCTATTTTATCATCTAAACCTTTCCCGATACTTTTTATAAAAAATCTTTCGCATTGATATATACGACTCTGTGGATGTAGGTTTGCATGAATAAGTTGGTTTTCCATGTAATTTTATTATCTTTTACGGCTAGTGAACCCCGGCCACACGCCCCTGCGGCGGCTTACGAAGTACTATGTAGATATATGTTGAGTGCTTTGTAAAATTAGGAATTGATGACACAATTTCAAATCGTAGCGTAAATGATTGAGCGAGGTGTAGATTCGCTTTGGAAATTGTTAGGGTACTCACTTAACTAGAAAGTAATCATTCATGATATTCCGAATCAGCAGGGAAGATGTTATGTCACTTTTATTACATTAATGTCACCCCGACATTACGCTTTACTTCGGAAGAGCTTTCGTCGACAAAGATATCGGATTATGCCTTCTTTTGTTCAATGTCCAACCTCCTCACTCCCGATGGATCTTAATTCACCGCAATGTACGCACAGCATCCCCTTCTCTTGGACTCCCCCACTGCGACTTATCTTTTCTCACAAATGCTTTGCTCCGTAATCTTCGAATGTCTCGCATTGCGTGCACACCATGCCTACAATGTTGATCTTTTTGCATGGCATGTTGCTACCAATCAATCTGGTGCGTACGAGTCCAAAATGGCACGTTAAATTCGCGTTAAAAATGATAGCGCACTGCTTTCACTCGCCTCTCCTCAACGAGAGCTTGATCTCGCCAGCTTTTGTAACGAAATGGATTTTTCATTGATGAAATTCTTTTGGCGCGCAGCCATAAAAGCGAGGCGGCATTCGAGATTGTTTGAAAGCCGTGACATAGCAAACACTTGGCATTCGCTGGCACATGAAAGACTCTTAAGACGTCATCAGCCTGCAATCGTTGGCTCGCATTTGATGAAATGACGTGTCACCACTGCGATTAAACGACACATCCGCGAAGGGGTCGCCGTAAGGCATGCGTGCACACCCCGTTCAATATATGAACTGATTATCGCAGAACATAAAAAATGAAGCCCATTAAGGATAAGAAGATCTTATTCAGAAGGAACTATAAAGTTAAATATGCAGCCAAAAATGGAAAGTATTCGTCGAAGAGTACTTATTCATTAGTCCACTGCCATAATTGAGACATTGCGAGAGGGATTCTTCAGTCTTAGGCGGTAAATAACGAGACCAATTCCTAAAACAGGATATTCATGAACATGTATATAAAAATATATATTAAACCACTTATTACACCTACCCCGCAAAATAAGGCGAAATGAAATACACAAGGGTCGTTGTCCCGAAATTTGAGATACCTCAATGGGGAGTTATCATTCGACTTTTTCCTTGATAAGCATTCCAGAAAGAACGACCTGGAGTCAACATCTATCCATATCTACACAATGCCTCGCAAACTGCCACAAGGGCGTGTGAGGGCACTAGGCGAATAACCGTAAAAGAAAATAAATCATATGCAAAACCAACAAATTGATGCGAATTCACACCCACAGAAGCGTATACATTCATGCAAAAACATTCATAACTTACACGCTAGCAAATACATATACAAGCAACTAACACACGCATATAATGTCTAGGCAAGGTTTGATCTGGTCTTAACTTGTCAGTTAGATGTTTTTAATGACTTATTTTCTATATTGACTTTAGTTTCTTAATATTATGATTCCAGATTGTCCGGGGAAAAACGAGTGGAAAGACAAATATCAGCGTCACCATGTGTCGAATGGAAGAAATGTGTTTATTATACAGTGACAGACGCACGAATCTACATCTTCATAGTATCCCGTAAGCTGCCGTAGGGGCGTGTGGCGGGGGGTGTTAGGTCATTACCCGTAAAAAATAAAAAAGCATGGAAAGCCCACAAATTCATTCCAATGCGTAGAAATAAATATATTTTATTTTTATATATTTATATATATATATATATAATGTACATTCACTAATAGTCATAACAAACACAGAAACCAAAACACACAAAAGAGAGACTCACTGGTTCTCGAATTTTCGGTGGTCCAACCACCTTTCTCAAGAGGAATTAGGAACAGAAATGAGGCAGAGGAGGGCCCGAAAGCAGTGGTAGGAAGGAGAAGGGGAAAATTGGGGAAAAAAGAGGGGAAAAGAGGGGGAAACGGGGGGAAAAAGGGGGGAAGGCATTCGAGGTGAGGAGTTTGGAGGGGTAGTGTATGGCGCGGGAATTTTAAAAAAGGTGGGGATGATATGGAAGTTGTTGGGGGCGGAGGGGGATGAAATTATATGCATAAAGGGGGCAATTAATGTCTAATATTAATACCTGGGCGATTCCAGGAATCCAAGAGCCAGATGAAAGCTAGCTCTAATGTTTTGAGTTTCAGTGGAGGGTCTGAGTGTGGGAGTGATGCTAAGACGGATACTTTAAAACATTGGTCAAAGGCAGTGTTGTGTTCGGAGGCATGTTTGGGGATTGGGAGCATACCAATAAGGGAGGAATTGTTGCATGAGGCTCGATGATTATTGATTCTAATATTGAGGGGTGTGGTACACTGTCCAATGTAAAAGGCCGGGCAAAGTTGGCACTTGAGTAGGTAGACAACATTACTGGAGGTACACGAGGAGTAGGGAATTGGTGGGAGAGAGTTAAAGAGCGGGTGGGAGAGGTATGGGATTCTGGTTAGGAAAATAGGACATGTTTTGCATCTAGGTTTATTTCAGGGTCTGGGATAGATTTTGGAACGGGGCGAGGATTTAAGAAGTGGATTGGTAGATTTTAGAAGATCTGATAGATTGGCGGGACGTTTGAAAGTGACAGAGGGGCATTTGGGGAAAAGGTTGGTGGTGGAATTGTGGTTTTTGAGGATAGGATAGAGGTCCTTTAGGATAGAACGCAGAGATTCTAGGCCAGGGAGAAACGTGGTACAAATTGAAAGAGGGTGGTTTTTCGCGGTGGTGGAAGGTCTGGGAGTGTAAGTATGTCTACGGATCCTCTTATTCAGGAGGGATTCAGGATAACCTCGTTTGAGGAGGGAATGGTGTAAATTTATGAGGAAATTGTCTAGGGAGTCAGGGTCATTGCAAATTCGGTGTCCCCTTATGGACAGGGAATAAGGAATGGAGCGTTTGGTGTGATATGGGTGACAACTGTTAAAATGTAAGTACTGTTGTTTATTTGTGGGTTTTATATGTACGGATGTGTGAAATTTATGGTCTATAAATGATATGTTTACATCTAGGAAGGTGATTTGGGAGGAGGAAACTGTAGACGTGAAGGAGATAGAGGACGAAGCATTAAGGTTGGAAATGGATGTTTTCAGGGAATCAGGACCATGTGGCCAGAGAAGGAAAATATCGTCAATATATCTGAGCCACAATAGCGGTTTCAGGGGTTGTTGTGACAGGAATTTATTCTCCGCGAGACCAAGAAAGAGGTTTGCATAGGACGGGCTGAACCTGCTACCCATGGCACAACCCTTGATTTGTAGGTAGAAATTATCATTAAAGGAGAAGGAATTGCGGGTAAGAATGAACTCGGAAAGGCTGAGGAGAAAATCTGTGCTGGGGATGTGTGGCTCAGGGCGTTGGGAGAGGTAGTGTTGGAGGGCGGAGAGCCCTTCTGAGTGGGGAATGGATGTGTACAGGGACGTGGCATCTATAGTGGCCATAATGATCTCGGCATCTGGAGGGAGGGAGATAGAATTTAATCTATCCAGGAAATGGTAGGAATCTTTAGTGAATGATGGTAGGGCCTGGACAATCGGCTGGAGATAGTGGTCTACAAATGCCGAGACTCTTTCTGTTGGGGAGTGACGGGAGGATAAAATCGGTCGACCAGGATTACCCGGCTTGTGAATCTTCGGAAGGATATAAAAATGAGGAGTATGTGGGTGGGGAGGGGAGAGGAGGGCTAAGTCTGAAGGAGATAGACCCTCATTCGGTCCATTGGCACTAAGAAATTCAATTAGGTCCTCCTGAAGTGCGGGATTTGGATCTTCGGGGATTTGCTGTTAGGAAGAGGTGTCAGAGAGTTGTGTTTCAGTTGTGTTTTGTGCTATATATACATATACGAGGCATGTTTTTTAAGTAAGTACCGTTTGGCGATTCTGCCGCCGCAACGCTACGATCGGCGTTCCGCGCATGCGCGCTGGTTAACTACATCTCTTGTCTACGCACTGGCGTCATTACAGTCTGATTCTTCATTGTATACGTTGTTTACTGAGTGTTTAAGATGCCTCCGACAATCGTGAGTCCCGCTGATTGTGAAGTACGGGCTGTCATACGATTTCTTAGTGCTAAAGGCGTAAAACCGATCGATATTCATCGTGAGATCGTTGAAGTTTACGGACAAAACATTATGAGTGATGGAATGGAAAGGAAATGGGTGAGAGCATTTAAAGATGGCCGCACATATGTGCATGATGAAGAACGGAGTGGGCATCCTTCGGTCGTTAATGAAGATTTGGTGCAGAAAGTGGACGAAAAGGTAAGAGAAAACAGACGCTTTACAATTTCATCATTGTCCGACTGCTTTCCTCAATATTCTCGTGGTGTTTTGTATCGCATTGTGACCGAGAACTTGAAATACCGTAAAGTATGTTCACATGTGGCTAATAAGACCAAAGATCTCATCAAATCATTTCAATGGGAAACTCTAGATCATCCTCCATACAGCCCTGATTTGGCGCCCAGCGACTACCATTTGTTCCTGCACTTAAAGAAACACCTGGGCGGGTGGCGTCTTCAAGACGATAACGAAGCCAAAACATTTGTGATGCAGTGGTTACCAAGTCAGGCGGCAGAATTTTATCTGTACTGTAATCTATCACCCTTATCTTATTATCTTTGTGTTCTGATCCATCCAAATAGCGTTGGGCCATAGCAATAATTCCTGTAGTGTCATTGTTAAACTCGTGTGTTCTCAACCTTCGTAAAAGTCTAACTCTCACAATCTGGGCATTGTATCTGGGTCTGGAGATTTCACAAAAGGGTACACACCCTAAGGGGCCACGACTTAAAGAGAGGAGTCACCACATATGGAGAGAGAGACACGTTCGGTATCGTCCGGCTGGAGCACAACATACGAAGAACAAGCAATCGAATGATGATGTGCGGGCAGAGGCGAGGGAAGTCCGAGCACTGACCCCACGCCCTCTGCAGGCTACCTCCTCCTAGGAAAATTCCTAGGGTACCTTTTTTTTACACCTGACTCCCAACCCCCAAAAAAAACTCCAAAATAAAGTCCTTTGAACACTTTTACTTAATTTTCTCTCCTATCATTCATTTATAAAAATAATTTTATAAGACCTGTTTAGTTTTAACCCAAAGAAATTATAATCCGAGGGCTACGGGACAAATTTCGCGAATGCATGGATATCTTTTGCAGTAATCGATATTCGTTCACAACTCAAGCATTAGCATAATGAAAAGAGAAACTTTGTAATCGACTTAACATGAAGTCACGCCCGAGACAACGAATTATATCAAGCATTAGCATTTGTGGTTATTGGATTCCTTCCTTAACGGAACAATTTTCGCAAGCATAAAAACAATGAACACATACCAGAAAGAAGAACATGAAATATGCTGGAGGACTTTGGATGAAACATCACTCCTAGTTGAGCATCTACTACAATTATCCCACTCATGTCAATTTAATACGGAGATTCTACACTACAAAAAATAAGGGCAAAAGACTTGATATTTTAGAGCAAGTTGAAATTGTAAAATTAAATATGATTGTTCTTTAAATTGGCTACATTTTAATAAACCACTCTCCTCTCCTCAGAGCCCCGTTTCCACAGCAAACAGTGAAACTCCCTCTCTCTCCCATTGACTCCACCCTTGGCGTATTTCCCATCCGACCACCCCCTCTCTACCCTTCACTCTCAGTAGGTGTCGAGCAACCCTTTCCTCATAATGTCCTTCTTAGAATCCCTTACACCTCAACCTGCCTCTATCCCCTCCACGTCCCCTTCCCGCTTAAACCTTCGTTCTTCCCTCCTTTCTACCGCCAGGATACCCGCCACCGTCCTATCGAATAATAACCATCGATTTTCAGTACCGTAGTTAATAGCAAACTCCGTCTTTTCGCAGATGATGCAGTAATTTATGGGGACATTCTAAGTCACGAAGACAGAGTCGTGTTAGCCAACGACCTAGATGCAATTCAAAATTGGTGCGATACATGGCAATTGGAATTAAATTTTTAAAAATGCGTAGTAATACATTTTTGTGAAAAGAGTTAATCCCTCCCTTATAGTTACAAAGTAAAACAAACCAAAATCGCGAGGGTAGACTCCTTTAAATACTTGGGTGTAACAATTACTCACGATCTGTCCTGGGGAAAACGCATTCGAGAAATATGTGGTCGTGCTAATAAAAAATTGGGATTTGTCAAAAGAGTGCTAGTAAATGCCACGAAAAGGTGAGAGAACGATGTTTCCTGGCCTTTAGATCGAGTTCAGCGGAGGGGGGCTAGATTTGTCAAACATTGTTATGACCAACGCAGCAGAGTATCTACTTTGCTGGACAATTTAGATTGGAATTCTCTTACACAGCGGCGTTTCCAATATAGATTAAACTTATTAAAAACATTTAAAGATGGGCCCTTTTTCGATGACATCAAGGATATAATACGAACCCCAACGTTTTACGGTCGAAGGGATCACGAATATAAGACTAGAGAGATAGACTGACAGGTTTAGAATGTCATTGTTCCCTAGAACGATAAGGGACCAGAATGCTTGTAGTCGAAATCCCCCAGGAGTCAGTTCAACACAATAAGTATTAACTTACAGGTTAGGGACTGCGAGAGGATATGTATGTACGAGTCATTGATACATCCGCTGATTTTTTTAAGAAACGAAGATTCTCCATTGGCGTAAGTTTGGACATAGTAAGAAATGGACGAAATGGACACACAGGAATCACATACAAAAACCTACGTTCTTATATGCTGAAAAAGTAATTCCGAGAGCTTCGGTTTCCGATGAGCAATTGGCAGACGAAATAGCGTCTCACAATGTGGGGAGCGGGCGGGGAGTGAGACCTCCTCCTCGGGCCGAACGTCGCCCCCGGATAATTATCGCCGAGGAACCCGACTCCGGCCGATGATGGATTTGCGAAAGGCATAGTCGGCCTCCTGAGCTGTTGAAGCTAAGTGGTCGGGAGAAGGCCCCGGAGTGCCTGCGTGTGTGTAAGTCCAACGGCCCTTGAGAAAGATGAAGGGCCCCCCGTCTTCCTTTCCCTCCCCTCCTCATTCTGCGAGAGGAAGCTCTCTCGTTCCGGGAACACACAGTTTGGTCCGATGGCTGAACATATTTACATGCTAAACTGGACGTGGGCTGTGTCCCAAAATGATGGAATTTCGGATTCGATGGGATTCGTAAAAATTTGCCGTCGCATCAACGAGGTCCTCTGACAAGTCACAGCGAAAATGGAAACTACGTACTCAATTTTTTCGAGCAAATGATTTTTATTTTTCAACATACCTTTTGGGTTCAATACATTTTGTCCGACGCTGCTTCAGTGTCTTGTTCTCTTCCTAATTATGCAATTGTTCTAAAGTTCAAAATCTCCCATAAATCGGGCATCAATTACTGAAAGAAGTTCGTATGATCCCCATCAAATGAACAAACGGAAACAGTTGAGTCACGTACAAGGTTTGCATAAAAAGTGTCGGTAGCACTTGTTTCCTGACGCGTGCGTCAAGTGCTGAATGCAGACCGAGTCGGTTAAGAGTGCGCATGATCGCAAATCGTATATTGGCACTGATAAGATGGCAGTGTGTGCCATTATGAGGATGGTAGGTTATGCTGATGGCGGCCAACCAGCCAAATATCACTGAATATATACAAATTACGGGTGCCGTCAGGAAAGTAACTTACGTTTCAGTCTAGCGCGGCGGTGGGTAGGGCTATAGCTACCATCTTGTTCCTGCACTCGGTACTACTCATCCTGCTGTGGTATTATGTGTTCAGACTGTGGTTCTTCTGTACTTTGCTCACATTGCGAACTGTTGAAATATGCGCTGCTATAGGATATCCAGTGAGTTGTGAAATGCGACCCGTGATTAGGTTTTTACTGGCAAAAATTAACACATGCCAATTGAAATTCAATTGCAACTTTGTGAAGTGTGTACGGAGACGGTAGAGTAATGAGCGAAGGCAGATTAAGGCGTGCATGCAGAGTAAGGCAGTGGTGCATTTAATTTAAAAATGGCCACAGCACCAATGTTCACGAAGAGGACCGCAGTGGTCGGCCTAGCCTAATGGTTGACAGATGAACTGCCGGGGAGACATCTCTTGGGCATGATAGACACTTGTCCGTTCACTCTTAAACTGGCGAACAACACTGTCACTCATCACTTTGTCGGTGCACAGTACAAATTTCTCGATCAATGTCATCAGTTTAGAAGTTTATTGCAAGTGAAAACCTAATCAGTTAACGAATTTTACAATTGTATTGTTCATTTTGACTCGCTACTGTAAACAAACTACAAGCAGCGCTTTGGCAGTGTCGCAGGATTGCATGATGGTGGAAACGAGTGGTTAAAATTTAAGTTGGCCGATTTCTTCAGAGACCGAATCGAAAAGCTCCTTGCATCTTTTTGATAAATGCCTCAATTTGAATGGTGGCTATGTAAAAAAATATTTTTTTTTAGAACGTTCCTTTCAAATTCGTACAGCAAAAATTTAGTTTTTCACCAAATTCATATTTTATTTCAAAACCTCAGTTTCTTTCTGGATAGCTCTCGTATATTTAAAGCCGTGAAACAAACTTTAAAAATTCCTCGGTCTCATTGTACTACCAATTGAATGTCTCTCATATTTCGTTTTTTTTCGGAAAGAGAAGACTGTGAACTCTTTTCGTTTTGAAGAGTCCGAAGCAGCAACAGTCCCGAGATGATCTGACTCGAGGAAAAAGGCAAGAAAACAGTCCTTTGGCATGCAAATTCGCGAGGGGGAGGTGGTGCACGTGGCGCCACCCTCCCTACCCCCCGCAAGATCTCCCCAAAAGGGAGCTCGGGACGAAGTTTCTAAAGGCGAAGAAGCACTAGTCCCACCCAAGCGCGGCTGCACATACAAATTCGGTGGAAAGTTGATTTTCCACGACCTTGGCCGATGGGACGGCGTGAAAACACGGAATAACTTTCAATCTCGGAGCGGATTTAAACGTTTTTGATGTCTTTTGCAGAGCAACCTCAAAAGTCACAATTCATTATGTCATTATTATTCCTCGATGACATTTAACATGCCATCAGCCGGTTGATTTCAATAAGTAACAGCTGTTTCCTTCAAATTATCCCGTTTATCTTGAAGGAACCCACAGTATAGAACCAATTCCATCATTCCATTCCATGCACACCCATTATTCATAAAGACACATTACCGTGACTACGAGGCCTATCCAATAAATACGCGAACTGGTGCAATCTTGACCAGTTCCATGACGCGGACTATAGTCCCGCCCACTAGCGGCGCTAGTTGACTGAGACCCAATAAACCGTCTGTGCTTGGCGGATCGTCGAGCTGTGCGTATGGTGCCAGTTATTTTAGTTTCTGTTGCCCTTTTTTTTACTCTTTGCCGAAAATGGAAATTGACGAAATCACGGAGCAAAGAATCAACATCAAGTCTTTGGGGAAGTGCGGTAAAAGTTATCTAGGAATTGCTAAAATGTTGACAGCTGTTAACGGTGATAACGGCTCTGAAGAAAACATCCGTTTTGGAGTGGATTATATCAAACCAAAAAATGGAGAAAAAGCCGATAGAAAATCAAAGTCATTCTCCTGGTTTTCTTTGATGTCGAAGGTGTTGTTAGTCATGAATTTCTTCCTGAAGGACAAGCAGTAAATGCTGAGTTGTACCTTACAGTTCTCAAACTTGTGTGCAGATTAAATATCAAGTAATACGAACATGACGAATCTCACCCTCCCCATAAGATCTAATCAAATTCAAACTTGTGTCACAGAATTTAATGATTACATATCGCCAACTTTTTTAGTTTCGTTGTCTGTTGGCTTTATACACACTGCTGGCGAATCAATTCGTTCCATGCTGTAAGCGTCGGAAAAAGCTTTCATTTTCACCACGCTTCTATTCATTTTATTAACAAATCACGTTGGTTGTTCGTTGGACAACGGACATATCGGCGTAGTAGAGAATATAATCGTAAAATATAAAAATCCCCAACCGAAATCGTAACCATGTCCCCATATGTCACATGATCTGCGGTAGAAACTGCCAAGAAAAATTGTGAGGTCGATCCTGGGGCAAACCGCTGTTTGGACACACGGTCGCGACGCGAGCATCGTGCTGAAATGCGAGATATGCACGCTAGCCCGTTATCGCATGTGTATTGCTGCATCCGTGATGATTAGATTTCAAACATTCAAACTTCATTGAACTTATCAAGGGATTCGGGAATAAAAAATAAGAGCAAATGGCAAAATTTAAACTTACACAATGGCTAACAGCCGCTAGTCGGAATCATGTCCCTTTAAATGAGCGCCATACCTGAAAACAAGGAAATAATTATTAAAATCAATACGCATACACGTAATTAAAAAAAACTAATTATACTTAAATAGTGTAATAGAGTAAATGACATATCATTAAAATAACTATTATACCAATATGAATTATTATGCATGTAGATAATGATAAGCACATACTTAATGGAGTAATCAATTGCTGGATTACATCTGTATATGTCTGTTATTAAATCTACATCAAAAAGGAACAATCCACTTTTGTACTCAGTTTTAATGGCTGCGCTTAAAATCTATTTATTTGAATATGTTGTTGAATGTCAGTACACTGATCTGAGAGACCTAATAAACCCGAGGGTTGCATTGACCGGCGAGAGTAGGGCACTCCTCACACTAAGTCACATACGACCCATGTGGAATTCGCACATCAGGGCAATCAGGGGTCCCAGTGGATGTCATCAAAACTTGGGTGAAACTGAGGGTGCCCGGAGGAGTCATTCGGAATCGAACCCTTATTACCTTCACAACGCTCTACCGCAAACTAGAATGTGAACACTAAATAATAGGTATTACTAAGTATTTAAGTTAGGCAAGTAAGTACTTATTTGTATCCTATTTAGCTGAGTAGCGCGCTCGCCTGCTAACCCAAACGTTAAGGAGTTCGAGATGCGTCTTGCGCGTGAGTGTTAGGTCAAATCTGAGCGTTCAAACTGCATTTGAGTTTCTTTTTTTTCATATCGCTTGAACACATATAAAATGCTACGAGAGGTGTGCGGAGAGCCTGTTTTTCCCTTTATAGCACACCCAGAAAATGGTGTTAAAGAAGGGAGACAGCTGATGGTATGGTTAAAAGTATCGGGAACATTTTTTTCCGACGTGACTGTACATCGCAGCGCGCTAGCACCGTCCAGGGTCGATGGTGAGGGTGTCTGACCTTACAAACTCGCCATGCGCCAATCGCCTGCGAAAATTCATTCTGGCTAGATCGTGTTTTTAGTGCACCCCTGTCGAGTGACTGATTGCAAGCGCAAAATGCAGCGAACGATTATATCACTGAAAATGCACACTGAAAATATGGCGACGCGAAATATCTACGCTTAACTTGTTCCAAAGGTCTTGTCGCACCTTCTCCAGTTCTCGATTACCTGTCGAAAAACGGCATCGCGGCAATTCTTCAACCCCTTTACAGTGCCAACTTGGTACCAGCAGACTATTTCCTATTTCTAAAAGTGAAATCATCCCTCAAAGGACACAACTACGGCCTTCTACGACGACATCGCGACGATTCCCCAACCCTCTTATAGTCCCGACTCGGCACCTGCATACTACTATTTCCTATTCCTATAAAAAGGAAGTCCTCCCTCCCTAAAAGAATACCAGCACTATGGCGTCCTACCATCAAAGAAACCTGCACGCGTAGCTTTAGGGGCTTCCGCCTACCAGGGACCCTTCTAGTCGAGGAAAACCCGCTGGCGAAAGTGTGTCGACGCTCAAGGAATGTACTTTGAGAATTTTAAGGCATTGAACGAGCAATATCTGGAATAAATCCTTCTTTTTGAAACTTTTTCTGATACTTTTAATATTGAACTTACTTATTGAGTACCAATCGCTGTACGGAAGTAAACCTTAACACTTGCCCTTGTTGCTGCCCTTGTACGGGATGATCGTCGAACAGCTCTATCGGAAATACTGACCAGTAACCCACCCACACGTTGGTGATATAAAAATTGCACGGGAGATGTGTGTTCGGAGGCCGCTCATAGGCGAACAACAGTGCGTCCTCAAGCGGGATTCTCGCAGTTAGAATCGATGTTACTGGAAGATGACCAGTTAAGTTTATTTCAAAGTCATCCCTGCAGATGAGACCTAGTTACATCATTTATATCCCGAGAGCAAACAGCAAAGCTCGGTGTGAATGTCTCTGACATCATCAACACCAAATAAAAAGCCAAAGTGGTGCTACCTGGGAAAGTTTGGCAATATCGTTTTTCAAATTCAGCGAATGGCGCATCAGCGTGTCGTCAGAGCACGCGCAATTGTAAACGGATAAATCTACAGGGTAAATATGTGTGGGGATTGTTCTCCCTCCCCTCTGCAGTCCATAGCAAAGCACACACGACTTCTTTCAGGTTCCAAAATGTGAAGAAACTCGTACACATTTTATTTTTCAAGTAAGGAAAGCATTTTTCACCATCAGGAAGTGAACTGAGCATATTTCAAATTTAAACGGTTGCCGATGATGAATGGTATGGTACCTAATACACGTAACACACTAATCTCGCACCCAATTTAAATTTAATGCACTTGTTTAATTTAAGCTTATCAGCATTCCGGGCGCCGCCCTCCAGAAGGCGTATACGAGGCGTGGAAAACCCGCTGGCAGCGGTGTGTGGACGCACAAGGATTATGCTTCGAAGACTATCGAGTGAATGTATCAATTCTGACAATGAATGTTTTTTAATCCACTCAGTCCCACTACTATTGGGACAGACCTTGTAAAAAATGTGCTAAAATCGATTAAAACAAGAAAGTTGAACACACTGAATCCGTAGCTATCCCATGCACCATCACACACATCTCATTTATGCCTGGGAATGAACATTTGTTAACCTCTGATTTTATCCTTGACGAACACACTGCGTTAAGCGTGTGATTTGGTCAGGAACCGAAAGTCATCTTATATTTTGTTATTATAACCGTGAAAAACTGGAAAATATGGCTATAAATGGGAGTTCAGCTCAGTATTAGTTTCCCGTTTTATGAGCTTGTCCGCTTCGATATGCGTTTCGACCATTGCCTTATTAATGGGATCATGTAGGTGGTTGCGAAAGGAATAGAGAACATAGAATCAAGGAAGCAAGCAAAGGGGTAACCTCGTATGGCCTGGCATTCGCCCAAGAGACGGGAGGCAAACCCACGCCAGAGCGGTAGAGTCAATCACAGCGGTTATATCAGACTATGCGTAGTCTGTATGAACTGTAAAACAGAATAATGTGAGCTCTGACTAAACATAGAAAGTTATGCAAGAAGAAATAGATTGATTGGACACACATTGGGGCACAATGGATTGATTAGGAATACGAGACACGTATAATTGCAGGGAAAATTCCATGAGGAAGACCAACAGACATGTACATATAGTAGGACAAATTATGAAGGACGTAAAACAAAGAAGGTATCAAGGGTTGAGGGAATTGACATTAAATAGAGGCGAATGGAGGCCTGTAGTAAACCAATCTTAGGATTGAAATGCTAATGATGATGTGCGAGTGATACACACACGACGCGAGCATAATCTGACTTTTAGACTAGCACGAGTGCATATGGTATTTAGGTGAGAAAATAAATATTTATCACGAGAACAGCGTAAGAATTATAGTTTCCACTGGATTGTTCACGGATATCACCGGACGGTACAACCCCATTGTCTTTGGCTCGTATATAATTGCCAACTCATCCTTCCTTTACTTTGTCGAAGAGGATTAAAGAGAGGAAGAAAAATATTTTTCACGGTGATTTATCTAAAATTCCCTCACTTCTCCATGCCTCAAATAAATGTCCGGACTTTTCCAGATTTTAAAGATTTTCCAGATAAATGCGCGGCAGAAATCTCATTAATTTCAAGGAATCTTGGAAAGAGCTTTTGATGAATTTGGCCTTCCAAGTTTTGGTCTTTTTATTCTTCCAATTTGCAACAATTCTCTATGTTATTTCCGATTAATGTTAATGTCAATCTAGAATTAAATTAGTCAACGCCTACGCCTTCATCCCGTGTCTCGTGTTGCGTTTTCTCGACCATTTGCCCATCGATCTCTTTGTTTATCGATCAAAAATAAATCTTGCGTGTTTTAGCATGACGAGTCACGGATAACACAAACGTTTCGTTAAACACAGCAATGAGCAAAAAACCACATTGTCGCCAAGAAATATCGATATTAAAGGAATGCATATCCACAAAAAATTGTCCAATTTTTCCACAGCTCAACATTCGTATTGACATGCGAAGAAAAGAAGCGAGACGTACCCTTTTAGGCAGATTCAGAACAAACGAGTTTAACAATGACAGAGAAGGAATTATTATGGCCCCATGGTATTTACAGGTAGGTAGATTACTTGTAGGTAGATCAGACCACAAAGACCAGATAAGGGAGATAGATTCCAGTACAGATAGAAAAAAATACTCATTCATTCCGCGGACAATCAGGAACCATAATAGTTACAGTTTAATTTACAAGTCCGTACAAGATTTAAAAGTTTCGTAGACATTACGCATACTCGTAGTAGTGGGCGTATGTTAGTTAATAGTACTATTTAATAGTTAATAGGTGCATTTGCATGCGTTTAATTTGGAAAGGTTTTCTCATGAACATATGCGCCTCATTGGGTGTTGATTATAATGAATTTGTTGCTTTTGCATGTGTTTTTATTCTCTTTTACGGATGTTGACTTAACACCCCCCGCCACATGTCCTTGCGACGGCTCGCGGGCAATTGTGTAGATGCAATGAATACAAGTTACCCAAAGCCGTACTCTTGGGGGCCCAAGAGTACGGCTTTGGGTAACTTGTATTCATTGCATTCATTCGGCCGTAGTACGTTCCCTTTTGCTTTATTAATTGTGTAGATGTAGAAGTCCGCGAAGACAAACTATTCTCCCGCATTCCCATGAAGCATTCCCTCGTTGTGTACATTCCGTGACTCTCACGGTAACGCGGCCTCACTTCAGCATCCAATTATGCTTTTTTTGACGGATAAGCACCATCAAGAAGGGTAGGTTACGCAATGGCACGGGATGCAGGGAGGGGGGAGGATGGATTTCCGGTGCCATCCTTGAGCTCCAGGCGTCCGCGCTGGCCGCCATCACCTTGAGAGGAGACGAAGACAAAGGGTGCGTGCGGGGAGGGGCGAGGATCAAGGTCGCCCGGAGCGATTGACTGCTGCTTATACATCCGGTGAATGGAGAGGACATCCGATGCCCCCTCGCTGCCCCCGCGGCTCCCATGGCGTCGGCCGCCGCTCTGCCCATTGTCACCGCAGGATGGTGGGGGGAGAGGGGGTTTGTCGTGGCCATGGCTGCCATCGACACCAATCAAGGGAACGGTTGGCCACTTCTCGCTCAAGACAACACATAGGCTCTGCTAGTAGCTACACATTGCATAGAACCTGAATCTCGAAGATAAAAAGAAAAGGGATAGAGGCACTAGGTCGCTGAAAAAAGATCGCAGATCTCAGTGTACATTAGGTTTCATCGATAGCTCAAGTGTTTACAGCATCGGCCCGGCAAGTCGAAAGATCCGGTGTTTAAGTCCCAGAAAAGGAAATATTTTTACACTCATGGTCTGCTTGATTCCGCCCCACCTCTGCCATGTTCGTATTTTTTGTGTTCCTATCCATTTTCCTCATATCAATTTCCATATATATCTACATGTATAACATTTGGACGGCGGTCTTGGCACTCGTTTCACTGCCATCCATTTACACGCACACACTTTCTACTACACACATTGGAGAATAAGAAATGGCCAAAAAGGCTTTCTTAAATCTGGAACTGTCGCGTCCACTGGAACATTGCTCTCTCTCAAAGTAAAAATACCATGAAAAAAAACACAAGTTGTGTTAGCAGGAATCGTGGCAATTTTTTTATTAATGACTTCTGATTATCGATTTGTCTCATGATCGAACTAGCAACTATATGTTCCATAGCCTAGCACGAAATGGTTGTGAGTGAAATGGGTCTGTAATTGCTAGGTTCCCCCTCGTCTCCGTTTTTAAATATTGGTGTCACGTTAGCCGTTCTCCAGTTTCTAGGTCCCTGGGTTTCATTTTGGCGTGACATATCCTGTGGGGTCCGTATGATTTTCTAACGCAGCAAAACTCCAACAACCAGTGCTGCAATAACGCTCCCAACGCGTTGGAGAGAGTGGTAAACCTTCTGCAATGGAAAAAAGACCAGATCGGCGATACCGCCCGAAGGATCTGGAAAAGTGCAGTGAAAATGAAGTAAAAAGATAGTTGAAAAAAATCTGGAGGCGCCGGGTATCGATCCCGGTACCTCTCACATGCTAAGCGAGCGCTCTACCATCTGAGCTACGCCCCCAATTGTCGAGTGAACCGTTTCGATCTGGTAATATTGTTTGAGAATGTGGAGTGACCACTCCCTTGGCTCTCTGCTGGAAAGTGGGTCTCCGAGGAGAGCGAGAGAGGAAAGCGACCTCAGGGGGTGTGCCCCGCCAAATTCGAATCCCACTTCTCAGAGAAATGCTGACTCCTCATCACTCCTTCTGGAATTCTCTAATGAGCTGAAATTTCCTCATGTTCTGAGGTCACCAATTTTTTCTGGTAGGGTGGGGGTGGAAGTATTTTCCTTATCCATCGATCTCCCCCGCTAAGGACTTTGACGAGGTGGAGGCACTCGCGTCCTCCGACGGCTCGTACGGCCATGCTTGCGGGAGCAGTGATGGTTGCTCTTCCTAGGCCCACCCTGGTAAGTGGAAGGATCGAGGCAAGACGAGCGGTGCTCCGCGCAGTGCCTGTTCCTCAGTGAGGCAGCAGCGAAGGTGCCTGACCCCCGTGTGGCGAACTCATTTTAGTGATGTTGTCGCGTTCAACAGGCTGCACTATTGAGGAAGGCAACGGGACACTATCGTAATTACTAAAATTATGATGGACCCAAAAGTGATAAATAGTTTTGGTTAACTGGCGAACTGTGGCCATTGTGGTTTGTCTTTCCGTCATCACAGGATACCTTTTTGCAGTAAAGTTGTAAGGACAAAATAGAGGACATAATTCGACAGAGGACTCAACTGTTAACATAGGGACCTGCCTTCTCAAGGGCAATCTTTTGGTTCATATGATAGCTAAGGCAGGAGATGGAAAGAGAAAACCGATTGCCCTTATATTATATTAATAAATTAGAGCTAAGAGATGATTAAACATTATTGAACAAGGGAGACAGGATTATTGTAAGGAAGGTCGATTCACAGCTCCAGCAACTATTCTTGCGGAGTGACCATCAAGACCGCCTCTGAAATTATGACATAAGTTAGTCGAAAAACAATAAGAGCACGGTGAGAAATTTTGAAATTTTCATTGAGTGCCTGCACTGCGTTGCTAACAGAAAAATTGCACACGAGGAGCGCTTGTGCTTGGTGGCTTCCGAGATTGCTCACGCCCGTAGAACAGGACATAGGCACGCATGTTCTTTTGAAGTTGGAATAGATGTTAAGAAGTTGAGGAGTTCCTTTCAGAAAATATCACTTTGGACTAAACTTTGCTGTATTATTTGTATCCAGAAGGCAAAAAGCAAAGTTCTGTGTCAAATTTGTGATAATAATCACCAACACCAAACAAAAATAAAAAATAATGCAACAATTTCAGAGAGTAAAAATCATTCGCCTTGACCGGATACGAACCCGGATCCCTCGATATCCGGCCGAGTGGTTTAACCCGGTCCCTTAATCCCGGTCAAGGCGAATGATTTTTACTCTCTGAAATTGTTGCATTATAATGCACACATAGCGGGTGACTCCGTTAAAGTTACTGTTACAGTTTCTTGAAATTTAAAAATAAAAAACGTAGGAACTTGATGGTGATATCACTTTCCGCTATTCCGGGAGTGGTGTGTTTCGGAATGTTCCACGACTGAAAATGGAGCGTCCCTTAGAGATGAACTGACAACTACCCAACGCCATATCAACCACAAAAAGCCACCTTTTAAAGCTACGGGCTGGTAACTGCAAAAAACTGTTGCAAGGTCGCACACTGCAAATGAATTTCGTTCCTTAATATATCGCGAAAATCATTGCGAATTGTGTTCCTCATCCTCCGCATGATCCAGGCCTTGACCCACGTGACTTTTTTTCTTTTCCTGAACGTGAAGAAACACCGTGACAAGCGTTATTCATCCTCAGGTGTAGTGGCAAAGGCTGTCTGAACATAAGTTTAATTTTGAGCATTAATCAAACATCGCGGAAGCGGTAAATCCATTAAGTGGTGTCGCCGATTCCTTTACTCAATTATAAAATGCCAAAATCAATCATAAAATGGCAAAAAATAGCCGAACCTTAGAGAATTCCAGAAGGAGTGATGAGGAGTGCAGCATTTCCCCGAGAAGTGGAATTCGAATTTGGCGGGGCACACCCCCTGAGGTCGCTTTCCTCTCTCGCTCTCCTCGGAGACCCACTTTCCAGCAGAGAGCCAAGGGAGTGGTCACTCCACATTCTCAAACAATATTACCAGATCGAAATGGTTCACTCGACAATTGGGGGCGTAGCTCAGATGGTAGAGCGCTCGCTTAGCATGTGAGAGGTACCGGGATCGATACCCGGCGCCTCCAGATTTTTTTCAACTATCTTTTTACTTCATTTTCACTGCACTTTTCCAGATCCTTCGGGCGGTATCGCCGATCTGGTCTTTTTTCCATTGCAGAAGGTTTACCACTCTCTCCAACGCGTTGGGAGCGTTATTGCAGCACTGGTTGTTGGAGTTTTGCTGCGAATTACGCCTCGACGCATGCTGCGTTAGAAAAGCATACGGACCCCACAGGATATGTCACGCCAAAATGAAACAAATTAGGGATGAGTAGTGGCAAAAGGAATTAGATCACTTATGATTACAAGATATGTTGGGCGAATGCCAAGAAGGAATTTTGGAAAGCGATAAATGAATTCTAAAGGAAAGGTTTTGCGGAAAATTTGAAAGAGAATCCGAAAGCATTTTTGTCCCATGTTAGATAGGTCTAGGGTCAACTTTTAAATTATAATATTACAGTCAAAAATGATAATGGCGAAAGAGTAACTAGCAGTTCGGACAAGGCTAACTTATTAATTTCTTTCTTTCAAAGCGTGTTCCCCAATTTCTTACCGAATCACTCCGATTGCTTACCAAATCAACGATCTGGACGACGATGTCCAAAACTGAAATCTCATAGAATGGAATTGAACGTTTTTTCGAAAAATATTAAGCCTGATAAATCGTCCTGACCCGCTCGTATATTTAAGGATCCTGCGTCGGAAATTGCACCGTATCTAGATATCATATTTAAGAAATAGCTAGAAGATCTGAAGGTTCCCAGAGACTGGAGAACGGCTAACGTGACACCAATATTTAAAAACGGAGACGAGGGGGAACCGAGCAATTGCAGACCCATTTGACTCACAACCATTTCGTGCAAGGCTATTGAACATTAGATTTTAAAAAAGCGTCCGACAATGACTATGTACGGTAGAAGATATCTTGCTGATTGAATTAGAGAGATTAAGTGCACAACAGATAGATTAAAGTGTTATTTTTTCCACGAATCATAAAGGATTAGAATAACATTGTTCCACCGTGGTAAGGGTAAATATATTCGGGTCAAAAGTCGTCTGGTTCACCCCCTGCCTCACACTCTAGCAGTCGTTTGCAGGGTACTATCAATCAAGGGACGCTATTAAATAATAATAGACGGTTTTTTTCAGGAAATTTTGTACACCAAATGAAAAGCAAAAACAAATCTGTCGCCTTACTTCGACACATTAGACTTCGTGATTTCGTTTGATAATTTGCACACGGAATCAGGTACCGGCATTCAAGCGCTTTGGAACGATGGGGGTCATTTCCATTCCATTTGAAACGTTTTATACCAATACAATTTTTTTATTTTTAAATATAAGGATTCGAGCAAAATTTCACAAAAGCACGTATTTGATACTCGTATGAAAAAATAAATATATTGGGATAAAAAATCGAAACCTTTCACGATACGTTTTATACAAGCCATTTACGTGGGTACCCATGGCATCATCTCTCGCTTAGCTCATCTTCTTGTAGTTTCAGCCGACGCCTCGCTTAAGGGGAGAGATATGAATGGACCGACGAGATCATTTTCTAACGCGCCGCCCCTCCATTCACCCCTTCACAGGACGCCAACAAGCCCTCGGACCCCTAAGTGTATAAATAGGACGGCTGTCCCCCACGACGGAGTGGGGCAAAGGGGTGGTTCCCCCTCCCCCTCTGCCCCCCGTCCCCTACCCCATACCCTGGATAAGAAGTGGAAGACACGGAGGATCTGGTCCACTGCCCTGGGCGACGCTTTGTGTCTTCCCGTGACTGATGAGACAGACTGGATTGTAGCCCACGAGCCAAAACAGCAATTTCCCGCCAGGAAGACCCCCGGAGGGCCCCAAAGGGTTCAGCGACCCCCTCTTGGACGCCTCCCATTCACAGAGAACGCTTCTGAACTCCCAAGGACTCCCTTTAAAACAAAAACTATCGGGAGGCTGTTTGTAAAGGACGCCTCTCTCGCATACGCCCTCGTGGATGTGAGATTGGGCCGCGGTGCAGTTTGCTGGCCGCACGTAAGCAAACCACCAGGGAGTATGGTGCGACTGTGGTGTTCTTTTGCGGGGCAATCTCAAACCAACCACGTGGAAAGCGGTGATGGACCACTTGTGGGTAATGGAGGGGAGGAAGAATGACGGGACGAATAGTTAATTATAATCAATAATTTATTCGGCCCTTTTCGATTAGAATCGGGCAATTTATTGTTCCAATTTCATTTATTTTCGGGTGCCTTATTTTTAAACTCCCGATACAATTTCCTTAATTTTTTACAAAATATGAGTCACATGCCCTTCCATTCCGTCGCTCTCCCCGTTCCTACTATACCTGTATTACATATCTTTTGTTGATAAATCTATCCAATATAATTTCCTCATCGGTCCCTCGTGTAGATATTTCCCAATTTGTTGGACGTTATGCATATATATCCAAGGATAGCTTCCAGTTCGCGTCTTTCCTCGGCATTAATTGGGAAATTAAAGGACTCTGTCTGTGTATCGCCGTGTCCTCCTCCTCCATCTTGCATCCACACGTCCCCTCCTTTTTTTCCCGTTTCCTTGAGGTATGATCTAAACTCCCCGCGTCCTGTTAACATTTGCGTAATTTCTTTGTAAGTTTCAAAGTTGACCTTCATTCTTTCCTTCACGCTAGGTAGGAATTGAAGGGTTGCCGGGAACGAACGAACAACGAAATCAGTCAGAAATCTGGTTTCATAGGGAAAGATAGAGAGGTCACCGCCTGAGGTGATGGGAGAGGTCGTCGCTTTAGAGCTTCGGAACAGCTAATTCCTATTTCCATAAGAAAACCGACACTAGAGGTAATTAGTGAACTTACACTCAATGAGGTCGTACTTGTATAATTGATATCATCTCAGGGCACTCTACTTGAGAATATCACCCAGTATAATATATTATTCACATTAAAATTATTTTTAATACTGCAAAATATCACGAATAAATAAAGAGCGCATCACAAGACATTCGCCAGCTTTTTAAGTAAACTTAGGCAGCCTTGAATGAATACTTCCTTCATTGAGGCCACCAATTAACTCGAACAAATGTTTCCCGGGTTGAATAAAATAGCTGTGATTGCAGTGGGCAATTATTTTTTCACACTACATTCAAATAAATATGGAGTTATTCTAAAAATAACCTTAATTCTGAAGTGAAAACATTAGCAAAGTTGAATGTCTCCATTTTATTTTATAGTAAAATGATTCGTTATTAATACGGAAAGCGATAGATACCTTGGTGACCCACTATTGCCAGTGACCCGATGAAAATTAAAAGTGGATTATAACATCTCCTACGTGTGTGTTAAAATTCCACTAACGACTGTTGTAAAAAGAGAGTGTGCCTTGTCATTCAATATTATCATTATTATTACTATTAATTGGTGGCCTACCGTACCAGATAAATTTGGATGGACTGAACCCTGAAAACGTTCCTAGCTTCGCCCGAAGTAGCACAACCTGACGCCCCTCACTGCAAGAAAACCATCCCGCTTCTACATCTACTCAATACCCCGCAAGCCGCCGCAAGGGTGTGTGGCGGGGGGTGTTAGGGCACCACCCGTAATTTAGAAAAAAAACCGCATGCAGAAGCCACAAATTTATAGCCCACAAACCAAACTTGGTAAACTTTCATTAGCACACCGCTTCCATTAGAATACTCCCTTCTTCAATTCCGCTTGCATTTCATTCCCTTCGTCCCGTTCGAGGCAATAAAGCCATTGTTATGCTATCATGGCATTGCGGTTGGAGGCGTTACACAATCATTTTCAAACTGAAATATATTGATTTGTCAGGGACCAAGAAGCAATTTCTTGCCATTTGCGGGGATAAAGCGTGGACAAAGATATGAGTGGGATGTAGTTCGTTACCCTCAGCATTAGGTTTCCTGGAGCGGCCCTCTTAACCTAGGAAACCTTAAGAGCACGTGTGATGGCGTTTGGGAGCGCTTTTAAACAGAGGTACTCTCGAAATCGAGCCTGGGCAGTTCGGTCTGACGTCTCGCGCTCAACCCTCTGGTCTATCACGATTAAATGTTTCCTGATATCGGATTAATACTAATGTCTAGCGTAGGATACACATCGCCAGTTCAATTGATTTCAAACAGTTTCGAAATCTTCAGAAAATTATTATAACGAAAAGCGTAGGTCCTTAAATGTTTTATTTTCGGGAGTACTGTCCCGACGTGGGGGGGAGTAATTTGCTGTCCCGGCGAGGACGCCCTGACCTTGAAATCTCGTCCGCGTAATTGTGAGCTGATAACATCTACATTTCATTTACGTAATACCCTACAAGCGGACGCAAGGGCGTGTGGCGGGGGGTGACAGGTCACCAGACAAGCATGTAAAATCATAATCATTATTTGCGATGATGAAAACTGTGAAAGCAGAGTGACTGCAGGGAGAAATGGACAGATAGGTTAGGACTGGCTTAAGATCAGATCGTTGGGCCCTGTTAAACGTTCTGGTGGAATTCCAAAATTTTTCTGACCGATTTAAGCACCAACATAAGCAACGGTATGAACACATCTTGATACAAAGATAAACGACGATGAATAATCCTATTTTTCATATGTTTCTCATAGTTCTTGAATGTAATAGCGTCCAAATTTCCTCTAATCAGTCTTCCTCTTTCCATTTTGCCTATCATTCTTCCTTCCATCACACATTCCACTATTGCTCCCCATCTCCTGCATCTGCATCCACTATTCCGAGTATCAGAGCATTTTCCCTCCAATTATCAACCATTTCCAGCTTCCGAGGGTAGAGGTGATGCCATCGGGAAGGAAGAAAGCGCATCACTTTTCCCGGAAATTATTAAACCATCTCAATAACCACCGTCGTCAATCGTAAGTTAATTTTGCGGTTCGATTATATCAAGATAAATCAGAAAAACTATTGCAATTGAATTAAACTGATTTCACACTCTTAAGGTTTCAGAAGATGCCCCGGGGAAGGCATCCTGTCCGCCTCGAGGACTTCGTATATTACCTAATGGTGGAAGTCCTTGCTTTTGTTAAGGATCACTTTTCCGCAGTAACAACCTCCAAGTTGGCGGCCGCGAGCGATTCGTAAAACTAAAACTTCAATTGTGGTGTAGTTATTTGCTGGAATTTTAAGAAATGCTCTGTGTGTATTTGTGAAAGTGTCCTGCTACTGCTTTGTGCTAATGAAGTGCCTCCATATATTATCGCAAGCTCGGTAGAGTTGCAAAAAAGTGCACTAAAAATCCGGGTTTCCGGGAACTATTAAAAAATGCGCAGTTATACCGTATCGTACTGAAATTTAGAAAAAGTATTTGTTTTGTCAATAATTGTGTCCAAATCAATGCAGAACTTCCGAAGATAGCAAAATTTGGCGGAATCCGGAAGTTCTCGATATCTTGATGGCGCCACCCCTTAATTGGGAAATATCTCCAGGTTTGGTGCCAAGATAGAAGCATTGCGTTGGATGCGCGTGAATTTGGTTCCAACCAGAGATTTACTTTCGATAATCGGAACGCAAGATTCCAACTGGTATTACCCGTTCCCCCGGCTGCGCTGCAATGGATTAAGTCGATAATTTTAACGATTGTTCCTTGATACTTTGTGTACATCTTGTGTGACTTTCTCTATGCGACGCTGAACATTGTAACCGATACCTTCATCCATGATTGACGACCCACTCTCCCCATCTGGGGAGGCGGAACTTTCGCGCATAGGTGACGAATTTAGTACTGTAAGTGACACCGTTCGCCGCATAAATGGTAACGAGAAAATGGTAAATCCATTAAGTGGTGTCGCCGATCCCTTTACTCAATTATAAAACGCAAAAATCAATCATAAAAAGGCAAAAAATAGCCGAACCTTAGAGAATTTCAGAAGGAGTGATGAGGAGTCCAGCATTCACCCGAGAAGTGGGATTTGAATTTGGCGGGGCACACCCCCTGAGGTCGCTTTCCTCTCTCGCTCTCCTCGGAGACCCACTTTCCAGCAGAGAGCCAAGGGAGTGGTCACTCCACATTCTCAAACAATATAACCAGATCGAAACGATTCATTCGACAACTGGGGGCGTAGCTCAGATGGTAGAGCGCTCGCTTAGCATGTGAGAGGTACCGGGATCGATACCCGGCGCCTCCAGATTTTTTTCAACTATCTTTTTACTTCATTTTCACTGCACTTTTCCAGATCCTTCGGGCGGTATCGCCGAACTGGTCTTTTTTCCATTGCAGAAGGTTGACCACTCTCTCCAACACGTTCGGAGCGTTATTGCAGCACTGTATGTTGGAGTTTTGCTGCGAATTACTCCTCGAGGCATGCTGTCCGGCTACCGTGTCGCTGATCATCTCAGTCTGAGACATCCTTCATTCCCATTCTATTTATGAAAGATAACACGGCACCTAGATGGTACAGCGCGGACGTTGGAAAAGCATACGGACCCCACAGGATATGTCACGCCAAAATGAAACAAATTAGGGATGAGTAGTGGCAAAAGGAATTAGATCACTTATGATTACAAGATATGTTGGGCGAATGCCAAGAAGGAATTTCGGAAAGCGATAAATGAAATCTAAAGGAAAGGTTTTGCGGAAAATTTGAAAGAGAATTTGAAAGAGAATCCGAAAGTATTTTTGTCCCATGTCAGATAAGTCTAAACTTACTACGTAACAGAGTAGCCGGATTTAAATGCATTATACGATCACGTACAAAGGGCTGAGTTCGTTAAGAAGCTTACCAAAGCATGTAGCATACAATACCAGGATAGGAATCGAGGAAGACTGATCAAATATAATGTATTAAGACACTAATACAGGCATTTGAGTTAGACGTCAAATCTTTGGATAGGTACAAGTTCAAAAAGAGTTGAATCATCATATCACCTGTATTACTGCTACTTCCACCTCTCGTCCCTCTCTCTATGGGGGAGGAGGGGGGGGGCGGAGACCATGAGTTGCATGTCCATGCGCAAGGAGAACTTCCCCTTCTTCTTCTTCAATTCTAATTTTCCACGCGGTTGGATAGATTTTTACTAAATTTGTACATAGATGTTCATGCTAGTAGATGGTACGTATATGTATTTGCAGGAGCGTGGGTTTTTTCGAATGAATATACGCGCCTCTGTCGGTGTAGGGTTGCACGAATATGTTGGTTTTGCATTAGCGTTCGTTGCCTTTTACGGATGGTGGCCTAACACCCCCGCCACACGCCCTTCCGGCGACTTGCGGGATATTGTGTCGATGTAAATGTATGTAGTGGCGTTTCGAATGCACAAACCGATACGAAGAAAGTGTTTTGAATGAAATAAATTACACTGAAATGTTTCTATTTCTTATTTTAATATTGTTAACATATTTATGACACGAAGGACCCAGCATGAAAAATTATGTGTTTAAAGAGTTTCAAATCCAAAGAGAAGCCATATTGCACTTAGTCTCGGTGTAATTTACTTGTAAATACAATGCAATCATTATATTGGGCATATTTACTATAAGAGAGTTGGATCTGAGAAGTCTTAATGAAAAGTATTATCAGAAGCATTTATATCGATTCAAAGACACGTAAAGCTAATTATGAAAAATATATTAAATGTGTTTTTCTGTAATTTTTCGAAATAAATCAGCGAAGAAGAGAATATCTACTCCTATGTCATATTTGTTTAAGATGATTACGTACTTCATTGCAAGAGGACGCCTCGGCAGCCTGATTGATTGAAGCACTCGGCCGGAAATTGAGAGGATCGGGATTCGAGGTCCGAATAATAAACGGCAGAAAGACTGACTTTAGTATCTCTCCTGTCGGACCCTTGCCGTCCGTCGTGTTTCCAAGCGCCTCTTGGGCCCTGCACTACGGACAATGCGACGATCCCCACTCCATCCCTCGGAGGGAAGCAACGCAGTACTCCATAGCCAGCATCGGCAGATATTTGTTTCAAATATTTTCCTCATTGTTTGTGCGAGTTGATAATTTCGATGCTTGCCGTGTTTGGCAATGAAAAATTTTAGATCATACACACTATAGAACCATTGGAAAATTATAAATAAATTAAGAGTTGTCACCAGAGTAAAATTATGACAACATATTCTTTCGATTAGGCCCAAAGGGTAGGACTTAATGCTTAAAATTATCGTAAAATGCCAGCAAACTATGGGCTCCACAAATCTACGTATGCATTCACAAGCATCCGTACACATTCTTACAACTTTTCATAACATTTTCTGTTGCGGATTTCCTAAGTTATCCTAAGCTAAAAACACTAAGGAAACATAGTAAATCTCTGGTATTCAACCGTGCTGAGCTAATATTTTCATTGCAATGCCTACGTTTTTTATATTCACGACGAAATAAAAAATATGGCAGAAAAAGAAATACAATACCTTGTAGACGATGTACGAGGGCTGATCTAAAGGTAACTTACGTTTCGACCTATCGTGGCGGCTTGTAAGGATAGAGCCACCATCTAAGTGTCTAAACCTCTTTACACTCAGTACTACCAATCATGCTGTGGTTTTGTGTGTGCAGATTGTGGTTCTTCTATACTCTGCTCACATTGCGAACTGTTAAAATGTGCACCGCAATGGAAATTCCCGCGAGTTGTGAAGTGCGATCTGTGATTAGCCTCTTACTGGTAAAAAACTAACACGACCCGATTGCAATGCATTGGCAACTTCGTGAAGCGTAGACGGAGGCGGAGTGAGGCAGTGGTGCATTCACAGTTTAAAAATGGCCACACAACCATGTTCGCCACGAAGACCAACGAGGAAAGACTGACCTACCCTCGTGATAGATGAACTGACGGTGAAAATCCACGAAAAAATTCGTGAAAATCAACTGGCTTGGTAAAAAGAGACGTTTCAGGCGTGATATGGTGGAATAACATAATTAATTAAAATTGGCAATTTTCCACAAAAAAAATTATTTTGTGGAAAATTGCCAATTTTAATTAAACTGGTTTGGTGTTTATTTCTTAGTAAAAATCTAATCAAAGGTCGTTCTTCACAACTCGCGGGGACAGCCCTTGTTTAACAAAGTTGGCCGTCTAAATGTTGAGTTAATTTGAAAGTAATCGTGATATCACTGTTAGATTGAAAAAAAGCATCAATTAAAATAAAATAGTGGCATAGTAGTGGTATTTTTGGGGAGGCGACCGACAGCCGAGGTCATTTGCGCCATTAGGGATGGCAAGGAGAGGAAGATTGAAGGGAAACCCGGCGTCGGGATTAGCCCACTCTTGTGGAAAGGCGCCAAGGGTCCGCAGTCTCTACCGACGGGCGGCGTACTCACTCAAAGTGCCCTCCACAAAGCACCTCAAGCAGGGATCGGGATACCACTGAATAATATCTGTCCCCGCCGGGATTCGAACCCGGGCCCTCTCGGTGTGAAGCCACCGTTAGCCACCGCACCATCCCGATCCCATTAATATAAAATACTTGCAATATTTTGATGAATACTTGAATGTGAGAGTCAAGCGTGCATAAGGCAAATAATTGTGGCCGCATTAGCAGGAGAACCGCGTGAGGATCTAGGACCAGGTCGTCCGCCAGGCGCTTTCACTGCAGTGGTGCACCATTGTCCTGCTTCCCCGTGCACCGCGTCGCCGGGAGGACAATGAACGTGCGAAATTCCCGAGGGCCCCCCTCGGCTCATTCCCACACAACCCTACGCCCCCTCTTTCTCTACGTCGTTGATGGTGGCTCCAGTGGCCGGCCCAGCCTCGTGACAGATGAACTGGCGGCGAAAATCAAGGAAAACATTCGTGAAAATCGCTCGCTGGTTTAAAGTTACGGATCTCTTGAGCCAGACGTGGCTTGAAACACAGCGCCACTAGGACAGTGACGCAGAATTGCATGCTGGTGTAAACGAGTGGTTAAAATGGTAAGGCGGCAGATTTCTTCAGTGACGGAATTAGAAGCTCTGTGCATCGTAATCATGAATGCCTCAATTCGAATGGCGACTGTAGACGTAGAAAAACATTTTTTAAATGTGCCTTTAAATGTATAAAAAGAGACGTTTCAGGCGCGTTATGGTGGAATATCATGATTAATTAAATAAAATGTACATAATAAAACTCTAGTCTTGTCACTATGCTCATATTTTATTTCAAAACGTAAGTAACTTCCTGGACGGACTTTTGTACTTTGTTGTATCAGCACGCACGCGGATGGGGCGATCAAACTTCAAACTCCAGCGCCACCTGATTTAGTCGGCGGCACTGCGGGTGTGTTGGGGCGTGGTGTGTGGAGGAAAGGACGGGTGGGTGTGGGGGCGTGCTTCCATGGCAACGCCCTTGATCTTCGGCCGAGGAAGATGGGGGAACGTCCCACGCTGTCGGGGGGAGGGGCAAGGAGAGGAAGCAACTCGCAAGGAGGTCACTACGCCTGGAGGCAGCCGAGGAGAGAGAGAGGCGAGGTGACCAGGCAGCTAAAGAAGGGCCGACTTCTTCCCATTGTCCTCTGAGAGACATTCGTGGTGCATCACTGCGGGACTCGAGGACTTTTCCGGGATGCTGTTAGCGTAGAAACCCTCCACAATCTCCGCACCAGAATTGAATTCCATCTGGTGCACACTCCACAACGAAAATTTCATTTCCCGTATCTACATCTACATAATACCTCGACTTCAAAAAACGGGTGATGGGAAAATGTAATGAGAAAGTTGGAGAGTGGTGTTATTTTGCTAGACCACATTTGGAATATGTCGCAAGTATTTGTGATCCTTGGGAGAAAATCTGGCAAAAAGAACTAAATGAAGTCCAGAGAAAATCCGCCAGATTCGTGAAAAATATGTATGACAAGAACACAGGTGTAACCGGTCTCTTAAGGGATTTAGGCTGGGAGCCCCTTGAAATACGAAGGGAACAAGCGAGACTTGGACTTTTAGAAATATTCAGAACCAACGAGTTTAACGATGACACTAAAGGAATTATAATGGCCCCAGACTACTTAGGTAGATCAGACCACAAAGATAAAATAAGGGAGATAGGCTCTACTCATTCTTCCCCAGAACAATCAGAAATCATAATAGTAAGAATCCGAAGTCCATTTAGAAATATTAAAAACATTTAAGTTGCAAGTAAGAACGAACTTAAAAATTCAAAGATATTAGGTTTAAATGTAGGCGCATGTGCATGTTTGTTGGTAGTTTTCGTGTTTGCATGTGTGAGGGGTGAAAGGGTTCTTGCATGAATGTATACCATGTTTGGTTTGTGGACTATAAATTTGTGGCTTCTGAATGCGGTTTTTTTCTTTCTAAATTACAGATGGTACCCTAACACCCCCCGCCACACGCCCTTGCGGCGGCTTGTGGGGTATTGAGTAGATGTAGATGTATTCCCCGCAAGTCGCCGCAGGGGCGTAGGTTGGGGGGGGGCAGGGCAGGCTCCCACGACCTTCGAACCCAACAGCGCCAACGTTGTTATGATAAACTTATTAGCATATCCAAAATACATATTAGAGCAGCTAGGCTGGGAATCACTCAATTGAGCAGAGGTTAAATTACACAGTATAAATCTCTTTCATTAATTGGAAAGACGACTCTTTAGCTGTGATGTCGCAAATGTATTATTACTTCCTTCGTACTACGGAAGGATATATTATATCAATCAAGTTACGGAGATTAGTTAATTGTAGAAGAGATAGACTTGAGATGTCATTTTTTTTCCACGAACGACGAAGGATATAGGAGGCCAAATCCAGAAAAAAATTGTCCGACCGCGATAACGGTAAAAATATTCGGGTCAAAATTAGTCCAGTGTGTATTCACTGCCTAACACCACACCCTAAGGGTGGTTGCAGGGTTTTACTAAAAACCATTACTACATTATGCATAGAGGCGGGTATGGGGGTAGAAGAGTTTGCGTATACGAGACAATACGTATATATTCTTTAGCACACACATACTGATGCTTGCGTATGTGCATAGGTATAGCTGGTACCCGAACACCTTCACCATGCGGGGACCATGGCCAACCAAGAGTGAGTGTGGAAAAAGTACGGTGGATGCATAGGCAGGAATGGATGAGATCACCAAAGTCGGACGTATGTAAGGAAAGGAGGCAGGCAGAATACAAATCTGAAAAAGATGTTCGTTGCGCTGCAGCATTCTTTGGAGCTTAGTTTTCTGTTAAGCGGGGCTTAAACGTGGCAGATAATTGTAGATTAAAGCTAAGAATTAAAATAGTCTTCGAATGAAATTAATTTCTTCTGATAGAACCATACGACGTTTTCTAACGTTATATGAAAACAATTTATTTTACTTCCAAACTAATGACTTAATTAATTAACAAAAAAAGAGGTACCCTGGAATCCCAAGGTTTGAAATTAAGTTTCGTCTCTCTCCATTTGAAAGGAAAATTTAAGACGAAGATTGGAGGAAGGCCAATGAGTCGGAGAAAGGTAATTATCGGCGTGAGTGGCAAACACGTGGGCAAGATGAGCGCGATGGGATCTTCTAGTGGTGACCGAGGGCCCAAATGCAGAGTTGCCCCGGCCATTTTTAGTGCTAGCGGCGCCCGCTTGGCGCCACGAGGAAACATGACCCGAGCCCGTGGACCGACCGGGTCGGCCGCAAACAGAACGGCGTCGTGCTCGTCGCCTAACGCGAGGGATGACGAACCTCCCTCATTTCTTTAAGGTGGAAATTCATGCGCGCGAAAATGGGATTACTTTTCTGTTGGCACCAAGCAGCAAATACGGCCAAGAATTGCTGGAAAAACTAAAAGAACAACTCGTGCGATAACTTCTCGTGCAATTCGATATCCAAATTAATGCTAAGCACGATAGTAAAATAGAAATGGGGGCGTATCCACAAGGTTTAGAAATGAAGGACATTCCCTTCACACCCACATTCATTAAAAAAAACTCACATAAAATAGGAGGAAAGAAAAATTAATTTGAAAAATAGTAGTTATAGTATATTTAATTTAGTGATATTAAATTTAATATGTTGATATGTGATCGATAGGATATTAAATCAATTGTGCAAAACATTTTCCTGATGCAGTGGTTATAATTTCGAGTGAAATGTCAGGCCGACAAATAGGTCACAATTAGGTGGACCAAAGGTTCTCAACGCAATGATTAAACGGTCATTAGGGAAACAAAATGAATCTACATCTGAGGACTAGTTTCCGAGTGAAGAACGTATTTAAATATTATAAAAATATGAACGCGCCTTTCTCTCAAAACAACTCTTTCTAAGTTCAGATTTTAAAATTACACTTCGTAGAATATATTTTAATAACATTTAATCGTAATGCATTTGCTGTTCACCATAAATCCCTTGGGAATGAAATATTTTGGCATTTCATAGTACTATGCGACCATATACCAGTTATAAAATGACCTTTTGCAAACAAATTAAGTAGTCGATAATTAGTTTTATACCGATTCATTTATAGAAATTAATTTTGTTGGTAAATAGGTTCGTCGCCATACCTCTATGTTCTCTCCTCCCTTCTTGCAATCGACAGGAAAAACAAAGACTGATAAAATTAAATCTACGAAAAGTTGTGAGATGAAACGATCGATCAGCGAGCCTATATGTCTTGCCTCGATACCACAACTCTCCATACAGCCAAAGATATCGCGTTAATTATCTTCCATTTTAAGTACATTGGTTGAATTTTGGCGAACACACACACAAACTATATGTGTGGCAAAATCTTACGAGACTGGCTTGTCTTCTCCAATGCTGAGGGTCTCTCAACTGTCTCCTGCGCAAATATTAGCCCCTGGTGCCATGAAGCTAAGCCATGATATCACTAATTGCCATGTAGGTAGCCACCAAAAAAATCGTCTTTGGCAGCCTCAATAACTGTAAAATCTGACTGAAGGGAAGAGCGAACTTAGAATAAAATAAATAGACACCATAAAATCTTTTTGACTGCAAGATAAGGTTTTCCCAATCAAATATCACACATTTTTAGTTAGAAGTGCTTATCCAGATTTTCCATCAAAGGCAAATCGAACGGCTCAAAAGAATACCCTTTTGTATTTCCACATGGATTTTATACATCTGTTATGTTATATATGTATTCATGCGAAAATAAAAAGTATTAATTTGAGTCATGGATCGCTTCCACAAATTAAACCTGGAAAATACATCACACATATAAACACATAATTATGATTCACTTTTTTCCCGGGAAACGGCGTTACTGAACATGACGAAAAGCAAAGAAAAAAACGAAAAATAAACGTTTAATGTTCAAGTGTGTGCACTAATAGCAAAGAGTTTACAACAGTATCCAATGTACCCCATGATGGTACAGAAATATCAATTATGAATTCATCGTGTGTATAAATTAAAGTAATGCATATATGGGTGCAACGAAACGATAACATTTTATTTAGCATTTTGTCTTGAATCTCCTAATCTTGGTAGCGTTGAATCTCTCGTCCTTCCTTTATACATCTGATACAGCTCATATAATTACGCTAAATGATGAACGTTAATAAAATCACGGCAAAAACGATACGACGAGGAAACTATAGTTTTAGAGGCGACAGAAATATACGAGATCCATTTTCGCACTGCACGCAACGCTTTGACCGAGGCGAATTTAAAAGGTTTACGGGATTTCGCAACCTATTCTTATTGACAGATTGCAAGAAACTTTTACTACTTATGACTGAGAAAGGCGGAAGAAAGAAGGCCAGCGATAAGTCATGACACCCGACAATCCCAACATGTAACGCACAGGTACTAATTGGATTTCTTTCCATTTTTCAACGGTTCAACAACGACACCCACCAAGACATTAGGAATTAAGAAACTTTTTTATGTCTCTCTGAATGCAATAAAAACACTTCAAACTGCAGAATCGAATGCTTTCAAACACTTTTTCCGGGACTAGCAGATGTCAGACGGGGGAGAGAGGCTGAAATAATCAACATTGGTGTTTAAAGAAATACAACGGCGAGCGGCACCCAATGCTGGCCGTTCAGTCTTTCCCCTGATCTCAGAAATAGAATTGAGAAGAAAAGACCCCAAAATGGGGTTAATTTCATTAAAAAGTTCGAACCAAACTACTTAACAAAATTATTTGCCCGTAATTATATCACTGCTTCCAGAGACGGGAACGAAAACTACTCAGAGGGTAAAAACTCCGGGGAAATGCATTCCGAGGTTCCCTCACATGGTCACCGGAGGAGTGACTCACTCGATCATAATATACGACGTGATTCCGATACATTTGCAGCTTTGGCAGTTTCCCACCAAAGGCAAAGTAGCCCGGTGAATTGGGGGCATCGCATTTACACCAAAAACATTTGGACGTGCGCTGAAGTTTTCCAAAAAGTTGACACTTGTCAATTTCCCAAAAAAATATCCTCTCCTGCTACCTTCCGGCTGTCCTCTCGGATGTCACCATTCATTGGCGAGATGGCGTGAGTGTCGCTACGCGCCAGCGACCTGCGCCTGCGCCTCCAGCATTATCATCTCCTGTTGCCGCCATCTGTGTTTTTCTCATTGTTCCTGTACTCTCATTTGATACGCCTCTCTCCTTTCTTTCCCACTAAACCACTGATGATATTTTATGAACATTTCTAAATTTCGCACTTACAGCCTCGTCTGCTCTTGTCTCTTCTGATTCGAGGGATGCCCAGATAGTAATAGTTTTTATGGGAGGCGACCGACAGATAAGGTCTTCTACGCCATTAGGGATGGCAAGGAAAGGAAGAGTGAAGGGAAACCCGGCGTCGGCATTAGCCCACTCTTGTCGAAAGGCGCCAAAGGGTCCGCAGTCCCTTCCGACGGACGTCGTACTCACCCAAAGTGCTCTCCACAAAGCACCTCAAGTAGGGATAGGGATACCACCGAAAAATATTTATTGTCCCCAGGATTTGAACCCGGGCCCTCTCTGTGGGAAGGCTGTACGTTAGCCACCGCACCGTCCCGATCCCCTTTATTCCCTCTCTTTAACAAGGGTCCTCGTCTTGCCCTCTTTCTTCTTCCGGGAGTTTCTGTCCCTTAGATTGTGTTGTTGAAAACGGACGTCGGGCCCTGATTCAGGAAGCAGCCAACCTGGCCCTGCCAAGAAGCCCCCAGGGGTGAGGGCGCCAACAAACCATCGCCACGGAAACTCCCGGAAGTAAGATGTCACAACTCTGTCCCTCCATTTTTCTCCTCTGTTCATGTTCAGAGATAGCAAATTTCCATCGCTTCCAATCTTCATTTTTCGCTGCTGCTCATATTGACCATGTCTCGCATCCGTGGAATCCTTATGAATATTTGCTTTTGAATTCTCGGAAAAGAGCGATTCCCTCCAGAACTCCTACTGCATCGGGAACACCGAAATGGAATGTGTAGACTCAATGAAATACTTGAAGGAGTTACCCTCACTCACGATCTCTCCTGGGTGAAACACACACGGGGAATGTGTGGAACCAACAGCCGTCAGGGATCGTCAAAATGCACGCCTTTATACAGATAGAATGAATGCCTTGAATGAAATGTATCCATTTTTAAGTGATAGGATTCAGCTATCTCCGCTGAGTACTGCAGAAGCTATCAGTCTTCGCTTTCCCTGATTACATGGTGTGTATAAAAAGTTACGGGAAGAGTTTCGGAAATATTAATTTCTTTCATATATTTTTGTAAAGGGTCGCGGTAGTACAGGACTACCGACCGCGTTGGACTACTGACCGGAAGGTCCCGGGTTCAATTCTCGGGAAATGCACTCTGGGCACCTGCAGCTCCACCCAAATGTGATTTTTCGGGTACCAGATCTTCCTGGGAAACCCTAACCGGCACAGGGAAAGGAACTGGCTTCACTACCCTGATGCGTGAATTTCACACGCCGCGCCGTCGGGCTTAGTACTGGGTGAACTCTACCATCACCTACCCAACCGACACTCAGGTTGAATACTGTGTTAATGTTTTTTATATTTTTGTAATCCCTCTAAAATCTTCAAGTACGTCTCTCGAGCGTCGACAAACTTTGGCCAGCGGCTTTCCCGACCAACTCGAAGGCTCCCTGGTAGGCGTAAGGTCAATAAGGGCACGTGTGACGCGTGACTTCATTGACGCACTTAGTGTCCCATGGTGGTGGTGTCCTTTGAGGGAGGGAGGATTTCACTAATATGGGAATAAGAAATAGTCTGCTGGTGTCAATTCGGAACTGTAAGGCGGTTGGGAAATCGTCGCGATGCCTTTTGCAGAGGATCATCGCAAGTAGACACTCGAATCTGCTCTTTTGTTCGTCCGTCCAGAGGGCTTCGAGAGGACAGGTTAAGCGCAGATCTTTCGCATCGCAAAATTCCAGAAGGAGTGATGAGGAGTCCAGCATTCACCCGAGAAGTGGGATTCGAATTTGGCGGGGCATACCCCCTGAGGTCGCTTTCCTCTCTCGCTCTCCTCGGAGACCCACTTTCCAGCAGCGAGCCAAGGGAGTGGTCGCTCCACATTCTCAAAACAATATTACCGGATTCAAACGGTTCATTCGACAACTGGGGGCGTAGCTCAGATGGTAGAGCGCTCGCTTAGCATGTGAGAGGTACCGGGATCGATACCCGGCGCCTCCAGATTTTTTTCAACTATCTTTTTACTTCATTTTCACTGCACTTTTCCAGATCCTTCGGGCGGTATCGCCGATCTGGTCTTTTTTCCATTGCAGAAGGTTTACCACTCTCTCCAACACGTTGGGAGTGTTATTGCAGCACTGGTTGTAACATTATTACCGTGAACTATGTCCCGAGGCATGTTGTTCAGCTACCGTGTCGTTGATCATCTCAGACATCCTTCATGGGTGCCACTAATCTAACCCCTAATTCTTCATTCGCAGTGCATTTATAAAAACATATACATAACACGGCGCCTAGATGGTAAAACGCGGGCGTTAGAAAAGCATACCGATATCACAGGATATGTAACGCCAAAATGGAACAAATTAAGGATAATTAGCGACAAAAGGAATTAAATCTCTTATGATTAGAAGATACGTATCTTGGGCGAATGCCAAGAATGAATTTCGAAAAGCAACAAGCGAATCCAAAAGGAAAATATTTGCAGAAAATTTGAAAGAGAATCCGAAAGCCTTTTTGTCCGTGAAACGCGTCTCCATGTACGTTGGCTACCGTGTCGTCATTCGCCTCAATCTCAGGCATCCTTCATCGGCGCACCCAATCTAGGGACACCATCGAATAATAATATATCGTTCATTTCACGAAAGTTTGTACTCCAAATGAAAAAAACGGGCGCTTTACTGCGACACAATAAAATTCGTGATTTCGCATAGAAATGAACACACGACGGCGGTTACAAGGCCGGGGCCACGGACAAGGGAAGCTGGGGACCGTTGTGGGTCATTGCCATTCCGTTTGAAATGCATTTTACCAACAACTATTTTATTGATATTTTCGGAACGTGTTTAAGGGTAAAAGTGCGCAAGCTTCTTTGGCGGCACTCAGGGACCAATGGTGGTCATGTCCTTTGAGGGAGGGAGGATTTCACTTTTATAGGAAATAGGAAATATTCTGCTGGTGCCATCTCGGGACTGTAAGAGTGTTGGGGAATCGTCGCGATGTCGTTGCAGAAGGTCTTCGCAAGCAGACTCACACTCGACTCTGCTCTTGGTCGTCCGTCCATAGACCTTCGGGAGGACGAGTGTAGCGCAAATATTTCGCATCGCCAAATTTTCAATGATAACGAATGGTGTGCACAGTCATCTTGTACCAATGCCAATATACGATACCTGCGATCATGCGCACACTCAAAAACCAATGGTCAGAATTCGGCACTTCACGCACACGGGAAAAAATTGTCACCGGTACTTTTAATATAAAACTTGTACATATTCCAAACCGAAAGTATTCTCTGTACCCATGAACCCCAGAATGCCCTTTTGAGAATCGCCCTCATTTCATGCCGCCAGCATCACATCATCATCTATCGGCGAAATTTTGGATACGCACGCAAAATATTTCGAGAAAACGTACACACAAACGTACACTGGTATATATGTTCGTGTATCAGTGAAAAAATTAGGACGATGTATCGACAAGTAGGCGTCAGAAACATCGCCACTTATTTGGCATCCAATCTAGTTAACGCCACGGCTGTGACGACGGCGAAAGTAGAGAGGCGCGGAGGGGGGAGGAGGGGAAAGGGAGGGGGAGTCGCTGGAGCGAGACGCAGACATAACAGAAAGCCATCGAAAGGGAGAGTGAAGGTGGGAGGGAGAGGTCGGGAGGGACTTCGCGCGGCATTAAACAAATACGGAAATACGTACTGTGTGTGCACGGCAGAGCAGACGCGTGGGTGCACATGCATGCGCACCCAAAGAGACGCTAGCACAAACCAAGCGACGCTAAGTTCCCACGGCATTTCCTTCTTTGGTGCATGGATGTATTTAGGCATTTTCCCGATCAACATTTCCCGATGAACAGAGAGAGAGAGAGAGATAATGTGGCGGCCGTGCATTAACACCATGCGTAGACAATCTCACCGACGTTTTTACTCAGCAAAAACATTATGCTAAATTCCACGTGGCGATTGTCGAAAAAGCTCTGCACCATTCCTCGGAGTGTGGTTAGAGACCTGACATGGGCGATTGACGGGTCTAATAATCTATCATTGCTCGTAGAATATTTTCCAGGTTTCGATGGACGATGGTGGAGTCTGTTCATGGACGAGCTGTGTCACTGCGTAGTTTAATATTTTTGTGTGGCTTCAATAATAAAAACCCTAGTTTTCCTTAAAATTTTAAAATTAAATTTTGTAAGACTAAAAATATAAGTAGAGACTGTAGAGGAGATCCAATCAGCCGTCACGAAGACTTTGCCAGAGGTCGCCGAAGACGCCTTCCGGGGCCTTTCCGATCATGGCTGTCTCTGGAAAAAAATGTGTAGTAGTGGCCCAAGGGCAGAACTTTGAAGAATTTTAAGTGTTTGTGCAAATTTGTTCAATAAATAACTTTTAAAAAATAATTGCATCCCTTTCTGAACGTACCCTGTATTAGTTTCAATTACACCTTCGTGGATAATAACTACCTTTAAAGTTTCCTCAAATCCTATGCAGGGCATTTTTTATTTCAATTAGATTAATAAAATAAATGCCAGCGTTAAATACCAGTATTAAACGCAGATAGATCTCCCTTAAAATACTTTCAAAGTGCTTTCGCACGATTACTTCCTTGCTAGGGGAAATTAATGACAAGTTTAATACAGTTTTTCCAGAAATCACTCATATGACAATGATATCCATACACACATTCACACGAATATGACTTACACCACTTTGCCTATTTTGAAAACAGATTGGCTTCTTTAAATTATTCAATTTAAGCGGTGGCGGGTGCACACCCTGTTACGGGTGGTAACGGGTGACGTTACCGTAAAAGGGGAACCGTGTGTGCCCCGAGAGCGCCACTGCCGTTTTAAAATTACCATCCATCCTGCATACTCCGAATGATTTGCCAACAACGATAACGAGCGTTGGGCAAAAGTATATCGGAAAGAAATGTCCCCAAGTACAGACCCCTGCGTTACTCCATATTTTATTTTTGATAAGTGTCCTCCGTGATGTTCTTCGGTCGAACTAAGCACGAGGGCCGTTTCAACGTCGCGTTTCAGTGACCAACGTCACGCGACGAGCCCCCCCCCCCTGTGGGCATTCGGCTGAGGTCAGGGGGGATGGAAGAACGGACTCGCGAAAGAGAAGAGCGCACGAAGCTGTCAATTCACAAAACGGATGTAAGCAGTCACGTTCGGCTGCACATTTATACTGCGCTTGATTAAGAAACATGGACTGTACAGGTCAACCGGCCAATTCATTTCTGTGGCAAAATACGATCGCGCAACCTTTTCCAGCAAAGGCAACAAATAATTTGTGAGGTAACCGACCTTAACCACAATCGCCCGAAACCCCTTTGTTACCAGCATGGAAAGAATTTCAGTTCTCTTCTCCCTTTTCGGCTTAACTGCAGGCCGAAGAGCCCGGTTTCCATTTCTCGTGACTTTTGGTAGCCTAACCTAACAAACCAACAATCGAGTTAATTACTGAGATTACTTTGTCAACCTCTGATTACAAATTTCTATTTCGCTCTGTACAGTTTTTTCAACAATTTCTATTTTCTCTGTACGCCCTGTATTCAATTTAAATGGACAGAATAATAGCTCAAAGTTCTCATTTTCTTTAGAAGGGAGTTTTGCACTTTGGGATCGATTTTATGCGCATGGAATGAAAATGAAAAATACGCTACATTAATGAGAATCTGAAGGAACAGGAAGACTAGATTAAGTTACTCAAGTTGAGGTGAAAACACTGTGAAAGGCGGAGAAGTTCACGTAAGCAGGCTGTTATGTTAAGAGTGGTCATAAAATGCTTAAACCATGGACGTTACCGAGCAAATATTTATTTTAATGTTGTATTGCTAGCGTATAAATAATGTCCGTCTAGTGGAAGTTTCGTCGATTTGACCAAAGTACAGTATTACATCAGCGACTGCCGATTCAGTTCGATACATCTTCACCTCGGTATTTCGTTAAAACGTCTATACGGAAGCGGAGAACAAGCAACTACCGACGCCTTAATTCCCTTATTTTGATATTTTTCGAGGCAACTCCACAAAATACTCCACATCTCACCAAGTTACAAAAATTCGTACGCAATAAATGCCAAATAAAATTTCACGAATAGGTAAAGGAAAAAGATTGAATATAGCGTGTGATGTGCACAGATGGCACTAAAAGAAGCAAGTACCTTCGGCAATGGGTAATACCTGGCATCACCCCCACTCACCAATAACAATGATCAACACGAAAATTGGTTATGATGAGTGTGGAGGGTGGATCGGAAAAAATACCCTTACGGCATGAGGAAATCATGCATTCAGGGTACGGGGGACAGTTCCCTGTTGGCCCGCTGCTTGATTTTTCATGAAGTTGAACTAGAATATCACATCGATAAACCGACAAAAAGATGCCGGGATGGATAGTCACGGCCTGATGGACGTTGCATGCAATGTCTACACATGAAGCAGGACGGTTTATTGGAGGCCAAGTTGGCTGGTTGAGTTTAGCCGCCGGCCATTTGGCTGAAATAGGTGGTTGCTAGCGTTTTGCAACATTTCATTTTCTCAAATTTCATCCGCGTGAGTTATATATCGTACTAATTGTAAGTAGGACGATTAGGCATCATTTTCAAACGTATATTAAGGAGGATCGAAGTTAAAAGTTATCCTCAACTACTCGAGGCATCAATCCCACTGCCAATTCCTTATTCGTGACCAACAAGAAGAAGGAAAGTTCGGTGAAAATTTTAGATGGCAGTTTAATGGCCTATTCAAAAATACGCCATCCTTTAGTCGGAAGGGGACATTGTGATTGATTCTTATTTTTGGCATGTACGAGTAGGAGTTAATTCGGCCCAATCGCTATGATACCACAAAGCATCTCCCTCTTGGTCCATTCAAGTCTATATCTACCCTTGGGCATTTGGCGTCCTTGACGGTTGTGCTCTCGGCCCTTCAACTGAATTGTGGGGAAAACTTCCTCCCCTAGGAGCTGCGAAAGAAGTTCCTTCGTCTGAATGATATGTATCTGTGTATATGTATATATATTTTATTATTATAAGATAATCTACCGGTTAAGGCAGGTTTTGATTGGACACAACCATCACATAATTAACTTGCGACTCCAGACAAAACACAATCTACTCTCGATCAGGTCCCTCTTCATCTCTGTGTACTTCTTTCCTCCCTTCATTCCATCCAACATCCCTATCCTGTTCCTGCCCTTTCCTCGTTTGCCTAACATTCTCCCCTCTATTACCTTCTTCAACATTCCACTACCGCTCAATACGCCTTTCATCCATTTTTCCTGCCTCCTTAGGATTAATATTTACGTAGAGGTGATATGATTGGGATTGTGCATGCATGGCTGGTGAGCTAACACCCCCCACCACACGCCCTTGCGTTGGCTTGCGGGGTATTGTGTAGAAGTAGATGTAGATCTGTGCACGTCATCTTCGATATCCATCCGTGGTCCCTGAACACTTTCAGTCCCATTCATTTTTTTCACCGCAAAAGTCAATCACCTCAAAGGCTATCTAGAACAGATATTTTATAAGTAGTTTGGAAAAAATCATATACTGTAAAAACAAATTTGAAAATTCTGTGAGGAAAAGAAATTCTGCTTTTCTATTAAAAATATATTACATTTAACGCACCTTTTTTGTTGCATTTTAAAAATAGGGGTGTTTCCAAACAGCGGGGAAATAACTTCAAAAACCACATCGACCCTTTGGGGCGAGGATTCGATATATTAATGTATATTTATAGGCACATGCACTTTGGCACCATTGCCTAAGTCGGGAATAGGAGAAATCAGTGATACTCGGTTCCGGTACTTGATGCAATTACCCAGGGTACTGATTGTTCGGAGCCTAGGCTCTGGTAATGATAACGTAATACCATTCCGAAACTCTAGAAAGAGTATAAAAAGTACCGGTAACAGTTTTTCCTGATGTGTGCGTGAAGTGCTGAATACTGACCGTCTATTAAGTATGCGCATGATCCAGATCGCATTATTGGCATTGATACGACATGGCAGTGCACACACCATTCATTATCACTGAAAATTTGGCGATGCAAAAGATCTGCGCTGAACTCATCCTCCCGAAGCTCTTTGGACGGACAACCAAAAGGGCAGAGTCGAGTGCTGTCTTCTGCTTGCGAAGACCTTCGGAGACGAAATCGCGACGATACCCCGACTCCTTTACGGTCCCGAATGGCCACCAGAAGACTAGTTCCTATTCCCTATAAAAGGGGAATCCACCATTCATCATAGGACACCACCATGGAACCGTAAGTGCCGTCTAAGAAGCTTTGTACCCTTAAGGACCTTCCGCCCAGCCTTATGGTCGTAAAAAAAACCGCAAGCAAAAGTTTGTCGACGCTCAAGGGATGTACTCTGAAGAATTCTGAGGTTACGTAACAATGTTTGAAAGAAATGTTTTTGTTAAAGAAACTTTTCATACACCCCATGTACTTAGGTTAGTAATATTTCTACTCCAAAGAGAGGCTGACCAGGAGGCCAAACTGACAAACATAGATTGATGAACAATTTGTACGGTTGAGAAAATTAGCCCACCCCAAATAACTTTCTCATTTCTGGCGAAACTGCATCTCTTTAGCCAGGGTCACCCCTACTGCCTTTCTCCCCAGGCCTTTCTCCGAGTCGACCGCTTAGGAAAGGGAGCCGATGACGAATTTACTCGTTAGATCCGCAAGAATAACCCATCGCCAATCCCCTATCAAACACGCGAGTGCCCTCGTTTGTGCGATCGACATAAATTTCACGCATACGCCACACGACATAACTGCCGGTTTTAACATGACGACCTGCTATTTTGCTTTCAACGAGAAACGACTCCATTATTTTTTCCGCTGGCCCGCAGACGACGTCCCATGATTCACTCGGTCGTTTGACGTCCATCGCTAACACCCTCCCGAACCGACCACCCGACCCAATCTCCCGCCCTCTCCAATCCTGCAAAGGAACAAGCGCCATCTCCACACATTACACGCAAACCACAAGGGGCAATTACCAAGAGGTTGTAGCACGAATTTCACAAGCGGGATACATATGCAATAAATCGCCCACCCCCTCCCCCCGCCCAAAAAAAAGATGAATGGCGATCAACGGCTGAATCGTCTCGTATTTCACTCGTCGATTCACCCTTGAATACAGCGATCGCCTGAATAAATGGCTCTGGCAAACAAAGTGGCAAGGAAATTGAGACTGCCGTTCATCCTCAACATTCCATTTAATCACGGAAAAATGTCAAAATGAATGTGCATATGTATATATATATATATATATATCCCTCCCATGGACTACAACCTTGTCGTGGTGGAAGGGCTTGTGTGTTCCGATGACCCCTAGAGCTGTGCTGGCGGGAGTAATAATAATTACTCCTGGAAGGGTCACCCATGCCAGATAGGTCGAAGGTTAGGAGCCAGACGAAAGGTAGTCCACGCAGCGTCTGTTCCTCAGTGAGGCGGCTGCAATGGCGTCTGATCCCAGTGGGGCGGCCATTAAGTGATGGTGTCACGTTAAAAACACTATTGAGGAAGGCAACGGGAAACCACCTCAATTATGATTCCCAAGAATATTATGATGGGCACTATAGATAATATGAGTCCTGGCAACTACGGGACACGGCCCAAGAGGCCGTGTGTCGTGCCCGGCAGCGGGAGAGGCAAGGCTTCCGCGGTCGTCATCCCACGAAACCCTTGCAGGGAAGAAATAACTTCAGCAGGACAGAAGACTCAGAAGAAGGCGAAAGTAGTTATAATAGGAACCTGGAACGTCAGGACAATGTTGAGGAGAGGCAAATTAGAAAATATTAAGCGAGAGATGGAAAGAGGTAACATAGATGTTTTAGGCCTCTGCGAGGTGAGATGGAAGGATAGCGGGGATTACTGGAGTGACAATTATAGAGTAATATACAGCGGCGGGGATGAGAGCCAACGAGGGGTTGCCGTAATTTTAAATAAAGGGGTAGGAAGAAGCGTAGTCAACATAGAGCAAGCGACAGATAGAATTTTACTCGTAGAGATTGAAGCAGAGCCGACGAACTTGGTCATTATTTAGGTATACATGCCACCGAGCAACCACAAGGAGGAAGAAGTCGATAGGATGTATGATGAGTTAGAGGATATCATCGCGAGTGTTCCTGCAGGGAAACATCTGATAGTGATGGGGGATTGGAATGCGACGGTAGGCGAAGGAAGAGATGGTGGTGAGGTGGGGGACTATGGGTTAGGCACGAGGAATGAACGCGGGGAGAAAGCAATTGAATTCTGCAGGAGACAGGGGTTAGTCATCACTAACACATGGTTTAGACACCACAAAAGGCGTAGGTATACATGGAAAATGCCAGGTGACTCAGAAAGGTATCAGTTAGATTATATTATGGTTAGGCACAGGTTTAGGAACAGTGTGATAAATTCGCACAGTTTCCCAGGAGCGGATGCGGACTCTGACCACAATTTAGTTGTTATGAAATGTAATGTTCGTTTCAAGAAGATAAGGCAAGGGCGGCGGGTTAAAAAATGTAATTTAGAAGCAGTAAATGAATTAACGAGGAAGGAGTATCAGGAGGCTGTAGAGAAAATGATGGATGACGGTAAAGAACTGAGTGCTATCGAAGAAAAATGGGGATGTATCAAGAAAGGGATATTGGAAGCCGCTAAAGACACTATAGGAACCGTTAACGGGAAAAGGATAAGGAAACCATGGGTAACGGATGAGATGATTGCGAAGATGGATGAGAGAAGAAGATGAAAAAATGTAAACACAGAGTTAGGCAAAATGAAGTACAAAGAGTTAAACAATAAATTGAGAAGGGCCACAAATAAAGCAAAAGAAGAATGGTGGAAAACGCAATGCGAGGATATGGAAAGTTTACAGAAGAAGGGTGAAATTGGTGCTCTATACAGCAAGGTTAAGTTATTATCGGGAAGTAAGAAGGCAAGAGCTGTGCTAACAGTTAAAGATAAATGGGGTAAGATAATAGTTGAACCAGGAAAAATCCAAGAGAGATGGAAGGAATATATAGAAACACTGTATGGTAAAGAACTTAGGCCGACAAGGTTAGACATAGAAAAGGAACATGACGTAGAAGAAGATAGCTTAGGTCCAGGCATACTCGACGATGAAATAGAAAGGGCATTAAAGGAGATGAAAGCAAATAAGGCTGTGGGGGTGGACAATATTCCTGTAGAAATGTTGAAATGGTTAGGGAAAGGTGGGAAAAAGGCCATATATGGACTGATTCGTAGTATCTATGAGGAAGGAATCTGGCCGGAAGATTTTGTGAGATCGGTGTTAGTTCCTATTCCAAAAAAGGCAAAGGCTTCGTCATGTGAGAATTACAGAACAATAAGTTTGATATCCCACGCAGCTAAAGTTATTCTCAGGATCATCAACAAAAGGATAGAGAGTAAGGCAAATGATTACTTAGGGGATGATCAGTTTGGGTTCAGGAAAGGAAGAGGTACGCGTGATGCCATTGCAGTAATGAGATCACTAGTCGAGAGGAATATAGAATACAATCAGGACGTTTTTGCCTGTTTTGTAGATTTCGAAAAAGCGTTTGATAGAGTGAATTGGGAAAAATTAATGCGTGTATTGCAGAAAATAGGAATGGATTGGAGGGACAGGAGACTGATCCGCAACCTGTACATGTCTCAGACTGCTCAGGTGCGAGTGGGGAACGGAGAGTCTGGATGGGCAGTGTTAGGAAGAGGTGTAAGGCAGGGTTGCCCATTGTCACCGGTACTATTCAACGTATATGTAGAGGAAATGATTAAAGAGGCATGGGAAGAACTGGAGGTAGGAATGAAAGTCGGAGGGGAACTCGTAAAATCGGTTAGGTTTGCTGATGACCAAGCATTAGTTGCTCAGTCAGCCAAGGGGTTGCAAGCATTGTTGAGTGAATTGGAGGTTCAGTGCGATAAATATGGGATGAGAATCAATATTAATAAAACAAAGGTTATGCGATTTTCCAGAAAGAAAAAGGCTAAGCTAAATATTAAAATAGGCGGGGAAAGAATAGAGCAGGTAGAGCAGTTTACATATCTCGGAAGTGTTTTGGACCAATACGGTCAAAGTGGTAGGGACGTAAGGAGAAGAATTGCGCTAGGCAAGGAGGCTTTCTCAAGGAGGAGGGAGTTGATGACGGGGACGTTGAGTAGGGATGTTAAGACAAGACTCGTAAAAACTCTGATATGGAGCGTAGCTATGTACGGCGCGGAAACGTGGTCGCTGAAGCAGGAGGATAGACGTAGATTGGAGGCTTTTGAAATGTGGGTGTGGAGAAGAATGGAGAAGGTGAAATGGACCGAAAGGAAAACAAATGAGGAAGTACTGGAAATGGTGGGTGAGGAGAGGGGTTTGTTGAGAGAAATCCTATGGAGGCAGGAAAAATGGATGAAAGGCGTATTGAGCGGTAGTGGAATGTTGAAGAGGGTAATAGAGGGGAGAATGTTGGGCAAGCGAGATAAGGGTAGGAACAGGATAGGGATGTTGGCCCGTCCTCTTCGCCGCCTGCCGAGCATTCTTCCATCCAAAACCCCACTGTCCCTTCATGTTGTCTCTGCCCATTTTTCTGTTTTTATTTTGGATTTACCATGTTAACTTCCTCTCCTCGCCCATCGTCGCCGTTTTCATCCTTAATTTTATGGGAACATATTGGTGTTCAAAATAAAATATTATGACGGTAAATAGTCTGTGACCAACTGGATGAGGGAATTTGTCACCGTACACCGCGCCGTACATAGCTACGCTCCATATCAGAGTTTTTAGGAGTCTTGTCTTAACATCCCTACTCAACGTCCCCGTCATCAACTCCCTCCTCTTTGAGAAAGCCTCCTTGCCTAGCGCAATTCTTCTCCTTACGTCCCTAACACTTTGACCGTGTTGGTCGAAAACACTTCCGAGATATGTAAACTGTTCTACCTGCTCTATTTTTTCCCCGCCTATTTTAATATTTAGCTTAGCCTTTTTCTTTCTGGAAAATCGCATAACCTTTGTTTTATTCATATTGATTCTCATCCCATATTTATCGCACTGAACCTCCAATTCACTCAGTAATGCTTGCAACCCCTTGGCTGACTGAGCAACTAATGCCTGGTCATCAGCAAACCTAACCGATTTTACGAATTCCCCTCCGACTTTCATTCCTACCTCCAATTCTTCCCATGCTTCTTTAATCATTTCCTCTACGTATACGTTGAACAGTACCGGTGACAATGGGCAACCCTGCCTTACACCTCTTCCTAACACTGCCCATCCGGACTCTCCGTTCCCCACTCGCTACCTGAGCAGTCTGAGACATGTACAGTTTGCGGATGAGTCTCCTGTCCCTCCAATCCATTCCTATTTTCTGCAATGCACACATTAATTTTTCCCAATTCACTCTATCAAACGCTTTTTCGAAATCTACAAAACAGGCAAAAACGTCCTGATTGTATTCTATATTCCTCTCGACTAGTGATCTCATTACTGCAATGGCATCACGCGCACCTCTTCCTTTCCTGAACCCAAACTGATCATCCCCTAAGTAATCATTTGCCTTACTCTCGATCCTTTTGTTGATGATCCTGAGAATAGCTTTAGCTGCGTGGGATATCAAACTTATTGTTCTGTAATCCTCACATGACGAAGCCTTTGCCTTTTTTGGAATAGGAACTAACACCGATCTCACAAAATCTTCCGGCCAGATTCCTTCCTCATAGATACTACGAATCAGTCCATATATGGCCTTCTTCCCACCTTTCCCTAACCATTTCAACATTTCTACAGGAATATTGTCCACCCCCACAGCCTTATTTGCTTTATCTCCTTTAATGCCCTTTCTATTTCATCGTCGAGTATGCCTGGACCTAAGCTATCTTCTTCTACGTCATGTTCCTTCTCTATGTCTAACCTTGTCGGCCTAAGTTCTTTACCATGAAGTGTTTCTATATATTCCTTCCATCTCTCTTGGATTTTTCCTGGTTCAACTATTATCTTACCCCATTTATCTTTAGCTGTTAGCACAGATCCTGCCTTCTTACTTCCCGATAATAACTTAACCTTGCTGTATAGAGCATATATATATATATATATATATATATATATATATATATATATATATATATATAATTAATAATAATGTATTATATGCAATACATTTTATGATCTATATTTAGATATTGATCATTGGATATACCTGTATGTACAAATCCAAAATAAACGAAGTGGTTTTCCTCTGCTAGGCGAAATGAAGGCATATGTAGTCTCGCCCTCTCAGACTGTGTCCTTAAATGCATATCTTATTTAATACAGTATGTCTCTTTCCTTCCTTCCGCTGTCGCCGTCGTGGGATGGATTTGCCCCATTTGTGGGATAGAGCACCAATTTCACCCTTCTTCTGTAAACTTTCCATATCCTCGCATTGCGTTTTCCACCATTCTTCTTTTGCTTTATTTGTGGCCCTTCTTAATTTATTGTTTAGCTCTTTGTACTTCATTTTGCCTAACTCTGTGTTTACATTTTTCCATCTTCTTCTCTCATCCATCTTTGCAATCATCTCATCCGTTACCCATGGTTTCCTTATCCTGCTGATACTCCTTCCTAATCCATTTACTGCTTCTAAATTCCATTTCCTAACCCGCCGCCCTTGCCTTATCTTCTTGAAACGAACGTTACATTTCATAACAACTAAATTGTGGTCAGAGTCCGCATCCGCTCCTGGGAAACTGTGCGAATTTATCACACTGTTCCTACACCTGTGCCTAACCATAATATAATCTAACTGATACCTTTCTGAGTCACCTGGCATTTTCCATGTATACCTACGCCTTTTGTGGTGCCTAAACCATGTGTTAGTGATGACTAACCCCTGTCTCCTGCAGAATTCAATTACTTTCTCTCCGCGTTCATTCCTCGGTCCTAACCCATAGTCCCCCACCTCACTACCATCTCTTCCTTCGCCTACCGTCGCATTCCAATCCCCCATCACTATCAAATGTTTCCCTGCAGGAACACTCGCGATGATATCCTCCAACTCATCATACATCCTATCGACTTCTTCCTCCTTGTGGTTGCTCGGTGGCATGTATACCTGAACAATGACCAAGTTCGTCGCTTCTGCTTTAATCTCTACGAGTAAAGATCTATCTGTGGCTTGCCCTATGTTGACTACGCTTCTTCCTACCCCTTTATTTAAAATTACGGCAACCCCTCGTTGGCTCTTGTCCCCGCCGCTGTATATCACTATATATATATATATATATATATATATATATATATATATATATATATATATATATATATATATATATATATATATATATATACACACACACATTCAAATACTAAGTCCCGCCATACGGCGCACAAATATTCATTCAAACATAGAAATAGGTATAAGGAAAGGGGAAGACGAACACACGAACGACGGAGAGGTGGGGAAGGCGGAATCGAGCAGATCACAAGTGTAAAAATAATGCATACATGCTTGTAGAACTTCAGAAGCACTCCAGATTGCATGCGCAGGTTTGAGGTCGTTGCATTCGGTCCTCTAGTGCTATGACAACGCGAGATAAACAGCGTGCTGTTATCGAAACTTTGCCTTCTTCTTATCGTCCGAGGTGTAATGATTACCCTTGATGTGTCCCTTGAGTTGGAAAAAAAATAATAATCGCAAGGCGCAAGATCGGGGGAATAAGGAGGCTTTTGTTTGTTCTCGTCAGTGTGGTATGGCGTGGTACTCCTCGTTCACGGATGTTACGGAATCCTAATTGCTAAATAATTAAGCCGACACGTTCATTGGATATTCCGATATGGTTTGCGATACGCTTTTGAGTGATTTGCCGGTCATTTTGAATCAGATCTTCGACGAGTTTGCGGTGTTTATCGTCTGAAGCAGTGATCGGACGTCCGTTGCGTGTTTGACCAACAATTATGGCTTTTCCATGCTCGCAATATGTACTTTCTTTCGTGTGATTAAGGTTTGTCGAGTGCATGAACAAACTAATATTTGTGTAGAGGTAACATGATTTGCTTTTGTATGTGGTTGTATTCTAGTTTAAGGGTGGTGACCCAGCACCCCCGCCACACACCCTTGCGGCGTTTTGCGGAATAGACATAGATTCCTAAATATGAGGTCACCCGCGGCCACGTCCATCCCGATCCCGCCTTCCAATATTTATGGTCAGGATTAAGACTCTCAGATAATTTTCTTCGAAGGTTTTCTCGATCCATGACTTCTTTTCAAACCATTTGCCATTCTCTCCTACGCATCTGCTGAGCGAGTCCACTCAAATCCATTGAAATGACAAAAAGCAAACAGGGCAGAGTGGAAAGAATAGTAACACAAATAATAACTTATCTCATTTATATCCTCCTCATCTATCCGAATAAGGAACCGCAATAAGGGTACGACGAGGGCATTAGTTTGCAAGAAAAATCTGATGCCACCATAAGTCACCAACCAAAATTCAACTTAAGAATGCCGCTGAGTTGACGGATGTAAGTTCAGACATACCATCTCTTTAATAACATCGAGTTCCCGCTGCCGCGCTCATAGATGGCGTCATTACCTCACTTAAAATAAAGGCCCACATCCGGTCGAAACGTCGGAATACGTATTTCTAAGCGGTTGTATTGGCGAGTAATATTGTTGACTTGAAATAATGGCCGGAGGAACGGCCACGCCTTTGTTGGGTTCGCCAATCGAAGGGCGTGGGTGGATCTTGGGCGGGCGGGGAGGAAGCAAGGGGTGGGGGAGGGGTTCGAGGTCACACGCAGAGCACTTCCCTTATTCGCCCCCTTGGGCGCCGAAGTGCTCACCAAGGGTCAAATGAGAAGAGGGAGTGCGTGTGTGGAGGCTGAAGAGGGATTGTTTTGACCGTAGAGCACAGATTGAGAAATGCAGGGTGCGTGAAAGAATGAGAAAGGGAAATGGAGGTGGGGAGGACGAAGCAGGCAAAACGGTCACCGGCCCTTATACGTGGTTACAAACGGGGGTCGCCCTTGAGAAGGCCACGGGCAATGCGACGACGGCAAACTACCCCGGCGACCACATTGATGCCTGGAGAAATACGGCTGTCGTGGTAATTCCCGATTAACCAACCGTGTAGTACCATTGAAATATTCCACAGAATCCTGGAATAAAACATTCATTTAAACAATTTCCGTAAGGTTTGGGATGTGACTGGCTTAGGTTTTGAATAAAAAAAACCTTCTCGCAAAATGACCTTGTCTCCACAATCAACTCTAATTTGAATTGAGACCCAAGCTGACTGTGGCCGAGGGTCGCAGAGGTCGGGAGGGGCCCTCGCAACATACACTTAAGCAACTTATACTTTGGTAATTATTTACTTAAGAGTACAAGTGAAAGACTCCGACGCAAGGAAAGGTCGAACATATACGGCGGGCGGATGACCTGACACCCCCCCGCCACACGCCCTTGCGGCAGATTGTGGGGTATTAAATAGATGTAGTTGTAAGGCAGGGGGATGCAAGGCTGATGGGGATTTGAATGGAAAGAATTATCTGCAGTCTGCGCCTAATCGCCAAGAGTGGAGTGAAGAAGGGACGCGAACGAGCGTGCAACTGTCCACTCCCACAAATAAGGATCAGAGCGAAATTGAGTGTACACACAAAATCATTATTACATCTATTTCATCGCAAATCATCAATCATTCATCACTGTGATTGATGAATCAAATGGTCAACTGCCGTTTAAGGTATGTTTTGCATGGCCTCAAACCCAACAGCACCTCATTTCTTAGCCTCGCCTAACGAGACAAAACCTGGCACCCGACAATAAAAGAAACCCTCCTTCGATTCCGCTACCTCCCTTCACTCCCAGCACGCCCATCCTATTCCTAACCCTTGCTTCTTCTGCATCAGCCCCTTCTTCCTCCGATGGGTTTTTCATAACGATCATCTCTCATCCTCCACTATTACTCCTCCGCGCCGATTATTCTCCTCTTTCGTGGGGTGATCGAGACGGTGCGATGGCTAGCGTGCTGGCTTCCCACACAGAGGGCCCGGGTGCGAATCTTGAAGGCGGAAGGAACTTCTTCGGTTGCATCCAGATCCCTACTTGATGTGTTTTATGGAAAGCACTTTGAGTGAGTGCGCCGTCCGTCGGATGGGGCGTTAAGCTCTTTGACCTCTAGGCACCTTTGGTTGAGAGTGGGCCAATGCCGACGCCGGGTTTCTCTTCACCCATCCTCCTTTCCCATCCATCCCTAATGGTGCAAATGACTTCGGCTGTCGGTCGCCGCCTTCCCTAATAACTACTGCTAACCCTCCTTCGTATCGACAATTCAACTAACATAAGGTTTAATGCACATGTTTCAACATGAAACAGCTACCGCAACATTGGGCCCAAATGAATGAAATTTTTACTAAGTATAGATTATGCATTTGGCTATACAATGTGGCTTAATGCTAAAATTTTGGACAAAAATTTATGCAAATTAAACTTTTATTGGATTAATTAAACATACATTCTTGGATAGACGTCGTCTCTAGGCTAAATTACGTATTGAATTGGCCTTGAATGTTAGGCGTGACATAGTTCACATAATTCACAACGGTAGTACCCAAGGACGCCGCATCCACGGTATGTAATACGCGTGAATGCATTGGCCCTTCTTCAGTGGATGAACGTCAAGTGTCGGGCTTCTCATTATTCCCTTTTGGCTCATATCAGCATTTCGACAACTTCTTTCCCGATATAAATCAGTGCATCAGCGATGGCGGGCACGTAAACATTTGGCAGAGGGAATGGAATGTCGGCAATCTCCTCTTCGATGTTCGCTTCCGCGCGGATGGATTACGTGCTCAATAATTAGATAATTATTCGGAGATGTCCACAGAGATGAGTCATGAGCGTGCATGACCGGGTCCTCGAATTATTTATTTCGGGGCTCGCGGGGCGCACGCACGTATTCCCGCCCTCCCTCGCCTCTGGTGCTTCGTGCGACCCCGATAGGCCTCATTTCGCTTCGACGCACCCCGAGGCCGGACCACCGCCACAGTGGACACGGCACCACGACTGAGCCTCGAACCATTCGACCTTTAGGTAGGGAAGCTTTGCGCGATAGTCACCTGACTAACCCGACCGGCACGCATTAAATGCTTCTTGCTTTCATTCATAACCTCGAGGAGGAAATCTTAAAATAATTCAAGCTCGTAAATTCGCTTTTTTATAGAACTTTAGAGAAGAGACGTGTCTCTGATTCATTCATAAATTTTCACCGGATGAAGCAAGAGCAATGATGAATCCGTGCTACCATTAAGAATGTCATCATAAGATCTCGGCACTGGTGGAAGACGAGTTTTCGGGAACGCAAAAAAAGGAAAGTAATGAATTCCTTTTATCTGAAAGTCAAGGTAAACCCAACGGATGAACCCACTCGTATGTTGGCGTGATCGACTTCTTGCGACTGTTACTCTACTTTTTGCCTGATTCCTCGTCCTGCCAACGCTGGGTGTGACTGGATTATTTCCTCGGTGACAAACTCCATAAAATGAGTTCATTTTGGCGCTGAGTATTCGTGTCCCCGAGGACCTTAGGTAATAGTCATTACGTGCGGCGTGGTACTCATTAGAACCATGCAGCTTTATTCCACTTTTCCCCGCATTTTATTTAAATTCTTTCAGGTAGATTCTTTCACAAAATTCTTTAAGGTAGATCAGACGACAAAGAAAAGGAAGATAAGATTCAGTACATATAGATACAAGTACTCGTTCTTTCCCCGAGCAATCAGGAATCATAATGACAAGAAAGCAGAGTCACTGTAGAAAGATTAAAGATATTCCATTTACAAGTAAGGACATGATTAAACGTTGCGTAGACATAAGGTGTATTCGTAGGTTCATGTGTATGTTAGTTGATAGTGTATTTCATATTTCATTTAGGTTAAAATGGCTTTCGAAAGAATGTACACGTCTCTGTGGGCGTAGATTTGTATGAATTTGTTGGTTCTGCAAGCGGTATTATTCTCATTTACAGGTGGCAACTTAGCATCCCCCGCCACAACCCCTTGTTTCGTTTCGAGGTATTGTGTAGATGTAGATGCTTCCTTGAAAGGGCCCAAAATGCTCGCCGAATAATGGTCCGCAGGGGCGGAGGTTTAATTTGCAAAGAGGTGCAAAATCGCTGGCCCCGGTGGCGGCGGGGTAACGTCCTTGTCTGCCGACCCAGAGGTCGTGGGTTCGATTGGGTGGTTTTTCCTGCACCTAGGGCTTGGGTGTACGTAATTGTCAAACTGTTATATCGACGTTCAAATTCTGATGTAAAGGTCGAAGTGCTATGTTTTCGGACTAATACAAAATAAATTATAGGCAATTTGCACAAGGACAAAAACTGTAAGCATTAAGGCATAGTACTCTTATTATAAAGTTAACGATACATTTGCTAAATACGCATGCAGTGCACGCCGACAGAAAGTGACCTCCGCTTCTTCCAGTGGTGCTGCCATCATCGGGGTCCAGCCCGAAGATTCGAAACTTTGATGTCATTCCTCATCTCTGCGCTGAGCCGCCTGCCTACATCGCCAATTTACTTCCAACTCTACACACATGCTAAACATCACTTCTCCTGTGCACCACTTTTCTCCTCCTGAACACTCATCGCGAATTCATTGCGGGAATTACGAAATTTCCTTTTCTTTCTTTTGGCGTACGCAAAGGGAACTTTATAAACGTTTCAGTAGTACTCCTGAATGCACTCTTGCCCTCCTCACACGTGCTCTCTGTATGAGCTTTCCCTCGCTCGGTAATGAGACCCATTTATATTCTCTCGCCCCTGTCCAAAAGAGAATTAAACTTGCCTCGCTATGGTAGTATTTCCGCATTATAAAATGTATTTTCTCCCATTAATTAATAACGGCGGCTTCTATTGCCACCCCGGGGTTTTTTTTAAGTGGCTTGTGTGTTACGTCGAGAACTCTTTTTGAGTTTCATTCTGGCAAATTCCCTCGTTTCTCGTGAAAATTTCAACAATATTAGTAAAGCAAAAAATTGCTGCGGAATTATTCTTCAATAAATTAATCGAAAAAGAGTGTGACCTTTGAAATGACTTTTAGCCGAAATGTTTTACCTCCTCCTGGTACTCATTAGCAAAAAGAGTCTCAAACCTGCACCCCAAAGCCTCCCGACGTCGCCACTTGATTATTCCTGGTCTTTCCAGGGGAGCGTTGAATTTTCATGGCTAAGTCTTTCCCTGCTTAAGCCGACTCAGTATTTCCAAAGGAGCCCAACAGTCCGCCGCGGCACTCCACGAGTAAATCCCATTGCCGCCGCTAACACTTCTTTTGTTTCCTTTCCTCTGTTAACCGAAGTCCGGAATAATGTCGTGGAACGCACGAGAGAGTTGCACTCATGAGTTTTACTTCATCAGAACCAGTATTCCTCAGCCAGCGCATCATGAGAATGGGCGGCTTAATGAAGTACTTATACTACGTAGACGTAAATTCGGAATAAAGTTTTCGGATGCCCAAATTTTCATAATTTACAAGGACTGTAGTGCGATGGAACTTCACTCAAACGAATAATTACGTTTTAATTTTCGGTTCGAATAATTTAATTCCTTTGCCTTCCAAATGCTAATATTGACAAAACTTAATTTGGCAACATTTAATTCGAGCCAAGGCTTTGTGGAATTCTTCTGCGGTTAGAAACATTTCAAAAATTAGGTAAACGGAGCCCCATGGAGAACAACAGCTTCAATAATTACTACACCGGGGCAATTTCAGGAATTAGAATTCCGAGTGCGCTGTAGGAACTACAGTCCACAATGTTGATTCCTGAAGATGTTACTGTGTCACGGAACTATTAAATTCATATATTATATTCAACAGCACTTATATAGCTTTAGAAATTTTCCAGGCAATACTAATTTTCTCCATTTTTTTCGATTTTCCTAATTTTTATAATTTACTGCGTCTACAATTAACAATTTCTGAGTGTAAAAAAATCATTGGCCTTGCTCGAGATTTGAACGGGGCTTTGGGGGCTCTAAAAGAACAAGGCGCTGTGACGAAATGTCGTGCGTACAACGTCACAGGCATTCGTTAGCGTAGGAATTAACGGTTGACTCCGTCTAAAAGTCACTGTCGCGGCCCCTCCCACAGTTCCTTAGAATATTACTACGCCTAGTTTGTGAGTTCAATTTTATTCCTCTAAGTATCCTCCCGTTACCAATAAACTACAGCAGTGGACATAAACTAATCATTTCACTGTCTCATTAATAAAATCTGGTGCTGCGTTATTTTTTTAGGGCAAACTCCAGCCTCCTTGGAAAAACATTACTAGGAGAATGGTTAGCGTTTCTCGACAGCCCTGGGAAAAAAGGACTCGACACCCTGTTCAGAGGAAAAGCGGAGAATTACTCTCGAGTTCCGTTCAAAAGTCGCCATTCCGACCATTTGAGCAAACTTTCTCTCTCTCTCTCCGTTTCCAAGAGATGAGAATGTTTGAGCTCTCGTGAGTCTCCGGGACGATGGAGTGAGCATTCTCAAACTCCGCCACGCCCTGCACTTTGCGTTGGCGCGGGCGCCTCAAGAAGGGCCGCGCACTTCTTACGAATGTCTTCATTGCAATGCCCACAAGTCGTCGACTCTCGAACCAACACGCAACTCGGCCAACTTAACGAAAATGTTTTATCTGTGTCACACAAGTTTATATAAAAAGCATCGCGAAAGGTTCAGCTTTATTTCAGATATTGCCTCAATGTAATACAGTGCCTCAAAATTCTTCAGTGTACATTCTTTCTACATCTACAAAATACCCCGCAAGCCGCCGTAGGAGCGTGTAACGGAGGGTGTTTCTTGTAAAATTTGCGAAACAGCTAATAAAAAGTTAGGATTCATAAAAAGAATACTTGAGAATTATAATGAAAGGGTCAAGGAGCCTTGATATTTCACGGCCTAACACCCACCGCCACATGCCTTGCGGGGTATTACGTAGGTGTAGAGATGCCATATACGCCTACAGTATACAGTAAGGTGAGAGATAACTAGCGTGAAATAACGAAGCTCCTTGACTCTGTCATTAGCACATCCCGAGTACTCTTCTTTTGAATCCTAACTCTTTTTTAGCTACTATATTCCGCAAATTTCACGAATGAATGCTTTGAGTGTCAATACACTTCTGTCTGAGGGTTTTCCACGATTCGAAGGCTACCTGGTAGACGCCACAATGGTCCGCTTAGGATCCCACGTTAGTAGTGTCCATTGAGAGAGAGAGGATTTCACTTTTGGGGATAGGAAATGATTGTCTGCTGGTGCCAAGTCGGAAGTGTGAAGGGGTTGGAGGTCGTCGCGATGCAGTTGCAGAAGTTCTTTGCGAGAAGACTTTCTCGACTCAGCTCTTTCGATTACTCTCGGCGCGCAAACTCATACACACATTCGTCATTTGAAACATTTTCTCTACACATTACTTTATTCCCACAGTTCACCTTTTTGATCACCATACACGATAACAACAATTAATAAATATTGCCGATAATATTTTGCATATTTTCGAGTCCAGCGTCAGTTTTTTGCTTTTAAATCTTCCAAACAATAAGAGGGCCTAGTGAAAACTTTGTTGCAATTTTCCACAGTTAAAACTTTATTGCCGACCATGGTTTCGATACACTGTATCATCTTCAGGTGGGCACCTGAAGATGATACAGTGTATCGAAACCATGGTCGGCAATAAAGTTTTAACTGTGGAAAATTGCAACAAAGTTTTCATTATGTCTCGATTCCACAATATCACGCCTGATTCTTCACTTTTCGTAAGAGGGCCTAGTTTCTAAAAACCTACTCTTCCATTCTTTCTTATTGTTACCACACGCAAAAAGGCTGAAAATACAAATTCCGTGCATGAACCACGATTCGTAACGCTATCCTTCGTCTTCGTGATCATGTGAACGGTGAATAGAGCAAGTAAAATCAACTCCAAGCCAAAAAACTCAATTCTTTCGTAATTTAATCGGAAAACTTAAATGCTGCTTCGTGAAAATTCGAATCAATTGCAATAAAAGTAATTCCAAGTTCTGGCTCTCTCTTCAAATGTCTTTTTAGGACCAATGAGACCTCACATTCCAAAATCGCCTGTTCTGCGCAAAAACTCATTATTTACACCACTCTTACGTAGAACAATAAATATAATTGCCTCACTGTAAACGGTAATAGCTTTTCGATTTGTGTCCGCAAAACATGCATCAGTAAAAACGCAGCGCCGCTGACATGGACACGGAAACACTCCGAAAACGATGCAAATGTGTTCACGGAATATTCTTATTTTCGTTGATGGTTTCAGGCGTCAATTTATGGAATCGACGCATATTGGAAATGCAAAAATTGTTACTTTGCGATTCCACAGAATATACATTTGAATACGACGGTCGAAGTCACTCGAAGATGACGCTGAATGTCGAAACCCGGGTCGTATCGAAATAAATGGAAGCACAAAGTTACTATTTTTTCATTTCCAATCCGCATTTTCGCTGAAACCCTTACCACTCAATAAAGAAAGATAAAAGCAGCATCACTCAATAGAGAAGCCGAGTAGTTGCATTTCACGTCATTCATCCACTGCCCATCTTCAAGAATCACTTAACCTATTGGTTTGGGTGAATAGTCGAGGATTATTGGACAGGAGATCCAAACAGTGACAAATGTTACCATTCGTGAAACTTATTCACCTGTGAATTGGGCACGGTGGACTGACGTTTTTACCTTTGTCTTTGGGTGCTGAGACTTTGACTGTGACTATACTTCACCAATTAAAGCCGTGTCCACGTAAAAGTATAATTTCCCCTTCTCACTTTTCAATCCTGCATGACCTGTCCTTTTAAGGTTCGGGGCCTTCGAATAAATGGCTGTGGTTCACTTTATTCCCTTATCTCGCAGAGCAAGTAACTAATTCATTGGGTGAATTAACTCTTGTTCCGATTCACGCCGGGTTTCTCCCCACCCTTCATCTTTTCCTGTGCATCTGTAATGGCGCAAATGACCTCAGCTGTCGGTCGCCTCCCATTAAAGCTGCCGACGGAAGAAGGAGGAAAGATGGGGTCAAGGTTATTTTTTTAAATTTTTTACTATTGTTCGGAAGTCCGAAAACAGCACTTCGCCCTTCACATCAGACTTGGGACAATGAAATACGACAGAAGATAGCGAATTATAACATCAAATGCAGCAAAATACAACGGCAGAGACGTTGAACACAGAAGATAATGCATTTCGCGATCCCTGCCAACCCTTCCTCCATCTTTAGAAAGATCTTTCTAAATATGACGTCCTTCCTCAAAATAAAAGCTTCTACCTTCGATTTAATTACCTTCCTCCATCTTTCCTCCTTCCGTCCAAACCACCTCTCACCCCTCCCTCTCCCTTCCGCCCTTTCCTTCCCCCTTTCCTCCTCCGCTGAAACAGGCACGTACAAGTCAGCACACATCTGCGTTTTCCCCTCAAGATGGTGTAGTGCATCGAAACCGGTCGTGGTTCAAACAAAGATCTTGTGGATAGGTGCTATTACTTGTTCATTATTATGCTACAAATTCCCCAGATCACGCATGAAACTACGCAAATGTGATAATTATATATGTGTGTGTGTGAGTATATATATATATATATATATATATATATACATTATTATTATTATTATTATTATTATTAGGTAATCTACCGGTTAAGGTAGGTTTTTTTTGGATGGACACAACTATCAAATAAACATTTTGTGACTCCCCACCTAGCAAATTATCTATATCAGGTCCCTCTTCATCTCGGTGTACTTCTTTCCTCCCTTCATCCCGTCCAATATCCCTATCCTGTAAACTTTCCATATCCTCGCATTGCGTTTATATATATATATATATATATATATATATATATATATATATATATATATATATATATATATATATATGACGGAAGTACTGTTAGGATATGCAGAGATTTTAGACTTTCTTCGACCTTTTTTTGCACTCGAGAAATCAGTTTTAAATGACCCGAGCAGACCGCCTCACCATTAAAAACAAAGGCCGCTTGCACCGAAACTATCATCTGAACATCTCCCCACCGTTCGTTTGTCAAAGCCGAGTTTCTTTTAACGTAGCTCTGCGCAGCTTTCCCACTTGTTATCCCTCGAGAGTCATGCCCGGCTGAGTGAGTGACGAGTGTTATTTCTCCCGTTCCGCCTCTCCGTCGGCTGAGATGGCGTTTACGTCCGTTGCCGCATTGCTGCCATGAGACGGGAGACCTTGGTCGTCCTTGCGAGAGGGGGGGTCGCCAGGAGGGGGGAACGGAGGGTGGGAGGTGCGGGGTCGGCGGCAAAGGACGACCTGAGACCTCGCGCGGCGCACTCTTTCCGCATGCGCAGACTTCCGCAGCTTTAAACTTGGACCACGGAATGCATATGAAGCCATCAAGTCCAAATATCGGCTTCCCTTCAACTGTATTAACTTTCCTGCCGTTGGCTCACACATTTGGACCACTGCATTAAATAAATACAGGCTGTAAGCATTCATTCATCATCTTAGGAAATGAATAACTCCTCATAAAAAAATATCTCGCCGTAACTATTTGGAAAATTAATTGAATTAGGCAAACATTATTTCGCACTTCTCGTTTCCACAAAATACCATTACTCTCACATCCCGGAAATACAATTAAAAACGACATTTGCAGGCTGAAATCCGAGTTGAGAGGATGAAATGACGTTAAATTGAATAATAGTTAAATTTACATTTTTACATGTAACTCATCCGTTGCTAGATACCAGCTTACTTAAAAAATTACTCAAATTAAAATTGAAAATTAAAAATTCAAGTCGATTCTTCAGTAAACGTGCAGCTTTTCTTCGAAACTCGTTTCATTGCGAAATTAGGTCAGACCCTGTGTGCAAGGCACCGTGCATTCGACGCACATTCGAATTCGGGCCCAACCAACGCTTAATAATACTCCTCCTTTCCTGCTTTCCATTTTCAAATGTCACCAGAAGTCCTTTCTACATCTTCATAATACCTAACAAGCCACCGCAAGGGCTTGTGGCGGGGGGTGTTAGGTCACCGCCCGTAAACAGAATGAAAGCAAAACGTCTTCCGGATTTTCTTCCAGCCATTCGATCTTCTACATCTTCATCTACATAATACCCCGCAAGCCGCCGCAAGGGGATGTGGTAGGGGGGGTTTTATGTCACCACCCGCAAAAGACAATTCAACCACACACAAAATCAACAAATTCACGCATATAAAGATACAAAAAATATCAACTAACACACACAAATGCACCTACAAATGAAGTAAAAATTTATCCAAGAATTTGGTGCACCAAGACTACTTCCAATCTGGCATGCGGATGTTCCGAAAGAGTTTTCCTAATATTACGGAATAATCGGTGATATTTCGCAATTGCCGAGAAAATTTTGCATAGAGCCTTAACGGTAATAAAAGTGACACTCAGAAGATTCATTTTTGGGTGCAATCGAATAAAATGAGAATGGTGAGAAAATGAAAACATTATTTATCCTCCAATCGCTGAATGTGGGAAAGTGCAACCTAGCACGGGTGCATCTGACCGCCAACAAAAGCAGAGCTTGCGGCACTGGGAGGCGGAGGGATGGGAAGAGGGGGGGCACGGGAGAGGGGGGGTTTGGGTCAACGATCACTAGGGGGGGGCGTAAAATATGCCTCTCTCCCGCACCTCGCTATTTACGAACGAAATACAGAAACAATATTTATCAAGTACACATTCTCGACACTATTGGAAGAATTAGGAAGGGAGATACTAGTTGACGGCAGGTACAGGTTAAATTGACTGCGTAAATTTGAAGCAGGTTACATATTTGAGGATATTAAGGACATATTACAGGCCCCCCCCCTTATTATGTTAGATCAGATCCCGTACGTACAATCAGGGAAATTAATTGTAGAACAGATAGATTTAAAATGTTGTTTTTCCTGAAACCATTAGAGATCATGATAGAAATGATAGCAATCTTACATGGGAGGTCATTAGAATTGGTACTTAATATGTTTTCTCCATTTCCGGCATATCATTCTTTTTATTTAACAGACCCATCTTTTTTACATTTCCACAGGATGATTGAAATATACGCATCCAGTTATTGAATATTTTGTCTATGAATATTACTTTATTCCGTGTGTTTGGAATTTTTCGTGTGCATGATGAAACATAATATTGGTGTGGAAGTGACATGATTGGGAGGTTGTATTCATGGCTGTTGACCTAACACCCCCCGCCACACGCCCTCGCGGCGGCTTTCGGAGCATTGTGTAGACGTAGATGAGCCATTGAATATTGAGCCTTAAGCATCAAACGAAACATTATTCGTGGATTTGGAATGGAGGCGACCGCGAGTCCGCGCACGTTTTGAAGTGGACTCCTCCTCGAGGGAGATCCGCACACAAATCCCCCTTTCGCCAATGAATACCTGATGCACTTCGGATCTCCCTTCCTGAAAAGGACTGCACCCGCGACACCCGCTTTGGTTCGCCCTTCTGCCTGCGCCAATCTTCCCACCCCCCACCCACACGTGCCCAGTCACCAACATGAAACATTTGACTATGGAGGAGAAAAATAGCATTTCTATCCGAAATTGACGCTAAAAGTTGACAGTGCAAACTTCACTGTGCATTAAATTTGTAGTCTGTTTTTATAAACAATTTATGAATTTAAATATATCGATTGTTTTCAAAATAACTTTATTTTTTAAACTTCGTTTCACTTTTGTCCCGACTTGGGTTCCCTGCGGCTCTTCCGTGGAATAATTCAAGGCATCTGATGAGTATTTGTTCATATCGTAAGAAAATCAACAAGGATCTACATCTGCATGGTACCTCGCAAGTCGCCCTAAGGGTGTGTGGCGGGGGGTGTTAGGTCACCGCCCGTAAAGGCGAATAAAACCGCATGCAACACACAAGTTCATGCCAATGTACGCACACAAAGTCGTATGTATTCGTGCTAAAACCTTTTTAACTTACACGCATACACATACAGTTAATATCAACTACCAAACACATCCACTTACGAATACACCTTACGCAACGTTTAATCTTGTCCTGACTTGTATATTAAATGTTCATAATATTTCTATGCTGACTTTGGTTTCTTCCTATTATGAGTCCTGATTGTTCTGGGAAAGAACAAGCTATCTCTATTCTACTCTATACATCTATCTCTACTGGAATCTATCTCCCTTATCTTATTATCTTTGCGGTCTTACCTACACAAATAGTGTGGGGCCATTATAATTCCTTCAGTATCGTCGTTAAACTCGTTTGTTCTGAATATTTCCAAACGTCTTGCTTTTCCTCTTCGTATCTCAAGTGGCTCCCAGCCTAACTCTCCTAAGAGGCCTGTTACACTTGTGTTCTTCTCATATATATATTTTTCACGAATCTGGCGGATTTTCTATGGACTTTGTCGAGTTCTTTTTGCCAGATTTTCTCCCAAGGATCCCAAATACTTGCGGCATACTCCAAAAGAGGCAAAACTAGAGTATGATAATGTCTCCTGTACTTTCTCATTACGTTTTCCCACCACCCGTTCAATGAAGCCGAGTTTCTTTAAAGCGGATCCGCACATTCTCCTGGTAGTGTGCTCCCCAATATAGGGTGCCTAATACGTAGGAAATGGCGATCACGAAGGCATACTAATAATACAGGAGAGCGATGTAAAAACGAATATTGGCAGCACAGGCCCACTTGTCCCATGGTGGATACGCCTTCACAAGAGAGACAGATTGCTTGCGACTTCGGTATGGTATAATGCGAGTGTTCCATTCTCGTTCGTCTATGTATTACTGCAACAGTTAGAATAATACGCACTGTTTAATGTGGACTACTGCCATTTACAAAGGACGGGAAAAATATGACAAAAATTAATAGAAAGAAGGGGATGAAGGAGTAGGGGAGGATCCCCTGATTAATGTCAAGGCGGGGTTGCCAGATGTAGGCAATAGAGAAGCACTGTCGTGCCCGGATGGGAGTGTTTCTTTATGAAGTCGGGGAGTTAAGAAGAGTGTCGTTCCTTGAATAAATTTATATGTCACCATTTGCGGGTACTTGGACAGTGTTAAAGGGAGCAACGAGGAAACGAAAACCATTCAGCAATTTCCGAAAACATTTCAGCAATCAATGCAAGCAATCGATATTTCCACCCGCGGAATAGAGTTACTCCTTAAAAACATCGACCCCAACAAATCTCCGGGCCCTGATGAGATACCGGCGCGCGTGTATAAAGAACTGTGGTCTGAAATTGCCCCATATCTTGATATAATATTTAAGAAATCATTAGCAGAAGAAAGCGTGCCAAACGGCTGGAAGGTGGCTTCTGTAACACCCATATTTAAAAACGGACACAGGGAAGACCCCAGTAATTGTAGGCCAATATCGCTCACCTCCATTTCCTGTTAGATTCTTGGACACATCATTGTTAGTTCCATAATGAAGTACCTCGATAGCCAAGATTTATTGATTAATAACCAACACGGCTTCCGTAAGGGTAGATCCTGCGAAACTCAACTCGCACGTTTTGTACATGATATATAGTATTGAACTCCGGCGGGTGGCGGTGGTCTAGCGGGTAGAGCGTTGGACTGCTGACCAGAGGGCCCTGGGTTCGATTCCCGGGCAAGGCACATTGGGCACCTGCAGCTCCACCCAAGCTAGTTGATTTTTCGGGTACCAGATCTTCATGGGAAACCATAACCGGCACAGGGAAAGGAACTGGCCCCCCTACCCTGATGTGTGAATATTCACACGCCGTCGGGCTTGGTACACGGGTGAGCTCTACCATCACCTACTAAACCGACCTTCGGATTGATTACTGTGTTTATGGTTATACTGCAATCGGTTGATTACTGTGTTTATATATATATATATATATATATATATATATATATATATATACTACCTTGAACAGAAAGTTCCCGGAATAACCACCGTGTGGCGCTCCCATCGTTCCGATTTGAGTTCTGTTTTTTTTTGTTAAATTGGTACATCTGTTGTTGATATTCCCTTTAAATCTTAGTGTCATAACTTGACATTTGCAAAAGTTACGTAGCCAAGAGTACATCTATCTCTGTGTGTGTTGGCGTTTTTTATAATTGCAGAAATGGATTTAAATTTGCAACAACGAACTTGTATTAAATTTTGCGTAAAAAACGGATTTAGTGGCGCACGGACGTTGTAAATGTTGGAAAAGTGTTTCGGCAACGATTCTCTTAAAAAACGGTCGTCTACCAGTGGCACGAGCGGTTCAGAAGTGGTCGTGAGTCAATCGAAGATGATGAACGCAGTGACAGACCATCGACATCGAAAGTCGGTGAAAAAATTGATAAAGTAAAAGAAATTTTGGTCAATAACCGCAAATTAACCATCAGAGAAATAGCGGAGGACTTGAACATTGCCTATGGATCCGCCCAAGACATTGTGGTTAATGATTTGGGTTTCCGTCGTGTAGCAGCAAAGTTGGTGCCAAAAGACCTCAATTTCATGCAAAAAAGAGACCGTGTTGACGTCGCAAAAGACATGATTTGCGAGGCTGAATCCGATCCCACATTCATCAAAAGGATCATTACTGGAGACGAGACGTGGGTTTATGAGTACGACACGCAATCCAGACATCAGGCAAGTGAATGGCGTTCACCAAATGAGCCGAGACCAAAAAAACCACGTCGTTTTCAGTCAAAAAAGAAGGCAATGCTGACGGTTTTCATGGATTACAACGGTGTAGTGCACCATGAATTTTTGCCAGAAGGCCAGACAGTAAACAAAGAGTATTATTTGGGCGTTATGAGACGTTTGCGTGAAGCAATTCGCCGAAAGAGACCAGAAATCGTCGCACAGTGCGTCGAGACCGTCGCACAGTGCTATCATTATTCGTAATTTTTTGACGAAAAATGCAACAAATACCATCCAACAGCCACCGAATTCACCTGATTTGGCTCCCTGTGACTTCTTTCTGTTCAATCGAGTTAAAAAACCATTACGGGGAACGCGTTTTAGCAGCCGAGAGGAAGTAATGGAAAAATCGCAGGAAGCACTGATGGACATACCGAAAACCGAATATAAAAAATGTTTCGAGGATTGGATCAAGCGCTGGCATAAGTGTGTTGCAGTCGATGGGGATTACTTTGAAGGGGACAATATAGATTTAGATGAATGAACTTGTATTTTTAATTTTCTGAATAAATTCCGGGAGCTTTTTGATCAAGGTAGTATATATATATATATATATATATATATATATATATATATATATATATATATATATATATATATATATATATATAAATTCACTGATAGTCATAACAAACACAGAAACCAAAACACAAAAGAGGAAAAACTCACTGGTTCTCGAATTTTCGGTGGTCCAACCACCTTTCTCAAGAGGAATTAGGAACAGAACTGAGGCAGAGGAGGGCCCGAAAGCAGTGGTAGGAAGGAGAAGGGGAAAATCGATCGGTTTCTGTGTTTGTTATGACTATCAGTGAATTTATATATATATATATATATATATGTTTCTTAAAGATTCCCCACCTATTTGAAAGACCCCAACCCCCACATCCCTTACCCTTTCCTCCTGGTGCTACACTCCCTGCCACAAACCTTTTTTGGTGTCTCTGAGGGTATTTATGTAGATGTAATGAACCAAGATAGAATTACGCTCAAATATAGTCAACTAATTATAGAGAACATTGCTTCAAGCACGCTCCCAACGAAGATTATTATGCACCCTGGGGAAATATTTCATTTAAAACCTGACGATTCTAAAATGTATTGTTCTAATCTTATTTTCTTGTAAACTCTAGTACGAACGACTCATTAATACATGCTGATATGCTCAGAGAAGAGAAATGATTGTAAGTTATACACGAAGTTTATTAATCTGGAAATTAGCTTTAGCTCCGGGAGCGACTCTCAGCCTTGTTCCTCCAATGTTCTAGATACGGTAACAAGTTTATCGCAGCATCCTTTTGCAAATCTAGTCTTTCATGGCTCACGATTTAATTCGGCAATTATATGACATCCAGACGATGTCATATAATATCCCCCGTCACTCTTTCTCTCTCTGTGGCGAAGGCGACGCCTCAGGCCGTCTGCTGCGATGTTTCATAATCCCTACCTGCGACTTTAGGGGCGGAGACAATTAGTTGCATGTCCATGTGGTGGTAGAATGTCATTAGCGTGTGGTGGAAGTGTCATACAACCAGCAATTATTATAAATACAAATGTACTCTTACTTAAATATTATCTGTCGTAGGTTAGGCCTCGTTTAGAATATGCTGAAAGTATATGGGATCCTCAATAAGTTTGATTAATTGCCATATTGGATCGCGTGAAACGTAGATAACGTAAGGTAGATAAACGTAGAGGAGCTAGATTTGTAAAACGTTGTTTAGATAAACTGAGTAGCATATCCAAAATATTACAGCAGCTAGGCTGAAAATCACTCAATGGACCGAAGGTTAAATTACAGATTAAACCTCTTCCATCAATTGGAAGTATATCTTTTCAGTGATGATGTTGAACATGTATTATTGTATTACATCGATCTGAACCCATCGTATTACGGTTGGAGAGATCATGCTAATAAAATTAGAGGGTTAAATGTAGAAAAGATAAATTTAAGATTTCATTTTTTCCACGAACGATTAGGGATCAGAATAACATTTTACGACCGCGGTAGTGTCATGTGAGGGTCAATATTAATGTGGTGTGTATTCACCCCCTGCCACACACCATAGCGGAGTCTTGCAGGGCATATAAATAAATATGAATATTTGAAAATACAAACTTACATGAGCACATTCATGTATACACCTAAACGAACGCCGTCTCTTATCTACAATGCATAGGAGATAATTAGAATTGGTAGTGTATACACTTGTAATCTGTCGATATCCTCCATATTATTTTTTTATTTAATAGACCCATCTGTTGATCAGTTGTGCAGCACGATTCGACTGTACGAATCCTCTAGTTGAATATTTTGGCGTGTGATTAATTTTTTTCCAATTCATGACCAAATTAATGTGTGAGGGTGAAAGAAAGAGAAAAGAAAACTTTGCATTTCCACTCACTTTTAATATAACACGACCATGGTTTCGATGCGGCGCATCATCAGAATGGTCGTGCTGTATTAAAAGTGTGTGGAAGTGCAAAGTCTTTTTTCTCTTTCTTTTACCCTCACCATGAAGGAATTCCACAAAGTTAAGCTTGAAACTGTTAGCTTTACCAAATTAATACGTGTTCAAAGGTGACACGGTTGATGACCTGACAACCCCCACCACACGCCCTTGCGGTGACTTGCGAGGTATTTTGCAGATGTTAAGATGTACATAATAACTTCTCCGATGTCACGGCTAAACTCGAGTGTTCTGTAACTTTGAAAAGTCTTGACGAAAAGTCTTTAAAAAGATTTGAAGATCATTGGAGGAAGAAATGCCCTCAAAATAAACCCTGCGGACTCCTTTTTGTAAGTGTTTACTATTTCTCATTCCATTTGTTTTGCTTTGGATTTCTTTTACGCGTGGAAAGCGTGTGCTTGAAAGGTTCAGAGGCTCGACCCTCGTCCAACCGGGCCCCGCCTCGAATCGTAGCCGGCCGATTGCCCAGGTGGCAGCACTTCCCGAGGAGGGCAGGTGTAATGAGAGAGAGGCCCCGACCTATTCCCTCCCCTCCCATGCCGTTTATTGCCCTGCTAATGCGCGAATTCCACGCGCCGTATAAGGCGGCTCAGAATATGAGCATAGGGGACTGACCCCAGCTATCAAATTGACCTCGGGGCCGTGGCCCAAGGGTCTGGGGGGGGGGGGAGTGACACGACACTGACCCTTATCCCCGGACGTCCGCGGGCAAAGACGTCTCATCCCACAGGATTCCTCAGGACAATGGATGTGCCCTTATTTCTCAATTCGTTTGCAGTGAATTCGACAAATCCTCGAGTCCTTCGACACAGATGCTGCCACAATTGGTTCAATGAGTAGGAGAAAAGAGCATAACTCTAACTGAATTATTTTTCAACTATTACGCACCTCCGCAGTCATTCTCGGCTCAGCAGGACCAGAAGGTATCAATTGCAACTGTTTATCTCCTTAGATTCGTTTCTTTCAACAATGTACGTCGGTTCATAAAGTAACCTCCGTTATGTTATAAAAAATACACTGGAATTGAAACCAAATTTGTTAGTTTCATCTCAAAACTACATACTATCTCTATTTTTTTATACTTATACACCAAACATTTTTATAAACAATTGTCATTTCTCTGATCTAGTTAACGAATTCCATCGGCATACGATAAAATTCTGCCGCCTGGGATCGCAGGCAACCGATGATGACGGCATCTTGAAGTTCCTCGTCGGGACGAGCACAAAACATGCAGTATCATAACCATAATGCATAATCTTTCCAGCCGTGTTCCCGTGCAACAGAGTCGTAGAAATCAGCGGAAAACATTTTACAGATTCAACATGTCGTAAAACACCGGTTTTCGCGAACTCTTTCAGCAATTTTCAAGGGGCAGCTCACTGTTCACCACGGGAGGGGGCGGCCACTTTTTCCATCATCATCATCATGGACATTTATCCGCTCACTCTAAGACGAACGACAACACTGTCGCACAACTGTCACTCATCACTTTTGCTCCATACAGAGGACGAATTACCCAATGATGAATGTCGGCAGTTGTGAGGTTTTTAATCAATAAAAACCTTATCACTGAACGGACTTCACATTTAGCGGAAATTTCAATTGCAATTTTCATTTTGACTCGATATTGTATAAACAAACAACAAGCGGCACGACCTTCCGACCAGTGCAGTTCGAGGCGTACTGACCTACTGTCTGCGTAAATTCAGCCACCATTCTGCTACTCCCACAAATCCTCACGCTACCACACGAAAACGGATTTTACTTTCTGGACAGCCTTCGTAATTGCAATTTAGAAAAACAATGGCTGGTTTTCATCAAACATAAATGTGCTCTTTTTCTGTAAAATGTTCGGTCAAGAGGGACTCGCTCACAGACCGAAAGTTTCTATTTTCGATTCCGGGCGACGCCTTTGTCTACATCCCCACAGCTTCACTCGAATCTTGTGATTTCCATCATGATCATATATCCGTGGGAGACCGCAGTTGGCACGCAGGAAATAAGGAACTGGCCCATTATTCACAATACCCTGTTAATTCTTGAATTTCACACGTCGCATGAGGCTTAGTTTTCTCGTTAAGCTCCAAATTCCCTTATTTCATGCACATTTATGCATAAATGGCTATTGCCTTGACACCTTCGGCTGGAGGACTTAGTGGAACCCTGAGGCGCATCCTGTACGTGTAGATTGAAATCAATTCTCGGGATGATTGCTGTTGTGTCGGTGAAGTTCCAGGTCCTGATTCACAAAACACATTCTTTTTTAGTATTGGTACTATTTATTTGTAAAAATGAATTTAATTAAAATTCAAATGAGCATTTTCCTATGGGGCAATTAATGGATCCGGATTGGTGGTGATTTAGTGGTAGTGGTTGATTCTAAGGTTCGCAGGAATCCTTCCGACAATAAATTTACCTATTAGCGTCCACTTCTTACAGTAAAGTTAGATTCTACGTATTTATGAAGGGCAGAAACAATATTTTAAAAACCAAATATTAAATTCAAAGAATAGTGTAAGCAAAGAACCGCAAGTATTTGGGATCCTTGGAAGAAAATTTGGCAAAAAGAAATATATAAAGTCCAGAGAAAATCCGCCAGATTCGTGAAAAATTGTTATAATAAGAACACAAGTGTGACAGGTCTCTTAGGGGATTTAGGCTGGGAGCCACTTGAGATACGAAGAGTACAAGCGAGACTTGGACTTTAAGAAAGGTGCAGAACAAACGAGTGTAGCGATGTCACTATATGAATTATTTTTATGGCCCCACACTACTTGGGTAGATGAGACCACAAAAATAAAACGCGGGAGATATATTCCAATATAGATAGATTCGAATACTTATTCTTCCCCAGAACAATCAGGAATTATAATAGCAATAACCCAAAGTCACTTTAGAAATATTAAAACCATTTAATTTACAAGTCGGAACAAAATTAAGCATCACAAAGATATTAGGTTTAAATGTAGGTGCATGCGTATGTTAGCTGGTAGTTTTCGTGTTGGCATATGTGTGAGGTGTAAGGGTTTTTGCATGAATGTATACCATGTTTGGTTTCTAAATTGTGTAAATGTGTGACTTTTGCAAGCGGTTTATTTTCTTACTTACGGGTGGTGCCCTAACACCCCCCGCCACACGCCCTTGCGGCAGTTTGCGGGGTATTGAGTAGATGGAGATGCATGACCGACATACCAACTTTCACTGTCCTCTCCACGTGAATCACACCTGGCGATGAACAGCCTTGCTTTGCGCTTAAACTGCAGTAGCGAACGGAAACCCACCTGGAAAACACAAAATGGGAAAATATGATGAATGCACTTGAGGTAAATAGTTTCAAGTACCAGCTCATACTTGCCGTCGATGCAGTTTGACAAACGGTAAATCACTGGTTATGTTAGTCAAAAATCCACGATATGGAAGCATTATTATCGAACGTATTCCTTCAGCACACCGGGCCACAATCGACACAGGGCATGATGTAGATGCGCATACGATTCTGGATTTACGTGCTTAACTCTGAGATACTATATTGTCGAGGTTGAAACTTGGAGCAGAGATTCAAAATGGGATCCTCGTCTATTCTAATGGGATATCTTATGCCCGCTTCTTCCGGCTTAGGTCGCAATATATTAACAAAGCTAGATATTTTATGATTCTTACTGCAAACAAATTCTCATGTTTAAATACGAACATTTTTTATTTATTAAGGGAATTATGAAAGAATTGCAAGAGCGTACTAGTGAACCAACTAGTCAACCAAGAAAGGTGCGAAAAAAGAGGCATTGTGAATACTCTGAAAGGATGCAAAAGATAACCTTTTGAGACAATTTTTCAGATAAGATGGTTCGCTGAAGATATTCGTCGAGAGAGAATAATGCGGACGCCAAGACCCTCCGACCAAGATTCTTGATGAGACAGATGCCCAGATTGAACATTCTACTTAAAAAGGTTTGTATAAAAAGTATCGGTAACAATTTTTTCCCGACATGTGCGTGAATTGCTGTATTAAGACCGTTGGTTAATTGTGCGCATACTTTCAGATCGTATAAGGTGGCGTTGACAAGATGACAAGGCACACTCTATTATATTACTGAAAATTTGGCGATGCGAAAGAAGTGAACCGATAAACTCGTCCCGAAGGTCTGCTCCAAAGTCTTGAAAGTCTTGACAGACGACCAAGAGGAGCAGGGTCGATTGTGACTGCTTGCGAAAACCTTTTGTAACGGCATCGCGATGATTCCCCAACCCCCTTACACTCTCAACTTGGCACCAGCGAACAGTTTCGTATTCCCAAAAACAAAATCCTGCCTCCCTTAAAGGACACCACCAAATGGGACCGTAAAGTGCGGTCAAAGAAGCTTGCACGCGTACCTTTAAGGACCTTCCGGATTCCGCCTACCAGGGAGCCTTCGAGTCGCGAACAAATTGCTGGAAAAAGTGTGTCGACTCACTTGAGAGATGTACTTTGAAGAACATCGAGGCATTGTAGCAATAAAATATGAAACGAATCTATTTTTCCGAAACGTTTCCCGATAGTTTTTATACAAACCATGTATACCAGATGCCGAAGAGAGCCGGGCAGACAGGAAGCGGAAGCCAATTGGAAAAATGAGCGGAGCGATGCGAATCAAACCAATCACTCCCGAGTTGGACGACGATGGAGATGGCAATGAGAAACGTTACCGTTTGAATGCGGAATTTGCCAAAACAACAATCGCCTCTAATTCGATAAACAACATTCATTGTACGAGAGAGATTGTTTCAAAATGTCTATCATTCTTGAGAGTTTAAAATCCCCTCCATCGTGGAAACAGCACCTGCCGAAGCGAAGGGGATTTATTCGCGTCTCTTTCCGCATCAACGGGCGAAGGCGTCGTCCGGAAGGAGTGGACATCTCCGCCGATGGCAGCGCCGCCGTGCTTTCCGCGGTGGATACCACGTGACGTGGGGGATAGATGAACAAACGAAAAAAGGTGAGAGGCCTCGGGAGTGAATGGAACTCAAATTCAGATAGTTCCACGCTCACTCCCGCCCACCCAAAAGACTCTGGCTGCGACGAAGGCGAAAGCGGAGAAGGAACGGTGAAATTACTCCAGAGGCCGTACGGATCGACCGACCAGCCGGTTGAAAAGACGTCCGAAGAAAGCCGGAAGAGGCGCGCGGCAACTGTTACAATGCCTACTTAATCGCCCCCGTTCAGAAACAAACTTCGGCCTTCCAAAATTACACATTCATAAAGATTTTTACACTCAAGATTTGCACCAGATCCTGGAATTAAAGGCCAACAACTGTAAATCTTGTATGGTTATCCAATGCAAGCAAAAATTACATTACTACACAATCAAACACAAGCGTTTGAAGTCAGATGAAATTTGAACTTTCCATTTGAAGCCAACAGTATATATGCAACATGAAATCCGGCTGTTGCGAGCGCACTTGCGTTCCCTTTCGTGAAGTTTACAATGACGCCGGAGTTGGTGCATACATTTATGAGGCCATGGATGCATAAGTGAAGGTACATAAACTGGAAGAGGTAAGTAACTTTTATAATAACTATTTTGGTGAAAACATTCAACACAATTCGCAAAATGAATTCCTGTAATGAATCAAAACAGATATAAAAAATGGAAGGGAAAACAAACGATGGAGTGATCGACGAGGGTACTTCTCGCATGTACTATGAGGTTTAAGGGTAATGCTGGTTAGGGCGTAGGGGTACAATGCAGTGAAGTGCCAGGGTCCATCGAAGACCTATTTTTACCCAATAGACTACTACTACTACTAATAATAACAACGAATCAAGGTAGAAGGAAATTGGAGGTTACTGTGCCCTTGATGTTTAATAAATTAGCTAAATATTTAAGGATATTACACACAGTAAATACTGTAAAATGGAAGATAAGAGACCGAATATTAAACAGGTGGGGGGAACCTGTAAGAAAAAAAAATATATATATATATTTCCATATATATATATATACATATATACACATACATATATATACATACATACATACACACATGTAAACATATCCTCGCGCAGTCCCTAACCTGTACGTTAATACTTATTGTAATGAACTAAGTCCTGGGGAATTCCGGCTACAAGCATTCTGGTCCCTTATCGTTCTTGGAAAAAATTACATTTTAAACCTGTCAGTCTTGCAGTCTATCTCTCTAATCTTATATCCGTGATCCCTTCGACCGTAATACGTTGGGGTTCGTATTATATCCTTGATGTCATCGGAAAGAACTAGGAATAAATAAACTAATTAGAAAGGACTAGGGCCTGGAACGAAACTTGACAGAATATATACGAGGTATATGTCGTCTATAGGTTTTATTATTGCATTATTTTAAAATATTTTCGTAATTTGGGTCCTAGTACAGTCCGAACTGACATCGGCATAAATATCCCGTCATCTCCCAAAAAGATGAGTGGCAGTGATGTGACGTGTGTGACTAAGTCACTGATTCGACAAAAAGTAGACCTGATGATGACTCTGTAAGTCGAAACCGTGGTCGTGTTTAATAAAATATACGTGGAATAACTAAGTATTTCTTTCCCGAGACGATGATCTTGACAGATCTACTGTAAATCGATGCTAGTAATAATAGACTGTAATAGTAATTTCGTGGTTGCGAGCCTGGAAAAGCCATAATTGTTGATGAAACACGCAGCGGACGTCCGATCACTGCCACAGACGATAGACATCGCAAACTCGTCGAAGATTTGATTGTAAATGATTGGCGAATCACTCAAAGGCATATCGTAAACCATATTGGAATATCCAGTGTGGAACGTGTCGGCTTCATTATTGGGATACACCATTGGGATATCGTAAAATATGTGCACGATAAGTACCACGCCGTTTTGAAACGGTTCCACACCCTCCTTATTCCCCAAAATTATATTACATGTTGCGCCTTGCGATTTTTATTTTTTCCTCAACTCAAGAGACATCTCAAGGGTAATAGTAACACCTCGGAAGATAAGGAGAAGGAAAAAATTCGATAACAGCACGGTGTTTAACTCGCGTTGATATAACACTGGAGTAAGTCCCCATACTTCCGCTTCTCAAAATACACTGGATGAATGTAACGACCTCGAACCTGCGCATGCGTGTTGAGGGGGAATGTTACTTCCACGTGCCACCAGGATTGCTTATGAAGGTCATTTTTTTGTGGTCTAAAAGCATGTGTACATTAGTTTCCAGCCTACCCTCGTATGTGATGAATATTATTACTATAATGACTTTGAGATTTAAACATTAGAAAGTGACAATTGAAAACACTTCCAGGAAAGTCTATTCACATAAAACGACAGCATTAGGACCTTCAAAGAAGGATTACTGAAAATGGCCTTGAGTACTTCAGTTTCTTCAATTCCATTGTGTTCAAAAAGTCTCCGCTCCAATAGTAACAGACGCGAATATCGAAAGAAATGTGTGCCCGTAGGATAGTGTTGACATTTCGATATAAAACATGAATCTGAAATATATGATTCAATCCTGAGTGACAAATTCAAAAGCGCTTTCATTAGGTGCCGCTTAAGCTGACTGCTCCCTGCAAGGGCTCTTGCATAGCCCTTACACTGCGCCTTTCCAGCCTCCAAGGCTACTAAGGCGGGAAGAGTTCATCTGCGTTGTCAGGCGTTCGATTTCTTCCTGCTCGGAGCAGCCTTGGCTTCTTCTTTGCCGGAAGGGTGTCTTGTACGTCTTGGGATGCTATGGGGCGCTTGTAGCGGTCCCATGGCCAGACCCTTATGTCGCCAACCCGGCGGATGAGGTTTACTTCCGCTTCTGCCGCTTTTCTGAAGAATTCTCCAGATTTTCTAGGCAGAAGGACGTCCAGGGGTTCCAGCTTCCCGTCCTCGTGCATCTCAGGAACGCTGGCATAACTGCTGCGTCCCAAGATGCTACGAAGAGCAGAATTCTGCACCACTTGAATTTGAGCGAGGCTCGTTCGCGACACTCCTGATCATACCGGAGCAGCGTACGTGATGACAGGCAGTACGCACGCTTGGTACAGTCAGGCGCCGCTAAATATTTCCAAAGGTTTTATCCAAAGGAACGTATCATATTTGCAACCGAAAATGCTACGATTACTCTGAATTTTCTGAGTGTAGGAGGACTACTCGATTGCTTAAATGGCTAAAGCACTCGGCCGGAAATCGAGGGATCCGGGTTCGAATCCCGGTCAAGACTAATTATTTTTACACTCTGAAATTTTTCCATTGAAATACATGTTAGCGGATGACTCCGTTAAAAGTTACTGCGGTGACATCTCCCGCAGTTTCTCGGAATAAAATCAGGGAGATAGATGGTAGCAGAGATAGCATGGAATTGTCAATTTTTTTCTCGTTACAATTAGATATCAGAATAGATATGACGGCAATCGTGGAGGAGATAATTAGAACTGGCTGCTAATATAATTTGTTCATATCCTCAATCTTATTTTTTATTTAATGGACTCATTTTTTTTAACAATTCCACAGCAGGATTTGAATATACTTATCCTTTCATTGAATATTGTTGCATGTAAGCATTGCCTTTCAGGCTATTCAAATTTTTCGAGCGTTTTACCAAAGTAATATGAATGTAAAGGTATCACGATTGCGATTATGCATGCAAGGTTGGTGGTGATCAAACACCCCCCGCCACACGCCCTTGCGGGGTATCGTGTTGACGTAGATGTCTCACACACATGCGCGCGCACACCTAAGTGGACCTATGAGTCGACTTCTCGCAGTGATGGGTGTGACCGAAACCGAAAAAAAATTCAAAAACAAGTGAGCGTTCCTACATGTCGTGTTCCGCGTTCTTTTGTTTGTTACAACAACATAACCACGGTTATGAACCACAACAATTTAATTCGAAAGCGTTTGAAAGTGAAGTAGGACGCACGTACGGTCAGGATACAGGGGGAATGCGCAGGCGGCCGCGTTTCCCTACCTGCCGCAGACCCCAGTCACTTAGCACGAGGCTCCAGCTGCCCTTTTTTTATTTAATCCCCGTTCCTTCGCAACGGGGAGATAACCCCTTCCCCCACCGCGGATTTGCGACCACACTATTACTCATGCCTCCCCGTGAAAGACGCGTAAAAAGAGCGAGTGTGAAAGGAGCGGGTGGGGGCGTAGGAAGGGGCCGAGGGGGCGGGGAGGGAATATTCCGAAAAAGGCCCCCGCCGGACGAGAACGAATCCGAAAGGGCAACGCCGTTCCCGCCCCCACCGAAATCTATCAATCTCCCTCCATCCCCAACCCAGCCATTCCCATTAAAAAAAGAAAAGCCTAATTTTTACATTTCACTGTCATTCTTCTTCTTTCGAAAAATGTGTCCGCCTTTCCTCACGGGAGGGGGGGAAGGGGGGAGGGGGGAAGGGGGGAGGGGGGGAGTGGAGTGGTGTTACAAGCGAGTGTGCCCTCGTGCAGGGTTTTGAAAAAAAGGAAGGTGGAAGCCGACAACCCCCTCCTCCCCCCCCAGCCTCCGAAACCAAGATCCGATAGGTGGGGTCCAGGATTGATTCGAGTGGGGGGTGGAGTGTGCTGCAAAGGGGATTGGGGGGGTAGTGGGGGGAAGCAGAAGAGGAGGAGAGGGTTTGCGTGGATTGAAATGGACGCTTTGCTCATGCTATCCGAAAGCAAAAACAATGACTTCGACGATTCTCATTACGTGATCACATTCCTCTAATGTAGAAGTGACTCAATAGATAGGGGTTAGACCAGAGGTTGAGTGTCGGGAGCCGGAGATCGCTGCTTCGATTCCCGTTACCGGCGAAAAATTTACAGTTTAGAAAACATTTTGTTAATAGTTTTTCGGAACGAGGCAACCGCAGATTAACAGAAAAAACACTACTATGGTATTTCGGAAGGAGGCAAGGAGATGAGTAGACCCAAAAAAAGCCACCCGGAACCCATGGTGTAAGGCAGTAGTGTCACCATTAGGCAGGAGTGGAGCAGGCCGAGTGGTTCGGCCCGGCATCAGCTGCGGGCTAAAGTGAAACTCACGGTATCGGCCGCAGAACTGCGATGTGGAAGGCAACGGGAAACCAGCACATTATTCTCCCTAGAATATGCAACCTAGTCTTGCATTCAAATACAGTGGAAGGGAAAGATATGGGCGGCAGTAAACCAATCCTAGGATTGAAAAATTGATGATGATGGAGGGAGAATTCTATTAAATAAAAAGAATAAAATAAAGAATATTGACAATGTATGTACACTGCCAATTCTAATTATCTCCTACGCTATTACTGTCATACTATATTTTGATCACTGACGGGGTACGAGGAAAAAATTACATTTTAAATCAGTCCGTTCCACTATCTACCTCCTTGATTTTACGTACGTGATCTGATCTACCATATGAAGCCGAGATCTGTAATATGTCTTCAATATCTTCAGATAAGTAACCTGCCTCAAATTTACGCAGTCAATTTAACCTATAAGTGTAACCTACGGTCAACTAGTGGCTCCCATCCTAATTCTTCCAATAGTGTCGTGATACTGTAATCTTGTTCATAACAACTTTTCACAGGCCTAGCTGCTCTTCGTTGCACTCGATCTAGTTCCGAAACTAAGCCTACCTCGTGAGGATCCCATAAACCCGCGATGTATATTAACGGTGGGCCCTAACTAACGTGAATAAATGTGATTCGTGAAGGAAGATCCTCACATTCCCACGTCCAACGGAATTCTATTTTGGCGGGAAGCGTTTCTTTAGTGACGCAGCGAAGTGATAAAGAGAAGTTTTTTCAACAGTTCACTCACTCATTCAGGGTGATAACCGAATCAATTGAATATATTTCTGCAAATAATTAATGAGCTAACCGATGACAGAAAAACCATCATGGAATTGGAGAGATTACAGCGAAGTAGTTCGAGAAATTGCACCATTTTGAGAGCAAACATTAACTCTCATTTGTACATACTACACATTTATGAAAGTAATGTATGCATGCGTGGATACATATGCATTCGCAGACAGCAAACCAAGAGAGCCGGAACTTGGAGCGGAGAACACAACGCTCCCGTCAGGCTTCCAACTGGAGGGTCAGGGTGCGATTCCGGTTGGCGTATCTGAAGCACCTTCACCCTAGCTGTCTTACGTTCATGGGTGCCAATGAATCACCACGCAGCATGCATAACATAAGGACCTCTGTCCCACTTGTTAACCCACTTTCAGCAGAATTTCACACGATGTATGCTACATATAGCAACTACATATAACAAATAGCTACGCTCCATATCAAAGTTTTTACGAGTCTTGTCTTAACCTCCCTACTGAACGTCCCCGTCATCAACTCCCTCCTCCTTGAGAAAGCCTCTTTGCCTAGTGCAATTCTTCTCCTTACGTCCCTACTACTTCGACCGTGTGATCCAAAACACTTCCGAGATATGTAAACTGTTCTAACTTTTAATATTTAGAAAACCTACGTACACCGATCAAGTGATACCATCAGACTCCTGCCACCCCATCACCCACAAACTAGCCAGCTTCAATTCCATGATCCACAGACTAATCAGTATCCCCTTGACCAAATCCAACTTTGAACGAGAGGTCAAAACCATAAAACACATTTTAAAAACGGTTACCAGGTCAACCTAATAGATAATTTATTAAAGAAAAAACTTAAAAAACAGGCCCTGAAGTTAAAGGTCTCCCTCTCAGTCACCACTACTTCAGAGCGTAAGTGGTGCAAACTCCCATTCCATAACTCCGTGTCCTATAAAATTGCCAACAAGTTTCCCAAAGATCATTTCCGCATTTCATTTTATATCCCCAATAATTTGTTCAAAGCCTTATGCTCAAATAAAGACCCCATACATTGCAATAACCAAAGTGGTGTATACGAAATTCAGTGTGAGTATGGAGCTACGTACATTGACCAGACAAGCAGGAGTGTTTCGACTCGCATCAGTGAACATACCGGGTTCGTCCGGAAAATAAGTGTACTGAGCTCAGGAAAAAAAATTATTACACTTTTACATATCTTAAGCTAATATTCCTCAAAATAGGACCCTTATGAGTCGATACACTTGTTCCAGCGGCGTTCCCATACCTGGAACGCTTCCGCGAAGGCATCATCAGGAACCTCTCGAAGACACCTTGTCACGGCCTATTTGACGGCGTCCAAAGTCCCGTATCGCGTTCCTTTCAAACTCCTCTTTATCTTCGGGAACAGAAAGCAGTCCGGTGGTGCCAAGTCCGGGCTGTAGGGCGGGTGCGGCAGCGTTACCACGCCGTGCTTGGCCAAGAAGTCCGACACGACAAGCGCGGTGTGAGACGGCGCATTGACGTGATTGCAAGATGTTTTTGATCCCTGGCCGGACGCGGGCGACTCGTTTTCGAAGCCTGTCGAGCACTTGGACGTAAAATGCAGCATTTACAGTTTGTCGTTCAGGTACAAATTCGTAGTGGACGACTCCCCTTTTGTCAAAAAAGACAATGAGCATCGCCTTGATCCGAGATTTGCTCATGCGAGCTTTCTTTTTGACGGGGTGATGATGGGGTGTGCCACTCCGCACTTTGTCTCTTTCGACTCCGGGTCGTACTCAAAGACCCACGTCTCGTCACCCGAAACAACGTTCTCTAAAAAATGTGGATCATTTTTGCAATGATCCGCTAGTTGTGTCGCGATTTCCAAACGATTGAGTCTTTGATCATCACTGAGCACTTTCGGCACCAACTTTGCACAAATTTTTCGCATCTGTAATTGGTCCCTAATAATCTCGTGCACTATTGTTTTTGGCACGTTACACTGCTCTGTTATCATCCGAACACTAAGACGACGAATCAGAGTTCAGTACATCGCGAACTTTTCGCACATTTTCCTCGGTGAGTGTCGTTGATGGGCTGTCCAGGCCGTGGTTCGTCGTCGACCTCTTCTCTGCCCTCCACGAACATCTTGTGCCACCGAAAGATCATTTTTCTGGACATGGCTGACTCCCCGTAAGCCTGGTTAATCATACCGACAGTTTCGGTAGACGATTTCCCAAGCTTTACCGCAAATGTGATGGAATAATCGCTGCTGCAAAAACTTCGGCATCGCGTTCCCGTGACGTGGGTCGAGCGTGGAGGTTCGCGTTAACAGAGCTCCACACTACACCACAGCTCAGAGCCGACTGCCTTTTTCAGCGTCGCTTGCCAACATAACCCCCCTCCAATCGCAGCCCGTCAGAGCGGTGCTGGGCGCGCCTGGAGCGGCGGAAAAAATCAGTACACTTATTTTCTGGACGAACCCTGTAGGAAAGCTTTCATCACAGGTCTTACCAATTCTATTTTTGCCAAACATATTCTTGATTTCAAACCATTTTTGTAATTTCAATTTTAAAGTGCTTCACAACCTGACCAAAGGAAAGAATTAGACGCCATGGAACAGCTGGAAATTTTACATCGGAAGGACTTGGACCTCATCAACGAAGTCCATTTTCATCTTCACCCTCCTCCCTCCTCTCATCGCCTTCCCTCGACGCACGTGTGACCAGTGATCCCCTCTTCTTAACTCTTGGAATTCCCCCCCCGTCCCCCGGTACAGCCACTGACCATGTTATCCCGAAGAAGGCAGGAAGCTTTGTGTCCCCACTCCTTTCATTCCTCCCACCCCAACCTTCCCACTCTCTCGCCGACATTTACAAGTGAATCCCCTACTCCACCCCTTCCTAATCCCTCGCTAGGACTCTCCTTCACGCCTCCCTGCGCCCCCCCCCCCTTGGAACCATATAGACAGTGGCCTCAATCTTTATTCCTTTTCGCACACTTCTTTGTGCATGGATATCTTCGCGGTCGGGGGGGGGGAAACCCCCGGTCCCCCTTCCTCCACGGCCCTAGGAGCTTGGCGCCGCATTGATAGTCCACCCTCAACGAGACAACCCTTCCAGCCAGCTACGAGGTTTTTCCGGACCGTGTTAATTTCCCCCCATCCCTTTCTCCTCACCCGCACCTTTTCTCCCCTCTCATTGTCACCCACGTTGCCCACGTTCCACCTCCCCTCCTTCTTTCCCCCATTTTCCACTACCCTCTCCTCACTTGCTTTTCAGCATATTTAGTAGACAATGAGAAATGAC